>JARQOC010000006.1:447887131-448357131 GCA_033576535.1 Allobates femoralis | reverse complement strand
CGGGGTACACTCACTTAGCAGCTATGAAATGGGTCCAGCTGGTTTATTCAGGATAGCATAAACCGCACGATGCAAATTAAACATGAGCCTTCCTTCGGCTTTCCCAAAGCATACAGACCGTTACCTCACACACCTCCAGGACCTGAGCTCTCCAGGCCTCAGTGTCTTTCAGTCTCCCACATGTCAAACACAGACTCCATTAAAACATCCTGAGACACACCCACATCTCCAGCAAGTTGCAAGCTTAACTCTTGCCATACTGTTAAGCAGACTGTGGCTTCCATGGCAAGACATTCATAAAACATCGCAGCAGACTTCTGCATGTGCGAAACACACCGGCCATGCACAATGCTGCCACTCACATCACAGTATATACACTGCTAAAGTGAAATGACACATGTCACACGGGAACAGAGCAGTGGATATGCTCTGAGCATGCTCAGTACACTAAAACCAGATCCGGGAAACAATCCTGTTTTTTCCTGGATCCGGCGGCCATAGACCCCCATGTTATATGCACCAGATCACCCTGGATTCGTTTCTGTCTGGTTTGGTCCGTTTTTTTCACTGGACCAAACGGTTCAATCGGTGCAGTCTCCGATTTTGGGGCTGGGAAAAAACAAGACAGAAACGAATACAGGACTGAATTGGCAGAATCGGATAGCCATTTATGACCAATCCTGCTCCATAGGGACACATGGGAGACAAAAAACGGACAAAACAGGATCCCAAAAAAACATGCTGTGAAGCCTGCCTAATTCTCCAGAGATCTTGAAGATAATTCAGTAACTATAGGACAGGGAGGAGGGGGATGCAGCTGCAGCATCTCTCCCTTAGTGTATAGGTGAGATTGCGTACTGTGAGAGGGGAGAGGAAGATGAATGTGGTTACACAGGAGCACAGACCATCTACGTCTCCAGAAATCTATAAGACAGGGAGGAAGGGGATGCAGCTGCAGTATCTCTCCCTTAGTATATAGGTGAGATTGCATACTGTGAGAGGGGAGAGGAAGACAAAGGTGGTTACACAGGAGCACAGACCATCTACCTCCCCAGAATTCTATAAGACAGGGAGGAGGGGGATGCGGCTGCAGTATCTCTCCCTTAGTGTATAGGTGAGATTGTGAGCTGTGAGAGGGGAGAGGGAGATACAGATTTAGGCTGGTTTCACACTGGGGCTGCGGAGGGGAACCGCCATGTGAGCGCAGCCAGCGCAAGCCCCTATGTTTATAATGGGAGCGCATGGTGCTGCGCTTGACTGCGCCTTGACTGTGCGCTCCCATTCAGTGCCATATGTGATTTGTACGCAGGCGGATGCCTAAGCACAAATCACACACTCTCGTCCGCACCAGGAATACAACATGTCAAGTCTCTGGTGTGAACAAGAGTGTGTGATTTGTGCGCAGGCGTCCGCCTGCGTACAAATCACAAATGGCACTGAATGGGAGCGCACGGTCATGCGCAGTCAAGCGCAGGACCGTGCGCTCCCATTATAAAGATAGGGGCTTGCGCTGGCTGCGCTCACATGGCGGTTCCCTTACGCAGAATGCTGCGGAGGGGAACGCCAGTGTGAAACCAGCCTTAGACGAAGAAACTTAGTACAGTTCAGTAAAGAAAGATTTACCGACACCTTGGTAGTGAAACCTTATCGTGACCCGGTCCTGCTCACACCGCTGAGATCAGATCAGGAAGCAAACTCTTCTCCGCGCTTTTCCTTATAATTATAGATTCCAGTTACATCGCTCCTACAAGACGCGCTCCGTGAATTACAAGTCGTACTGGGTAAAATTTAGAACATTTGTTATCTGAGTTCTGACAAGAACAGAGAGATAAACAAGGCAATTATCACCATTGTGCTGGATCTCGGTCTCCGCAGCTAAAATCTTCGATAAATTTGGAAAAATAACAAAGAAACGAGTGATAATATACCGAAAAAACAAATGTTTTAACAAACCTCGCAGCCCGACACATGGCACGGAAGAAAGATTTAGGGGTAATCGGGCACAGAGTTGTGCAATGTGTCCTCCATAGTCGATTGCTGTGAGAGAGAAAGAAAGAGTCGCTGAATTTAGGGTCCGGACACAGAATTGTTAATGTGACAGATGAAGAAAACACAAGAAGTAAAGTCATGGGGAAGTAAAACCTAATGATTTTTCTTAGCTCTGAAAGTAGCTCGTTACCAGAGCTTTATTTTTACTTTATGACATCCGCGCTTGACTTTGTAGATGCTCCTGAACGCGGCTCTTTCTCTTAGTGTAAGTGTAGCAATTATAAAGCGTAATTATCTATTGATTGCCACGGTTATCCGCTGTGATAAGGAGCTGCCAAGTGCTGACTGTCTGGTAATGGCTCCTACAGGATGGAACATGGAGCCCTGCGTCTAAGCTTCTCTTAAAGGGACCTGATAGGAGTCTCTGAACCCTTGTCCTGCCATGAGTAAATGAGAAGAATGAGGTCTGCATGGAAAATATATGACCACATGAAGCTACTACTGTATGCAGATATGAAGTAGACAAATTCTAGCGCCTCCTATTGATGTAACAATCTAAAAGTCAAAAACGACCCTTTAAAAGGAATCTGTCGGGTCAAAAAACATTGTAACTGCTTTCATTTTCTAATTCCTCTATTGAAACTCTTTCTATTCATGTATTTCTTTTAATTACACTCCCCTCCTATCCTGTATATACTGCAAATAAAGAGATTCATTCCATCTGTCAGTCACAGTGAGTGATCACTTGCTTCTCTGCTGCACACTCCCCAAGGAATGAATATTAATGTCACATATTCACATCCACTGCACTGCACAGAAGCATGTCAGTAGAAATCACTCACATTGGTAGCGGGGAGGAGGGGGGCTGTATCTTTTGTCTCTGCTCTCTTGTTTGCAACAAAACAAATTCAGTTAAACACACAGAATCTCTCACAGACAGCACAGCTCCTGCTCAGAGCAACAGATGGAGGAGATTGCCTTACCTAGAGCACAGGGGGGAGAGGGGATAGCTACCTGAGAAGAAGTGAATAATAAATGAACGTTTACATACTATTCACTTGTCCGGTCAATTACTTTTACTGAAGAAGATAGCTGCCTGCTGGGTGTAAGGTGCTCTATAGAAAGAGAACTACAAGGGGTACAGTATGATTTTTACATATTCTAAAAGGTCTGCCCAAGTACTATTCAGTGTACTATTCGTATCAGACTGAAAAATGACCTGACAGAGTCCCCTTAACGAGCCTTGTCATATGACTTAGGATTTATACCAGATCAAACCTCAATTTGCAGACCTAATAACTACTGATCACTTTAGAATGAGATCACTGATCCTTGCAGCCGTTCAGCAAAGTTACAATCTTGCATCCCTATAAACAGGAAGTTCTTATTCTCAGGATCTTTTTTCTTCCGATTTAGACTTCCAGGACTAAGTAACTGCGATGGGGCAACTAAATCGGATTTTTCAGGAATTTCGTAAATACCCTAACCCACCCAATGGCAGTTCCCTTTAAATAAGTGTTATGGTGGGGTCATCGTCTAGTCACAAGAGTGCTCACTTGAGGATATTTCTCTTAATAATGACATCTAACAGCCGGGAGTTAATCTAACGAGTAGGTTTTGTGAGATTGAGCTTGTATCTCTCTGTCCCCAGGTGACCTACGGATCTTTTGACTACACCTCCCTACTGTATCTGTCTGACTACTCCAGAGACTTTGGCGGAGGCGATTCATATTCATTGACGAGAAAGCGAACAGCACGGTGGAGCCCAGACTTGGTAAGAACTTCAAAAGAATCCTAAAAAACTTTGATGATCTCCTCGTGAGGATTGCTTCCTTGTGATCATCCCCTTTAGGAGTTGTAACACCATCTGGTTCCTCAGTCTCTGATAGCGGTCGATGAAACGTTCTTCTGATTGACTCTGGCGGGAAAGTTTTCTGAAGTGTCGGGATGTTCTCGAGTTGCTGAATAGGAAGTTCTTGACCCAAGAGGAATCGCAGAACTGAAATTTCAGAATCTTAAAGAGAAATTTGATTTCAAACATAGAAATGGCTTAGCACAAGCTCCCGTACTCCGTTTACACCATGGTATCTTGTCCATGGTTGCTTGTCCATGACACTTAGAGGGTTTTTTTCATATTTATGGCTTATCTATGGATGCAGTGACAACCACTGGAACCACCGTCTATCGTTGTGGCATATCTGGCAGCTTTCCCCATTCATTTCTATGAGAATTCTAACAATTTGCAGAAAAGAAAAGAGTGGAGAGAGCTGCGCATGCGCGACCACTTCTGCTGTTATAGCGGCAGTGACGGTGCCACATTTTCAAGACGGATCCGGGTCCCAGGGGTCCTGGTAATATGCCATTAATATGAGTGATTAGAAAAACCCTTTAATTTCCCTGGTCAGTGCATAGGTCAGGGCCCAACCCACATCTGGGCAAAGACTTTAAAGGTTTTTTTCAAGGTTTTAATGTAGAGTTGTATCGACCTAAAATGTAAGATAATTAACTTTCTAATATAGTCCTGATCGTTTGGAATTCAGTTTGATGACAGGAAGTCCATAAAGATCATGTGATCGCTGAGACCAACCACACAAATTTTAGTTTATAGTCATACCATACCGGGAAATAAGGGGTTAATTTTGCGCTGCCAAAGGAGGGGACCATAATCTACTATGTAAAAGCCATATCCAGTTTGTCTGTCTGTAAGTTAGTCTCGAATACAGCGTCACCTATAGGATATCGTGTACAGTTAAATTGGAATGTGAAGAAGCCCATAAGT
Organism: Allobates femoralis; assembly: GCA_033576535.1. Taxonomy (NCBI): domain Eukaryota; kingdom Metazoa; phylum Chordata; class Amphibia; order Anura; family Aromobatidae; genus Allobates; species Allobates femoralis. Next base: position 448,352,363 of record JARQOC010000006.1, on the reverse strand, counting down.
TTGGTTGATAAGTCAAAGAAAACAGCGCCACCTATAGGGCATGTGTGATGGAGGGGGCTACATGTCGTCCGGGACACAGGCCGCAGTGCAGGCATTCATTTTCTCCTATGCCTGTGTCTAATCGATCATCTCCTTGGGGCGGACCCATACTTGGGGCTTCTCTTCCTCCCATTTGCACCTTCATTTCCCACTCTGGAACACAGGCTAGTGCCGCGGCTCCTCAGCGTACAGGGAGAGAGAGACATTGCACAGGGGTGAGTGAGCAGCGCACAACTTCGGGTCAGAGAGCGCATAGTGGTAAGAAGAGTGCATAGGGAGGAGAGGCAGCACAAGGGAGAGAGAGAGTGCGCAGGGAGGAAAGAAAAGCACAAGAGGAGAAAGCACACTTGGGGGAGAGACAGTACAAGTGGTGATAGAGCGCACAGGGAAGAGAGGCAGCACAAGGGGAGAGAGAACACGGGGATGGCAAGCAACAGCACCTTCTAAGCCACAGCCACCAATCCTCAAGTGCACTGTTATTAGTAGCAGGAGCAGTTGGACTAATATATAATCACACACATTCTACTGTATAATCACCTGATACAGTAGAATTGGGCCCCCATGTAGTAGATGAAGAAGTACTTTTTAGTCCTCAAGAAGCCTCATGCTTCAAAACGCGTAAACAAACTACTTATTCCTCTATCCTGGTCTCCTCCGTTGGCAGCGCATAATTAACCTCTTATCTCTTGGTATACTGTCCTTCATTCTTCAGGTCCTTGGCAGCCTTTTTTGGTTCCGCTCCGTGGTTGTGGATGTACAGCCTTAACCAGGTGAGCACATAGATTTCCACACACTCCTTTACCACCCTGGCAAGACCCTATTGCACTCTCTGCATTGCAGTCATTTTTCCTGGTTTATAGTGATGTGATTGGCTACCTCAATCACATGGGCTTCCAGAGAGGCGGGGTTTACAGATCGATATCAGAAAAGTAAGTGCGTCACAGTAGTCTGCTCATTTTCCCTACAGCGGCCACTACAGGACAAATGGGGTATTACATGCCTTTATTAAAATGAATGGTCTGCTATGTAATACAAGGCTGTACCGGGTCTGCTAGAGCGGCACCTGCTGCTACGATGTTATTGGAAATATTGCGGTATTTTCTTAAAGGAACAGTACTACAGCTGTTAATAAGGAAACTGTCTACCCCAATCTCATGTTTGATTCATTCTCTTTCATACTCTCCCTATGCCCCGCTTCTGTTTCCTCTTGTTTATGACAATTTGCATAATCTAATAACCCGATAAGCGCCGCAATTATCTCTTAAAAGTTCACATTTAATTACTTTGCCTTTTATTAATTATAGCAGCTGCCGTAGGGAGCGTTCATGTATATAATTCCTTAGTTCACTTCCTCCCCGGGGGTCACAAAATGTCCCTCCGCCCCATGTAGAATCGGGGACTCAAGCAATAATTGGACCTATTGCTTCCTTTTACATAACCCTTTCCGTACCCAAAAAGCCAATGCGTCGCCGGATTGTCACCGACTTCATAAATAGCTCCTTCTGCAGATGGCGGAATCGAGCTTATTGGATCCGAGTCCTTCTGTTCAACTCAATCTAACCTTCTGTTCGGAGGAAACGCTCACGGGCCGGGGATGTTAACTCAATAAGTCTCCTCCGAACATGTGTGAATTTCCTTATTATGTCGAGTCGTGACGTCTGTCAGTGTTGGCAAATATTCTCTGTAATGAAACAGGTGCAGCGACATCCTCTTAATCCGACACCGAAAGGCAGGACGGAGCTGATTCAGCTCATCTTAACCCTTTGGTGTTCACTTTGATTTTTGACATTTTTTATGCCTTTTTCCGGTTATAATATATTACACATTGACTCAGAATTGAAGGACAGTGCCAACTTTGAAACAAAAGACAGCGGCGCTCTGAAATACTAAGTCATGTAATTGAATATACTGTAGAACAGCATTATAGCTATGGAAACATGAAAAATTTAGAACTTAGCTTATATATATGGCCATATCAATAACCGCTCAGTAGCCACGTTGAGTCGTGTCTCATTTACTGGGTCCCTACACTCAGTCACAGCCTCTATTTGGATTTAAAAACCTCCTGTTGTATGGGCGAGTAGGAACCTGCTAACAGAAAAGCAACAATCCAACACCGAAAGGCAGGATGGAGGTGATTCAGCTCAACTTAACCCTTCAGTTTTCACTTTGGTTTTTGACATTTTTCATGCCTTGTTCCATTTATAATATACTAGCTGTAGTACCCGGCTACGCCCGAGTTAATAAATAACTGATGTTAGCTATAACAAAATAGAATTTGAATATGTCATATTAATGACCTGTAAGAAAATAGAAGCTGAGCTGTGATTGGTTGCTATAGGCAGCCTAATAAATCTCCAGCCAACAGTAAACCCTCCCCCTGGCCGGGCAGTATATGTTACCTCACACATACACATAATAGACAGCTCATGTGACTGATATCTGCCTTAATTCCCTATATGGCACATGTGTTGCACATTGTTTATGTTTGGAAATTAAAGATAGCACACGTATGAGGCGAGTTGTGTGAGGTGATTTGTGCACATCTGTGTCTGTCTGTGTGGTGTGTGTGTCCCTGGGGTGTGTGTGTGTCCCTGTGGGGTGAGTGCATGTGTCCCTATAGGGTGTGTATGTGTGTGCGTCCCTGTGGGGGGGGTGTCTGTGTGGGGTATGTGTGTCTCTGTGTTGTGTGTGTCTCTTTGTGGTGTGTGTGTGTCCCTGTGGGGTGAGTGCATGTGTCCCTATTGGGTGTTTATGTGTGTGTCCCTGTGGGGGGGTCTGTGTGGTGTGTGTCTCTTTGTGGTGTGTGTGTGTGTGTCCCTGTGGGGGGTCTGTGTGGTGTGTGTGTCTGTGTTGTGTGTGTGTGTGTGTCCATGTGGGGTGAGTGCATGTGTCACTATAGGGTGTGAGTCCCCGTGGGGGTGTGTGTGTCTCTGTGTTGTGTGTGTTTCTTTGTGGTGTGTTTGTTCGGGTGCGTGGTGAGTATCCAATATTGGGGCTGCACCTTAGCGACTATACACTTGCTGTTACTCTTTGCGTGCGTGTGTTGTGTGTATACATGTCCCCGTGTGTGGTGAATATCTCATGTTGGGGCCCCACCGTAGTGACTATATGCTGGTATGTGCTGTTAGTCTTTGGCGCTATCATTAAGCCCCTCTCATTCACAACTGTCAACTGGTAACTGTCACTTTTTCCCCATTATGTAGATAGGGGCAAAATTGTTTGGTGAATTGGAATGCGCGGGGTTAAAATTTCGCCTCACAACATAGCCTATGACGCTCCCGGGGTCCAGATGTGTGATTGTGCAAAATTATGTGGCTAAAGCTGACAGCTGTCGATTTTCCATTCACTTTTTCCCCCATTATGTAGATAGGGGCAAAATTGTTTGGTGAACTGGAACGCGCAGGGTTAAAATTTCGCCTCACAACATAGCCTATGACGCTCTCGGGGTCCAGACGTGTGACTGTGCAAAATTTTGTGGCTGTAGTTGCGACGGTGTAGATGCCAATCCCGGACATACGTACACACATACATACACACATACATTCAGCTTTATATATTAGATTAAACATAGATTCAGAATTGCAGGACGTCGCCAATTTTGAAACAAAAAAGCAGCGGCACTCTAAAATACTAAGTAATGAAATTGAATATAGAACAATATTATAGCTAAGGAAACATGAAAAATGTATATACCGTACTTAGCTCACAAATATGGCCATTTCACTAACCCCCCCAGTAGCCATGTCGAGGCGTGTCTCTTTTACTGTCTCCCTACACTCAGTCACATCCTCTATTTGGAGTTAAAAACCTCGTTTTGAATGGGCGAGTAGGAACCTGCTAACAGAAAACCAATATCCTCTCAATCCGACACCAAAAGGCAGTGACGGAGGTGATTCAGCTCATCTTAACCCTACGTTTCTCACAATTTTTATGCCTTTTTTCGGTTACACTTTGACTCAGAATTGAAGGAAGGCGCCAACTTTGGGGCACTTTGCAGAAGTATGTTATACACTAATAATTAATCCCCATACTCATATATTTTCTAAAAGCTTAGACACATGACATTCGGAAAATCACCTCCACATTGGCTCCTACATGACATTTTGTAAATTTAAGTGTAATGTTTTTTGTGAAAAGAAAAATGCATAAAAATTCAAGTCTGGACAATGCAAAACTATAATAATAATATAATAATAATAATAATTATGATAATAAGTTAAGGATGTGATAGAGTTTATATGTAGTGTTTATACCATACATATAAAATACAACACTTAGAGAACAGACATCCTTTCTCATTGGTAAAAGGGGGTGATAACATGAAGACATGTCCATGTATTAACCGCTTGGGGCAAGTGAAGCGGGACAATCAAGTCACCATACTTATAAGATTAATGTCAGCTGATGATTTTGACAGGTTCTGCTGACAGTTTATTGTGTATAGAGACCCCAGATGTCCGATCCTATTGTTCTTCTGATAAACTCCCTCTAGACATGTCAGCCGAACAAGCGCTTCTGTGTGTGGGAGAACCTGCCAAAATGGCCGAACAATGCAGCCATATAATGTTTATGATGGGCTTAAAAGAATATGACATTCCTTCCTGACCTCACTTTTCCCCCTCCCATATACAGATACAGAACCAGAAAGTAAAACTTTTACAAGTGTCATTAATATTTAGTAGGGGTTCGAAATCTTTCACCCTTTTAACCACCCTTAAAGGGGTTAAAGTTGTTATTAATCACTTCTGTGTCTGCCACCAGGCGCCACTGTGTTCACTCCACAGGTGGGGCTGGTGATGTACTAGACTGACTTGTGGATGTGTTATATGGCTGCCCAGTTGCAGTCATTAACTCTGACTTCGCCAATTAGGAAGTACTGCAGCCTATTTGAATCCTCTGTGTGCTTCTGCTAGTTGCCAGATATATTCCCTGTTTCACTTGTTATTATCCTGCTTTGTATTATTTATTTTCTGAATTGACTTCTGTTTTTGTACTATTCTCCAGTCAAACGATTTTGTACTTTTCTGACCTCTCGGCTTTGACCCTAGTTGGCGACTTTTCTAGCCTTGGACTGCAACCAATCTAAAGGTAGCAACCCCCTGTACCTTGCAGTAAATCCAGATCCCTCTATAGGCATTAAAGGGTGTCTGGGTGTCTTGGAGTTCTGCCTGACAGTTTGGTTTGCATTTAGTCTGTCCAGGATTTCTCTTTTTACCTGTAACTCGGACAGATATTACAATGTGTCCCTGCTATGTACTGTGTAATGAAGGTGTCTGACCGTACAGGACATGATCTGATCATACCACATCTCCTGTGCTGAGATAATCTTATATATGTGTCCCTGCTATGTACTGTGTAATGGATGTGTCTGACTGTACAGGGACATGGTCTGATCATACTACATCTCCTGTGCTGAGATAATCTTATAATATGTGTCCCTGCTATGTACTGTGTAATGGATGTGTCTGACTGTACAGGGACATGGTTGATCATACCACATCTCATGTGCTGAGATAATTTATATAGGCCTGCTTTACATGCTAATGGATCGTTGTTAACATGTTAACAGACACATGTTTGTGAATTCTAACATCATCCTGTGCTGAGATAATCTTATATATGATGTGTCCCTGCTATGTACTGTGTAATGGATGTGTCTGATCGTACAGGGACATGATCTGATCATACCACATCTCCTGTACTGAGTTAATTCTATATACGTGTCCCTGCTATGTACTGTGTAATGGATGTGTCTGACTGTACAGGGACATGGTCTGATCATACCACATCTCATGTGCTGAGATAATATTAAGGCCGCTTTACATGCTAGGATCTTGTTAACGATATTGTTGAAACGTCACGGATTTGTGAACGTTCTAACGATATTGTTTTTGCATCCTTGCGTGTAAACGAACGATGTAGGAAGAAAAAAATCATTCGAACATTCATCCAAAAAATGAGATCCTGACCTCAAATCTATCATTCGTCGTCTAATTAAGGATCTGTGAAGCAGCAACATCGTTCAGTGTGACACCTTATTGAACGATGTCGTTCATAATTCTCCTATTCCTGCCGCTATTTTACATCGTTCAAACATTCTTCTCCACATCGCTGGCATGTTGCCAAATTTAGTATCGTTAACGATATCCTTGCCTGTGACAACAAACCAACGATGTCGGAAGGATGTCAGTCACGTGACATAGGTAACGATCTCGTTCACCTATATCCTAGCGTGTGAAGCGGCCTTTATATATAAGTCCCTGCTATGTACTGTGTGATCATAGATGATTCTTTCTGTGAGGTAAAACATTTCATTGCCTGTTTTTAAAAAATGTTTTACCTCACAGAATTATTTGCAATCCTGTACTGTAATGTCTAATGGCCAGGTTGGGGGAGGGGAAGGTGTGCAAGGCGGGATGATGTTCCCTTGTATAATTAAAGCAAACTAGTCGGCATGACTGGCCTATTTGGTAGGCATGGCTGTGTTTCCTTCCACGCCCTATAATTATGCAAGGGGGATCTTACCACTGAATCCCGCTTCTGTTATAAACAACTCCATAACCATGTCCTTCAGGAAATGCCGGGCCACCGTGGCTGTGGAGTCAGTAAGCCAAAGATCCGACTTCGACTCTTCAGTTTCCCTGAATCCGTCTCCACCAAAATAGACACTGACTCCCAACTTCACAACCAGGGCTGTAAGGTCAGTAAGCCAAACATCCGACTCCGACTCCACCCAAAAAGGACACTGACTCCGAGTCCATAGCCCTACGGACCAGGCCCACCACCTAATCTGGCCACACCCAACACAATCTGGCCACGCACACCACATAAACTGGCCACATCCACTAACTTCAGGTTCTTGATACTGCAAGTATGCCAAAAAATATAAATGATAGAAGGAGCGGTGTTAAAATGCGGCGCTAGGTAACACAAGATCAAGCCTTCATAGATTTACCTATGAATATTTCTCCCTGATCATTTTTGTACAAATTATCCATAATTATTATGAAAACTCAATCTATGAAAAAGTTACAGAAATAAACTCTATAGTTATAGCCAGTAAACCAGTGAATTCAGAAAATGGCTTTTGTTCATCTTTCAGCATCTGTTGGGTCATTGGGAAATATTCAGCATTTTCTCAGCACTTATACTGTGTTCTTATTTCCACAGCTCGATTGTTATTAAACTCTTCTATACTCCAGCGATCGCGCTCGGCCTGGCAGTCAGACCTGTGTGATCGCCGCTGGTTGTGATCGCCCCTGGTTTTGAGCGCCTGTGGTTTTGATCGCCCCTGGTTGTGATCGCCCCTGGTTGTGATCGCCCCTGGTTGTGATCGCCCCTGGTTTTGAGCGCCTGTGGTTTTGATCGCCCCTGGTTGTGATCGCCCCTGGTTGTGATCACCCTGGTTGTGATCGCCCCTGGTTGTGATCACCCTGGTTGTGATCGCCTCTTGTTGTGATCGCCCCTGGTTGTGATTGCCTCTGGTTGAGATCGCCCCTGGTTGTGATCGCCCCTGGTTGTGATTGTGTCGAGCCCCAGGCCTTGGGGTACTCAGGTATCAGGCTTGGTGGGAATGCTTGGGATGTCACGGGTGGCGGTGCCTGAGCCCGTGGCCTGGGTGACACTTCAATAAGGGATGTATGTACAGGGGATCAGAGTTTGTCATGTGACGCCACCTGTAGTACCTGGTGATGGGTCACCATTGCCACCACAGTCTGCTGGAGGTAGATGGTAGTGCGGCTGAGATGGCAAAGCTCCCTACAGGTGGAGCCGGTCCTCCGGGGCAGCGTAGTGTAGAGGGGCAGCTTGGAGCGGGATCTTGGGTCAGGATGGGGAGTGATGGAGCAGGCTATAAGGGGCACCGGTAGTGGAGAGGAATGACGCACACACACTGTAGAAAGTCTCTTTTACCTTTTACTGGTGGTATTAGCAGGTAAAGATGTCCAGGGCACTGACAGGTGACCAGGTGCACAGTGGGTCCCACGGCAAGTGGGTATAAGGCCTCCTCAGCTTCTATACTATTTCTGAAGCCCAATCTGCTTGCAGCCAGACTTGCCTCCTCACTCCCTCTGGTCCTCTCTCCCTCTCTCCTCCAGCGCGGTCCACGGGATGCCCTCTATGATCACTGCGGTGTAACACTGCTGTGTCTGGCTCCCTCTCTCTGACTCACAGGGGGACCGGGTGACTGAAGTCTCCCCGGTGTAATGGGGTTTTCTGTAGTCCTGAAGTATCCTACAGGTGCGGATCCCCGAAGTCCGGTACGTCTCTGGGCGAACTTCCACTATTTCCTCACTCCCTTTTGGCTCTGCTCCTTGCCTTCTTCCCCACTCCTAGGCTTGTGGACGTCACAAGGGCCACTCCGGGTCACTGGTTCAAGCCTAACCACGGCACCGACCACCAGGACGTCTTTGCAGCTCTCCTAGCGTCTGCACTCTCACTCCTCCCCCAGCAGCAGTATTTATAGGGGACCTCAGATAAAGTTGGTGAGTAGAGCTCCCCCTACTGTGTCGGGGTGGAAGATGTTGCATGTAGTAGGTACCTGCTGTGGAAACCCAGCTGTGCATTAAAGAAGTCTGTGGCTACCTGAGTGAGCAGGGCGCACAATTGCCTCTGGCGCAGTTGATTGAATGAGTCTCAGTCCATAGAAATTTTAATCATAACCAGCAATAATTACTGTATAAAGCACAGATTACTGCGCCGCACACATTATAATTACACTGATATCGGCTGTACAATTCCTTGTCTTTTAAGAAAGGTCCCCACTGAGGAGGCACCAATTATGAGCTTTGTACTAGGAGAAACATAAAATATAATATAATCAGCCTATGCATGTAACATGATACCTGTTATTTACACCTCAACATCATAATTAGCAAGTACACAACTTCAGTAACGTAAGATGTGAGAATCCGCAATGATTGAGTCACTGTGTACATACATCTACATGACGTTTTCTGTATAATACTCACTATTCTGCTTCACTCACTATTCTGCTGGGAATCACTGTGTACATACATTACATTACTTATCCTATACTGATCCTGAGTTACTCCTGTATTATATCCCAGAGCTGCACTCACTATTCTGCTGGTGGAGTCACTGTGTACATACATTACATTACTTATCCTGCACTGATCCTGAGTTACCTCCTGTATTAATACTCCAGAGCTGCACTCACTATTCTGCTGGTGCAGTCACTGTGTACTACATTACATTACTGATCCTGTACTGATCCTGAGTTACACCCTGTATTAACTCCAGAGCTGCACTCACTATTCTGCTGGTGCAGTCACTGTGTACATACATTACATTACTTATCCTGTACTGATCCTGAGTTACCTCCTGTATTAAACTCCAGAGCTGCACTCACTATTCTGCTGGTGCAGTCACTGTGTATATACATTACATTACTTATCATGTCTGATCCTGAGTTACCTCCTGTATTATACCCCAGAGCTGCACTCACTATTCTGCTGGTGCAGTCACTGTGTACATACATTACATTACTATCCTGTACTGATCCTGAGTTACATCCTGTATTATACTCCAGAGCTGCACTCACTATTACTGCTGGTGCAGTCACTTGTACATACATTACATTATGATTCCGTACTGATCCCTGAGTATACTCTCCTGTATAACTCCAGAGCTGCACTCACTATTCTGCTGGTGCAGTCACTGTGTACATACATTACATTACTTATCCTGTACTGATCCTGAGTTACATCCTGTATTATACTCCAGAGCTGCACTCACTATTCTGCTGGTGCAGTCACTGTGTACATACATTACATTACTGATCCTGTACTGATCCTGAGTTTCCTCCTGTATTATACTCCAGAGCTGCACTCAATATGGGGACTGGCGCTTTAATGTTGCATGAATGGGATATTTTGTATGCATTCCTATATATTGAGGGATTCCAATAAGTCCTGATCTAGGACCAAAGGGAAGTGATACTTCTCTCATTGTAGACAAGAGGTGACGTCTGATGGCGCCATAGTTTGTTTTGTCTATTCAGATGATTTGGTCGGTCTCATAACAGCGGTATATTCTATTTGGTTGGTGTAGTTAATTTTGCAGCCCTCTTTTCTTCCTGGTGTCTCCCAAAGACCAATCCAGCACTGAACGCCCTTAATTCAATGCCTGTCCTTTGACTTGAAGGAGTTTTTAAAATTTTTTTCCCTAAAATCTATGGAAGAGTAGGAAATGTCCAATATAAAGAAATGACCATTACTCACAGGAGAGATGAGGAATCACATTGAAATCAGTAACACAAGGGACGTCCTTTGTAGCCACCGATAGATTAAAGTCTTGAAAGGGAGAATAATTTTCTTATAGGCGACATATGACCCTACACCGATCACACGGTCATAGCCGAGGCTGAGCCGCCTGCGTAGGGGATGACAGGTGTTACGGGGACCTACGTCTCGTCAATGAGGTTGTGACATGTCAGCCCACAGATAAGTAGCAGCGTAGCTGTAATGCTGATAGCTCTGTGTTCAGTCATCTCCGGGGACAGGGCTATGTGTACGGAGCATAGCCGAGCTGTCAATCACACTGCAATAGCTCCTTCCACATTCAGGCAACCCAGGATGACGAGAACAGGGCAAGTGGAAATGTTGGGAACCACTCGCACAGTTTGCTTATGTTACGATAGCCTGCAAATATTTAAAGGAGTCTGTCAGGGCACACAATCTGTTCTGATCGGAGACATCAGCATGTAGGACACTTACACTACCGAAAATCATCCTTGTTTTGAATCTATCTTCTACTTTGCCCAAATATATTCTCTTATCAGATCTGATAGTTAGCTTTTTAAGTCACCATGGGCAGTCTTGTGCAGCTTCGTTCCTATCTCCTCCCTCTCCCATTGATTAAAAGAGCCAGCTTTTGTTGGGCCAGATTGGTCAGACTTGAATTCTGTCCATGCATCAGCTCAGCATTGGTGCATTCAAATTTACACAGTGTTGGCTCATGCTCGGCGAGTATTGGCGCATGATGGCTTAATATTAGTACATGCACAGAAAAGTGTTGACTGATGCTCAGGCTTAGTTTTGGCTCATGATCAAGCCATGATGTAGCTTAGGGTTGCTCATGTATGATGTTACAGGTATTGGCTCATGCTCAACAGTGCTAAGCTTAGGGTTAGTATTGGCTCATGCTTCGGCTGAGTGTTAATCTCAGGCTGAGTATTGGCTCATGCTTAGGCTGAGTGTTAGCTTAGCTGAGTATTGGCTCATTCTCAGGCTGAGTGTTAGCTTAGGTGAGTATTGGTCACATGCTCAGACTGAGTTTAGCTTGGCTGAATATTGGCTCTTGCTCAGGCTGAGTGTTAGGCCCGAGTATTTGGGCCCTACTCAGGCTGAGCTAACTCAGCCTGAGCATGAGCTCAAAACTCAGCTAGCTGAGTGTTACTTAGGCTGAGTATTGGCTCATTGCTCAGCTGAGTGTTAGCTTAGGCTGAGTATTGGCTCATGCTTACTGAGTGTTAGCTTAGGCTGAGTATTGGCCATGCTCAGACTGAGTGTTAGCTTAGGTGAGTATTGGCTCATACTCAGGCTGAGTGTTGGCGCCCGCTGAGGCTGATAGTTGGCACACGCTGAGGCTGAGTCTTGGCGCATGCTCAGGCTGAGTGTTGGCGCACGCTGACGTTGATTATTAGCGCACGCAGAGGCTGAGTCTTGGCGCATGCTCAGGCTGAGTGTTGGCGCACGCTGAGGTTGATTATTAGTGCACGCTGAGGCCGAGTCTTGGTGCACGCTGAGGCTGAGTCCTGGCGCATGCTCAGGCTGAGTGTTGGCGCACTCTGAGGCTGATAGTTGGCACACGCTGAGGCTGAGTCTAGGCGCATGCTCAGGCTGAGTGTTGGTGTATACTGGAGTTTATCTCCTTTTCTGACAATGCACGGATAATGAACTCATCGGTGCATGAGCAGGGGAATTCACACCAGACAGTGCTCATCCAATTAATGCCAATGAAGTCAATGGAGTGGAGAGTTGCTGTGAGACTGAGAGAAGGTGAACTGTTCACACTTTCAGAATTTGGTACATTAATTTCCAATTTTAATTCATATGAATAGACTTTACAAACCCATATTTGCACAGATTTTTAGGCCGTGCTGAAGGAAAAAAAATCTGGATTCTGCATAGAAGCTTCACCTGGATCTGATCTCTGCACCTCCACAGCGAAATCCATTTTCTGCCTCAGATCCTATTGTGAATCTGATACGAGTAAATGCACCGCTTGGGACCAGGATAGTTTTATAATCCCTGGAAGAAAAACATAAAGGCTCCAACTGACTAAAAGCAAGCAGAGATCTTGTAATTTGTGCATCTTTTATATGGATTTCTCTAAACCTGAACGCCCCTATATAATTGAGATGTACAGTCCTGCAAATCATTATTGGCACCCATGGAATTTAGGTACATAATGTGGAATATCTCCTGAAGAAAATGAATAACATGAACCATCTTTTCTGTATAGAGACTCGTGTTAAATACAAAAGAGCAAATGATAAAGTACAATTTAAAACAAAAAACATTGGGAGGGAAAAATACAAAAATCTAAAGCTGCTGTGACCCTGGTATTGACACATTTACATTACATTAGTATGAAAAACATTTTGACTCACCTGTGATAAATTGTAAGTGCCCATGTGACATGAATTAGCCAATAAATGATAACTTCAGTGTCTTAATAAGCCATATGTTAGCCCTGTTCCTTTGCCATAATGGTGAAGACAAAGGAGCTGTCCGAGGACATCAGAACTGTTATTGTTAGCAAACACAAGACTTTCAAATGGTATAAGGCCATCTCCAAAGAACATGGTATCCCAGTTTCACCATGCGTAATGTTATTAAGAATTTTGCCAAGCAGGAAGCCGTCAAGTACCTTCCTGTAAATGGGAAAAGAGGAGAAGTGACATCTTTGAAGATTGGCACAAATGGTGGAAAAAATACAACGTCAATAATCCAAAGACCTAATGGCCAACCTGGAACAGTCTGGGGTCATGGTTTCAAAATGTAACATACGTAGCACACTAAACCCAGCAGAGCTATATGGGCAAAGGTAAAGGAAGAAACCATTGCTGAATAAAAGACGTGAAAATAAACTAACTGATCCATGCCAAAGAGTACCTTGACAAACCATAATCCTTCTGGGAAAAAGTTCTGTGGACAGATGAAACAAAAATAGACAATGCAATGCAAAGTTTACAGGTGGTGCGATGAAGCTTATAAGGAAAAGAACACCCTACCAATAGTTTAGCATGGTGGAGGATATATAATGCTTTGGGGTTGCTTTGCTGTGTCTGGTACTGGAGGCCTTGACAGTATCACAGGAATCATGAAATCAGAGAATTATCAAGAGATTTTAGAGCGACATGTCCTGCCCAGTATTAGAAAACTTAGTTTAAGTTGCAGATCATGGGTCCTCCAGCAAGAAAATGACCCAAAGCAAGATCCAAAAGTACACAGGAATGGATGAAAAGCAAAAAAATGGACTGTTTTAAAATGACAACACTGAGTCCTAACCTCAATCCCATTGAAAATCTTTGGGGTGAGCTGAAATCTGCCATTGGGAAAAGGAACCCTGCAAATATTCAAGAGCTTGAAGCAACTGCAAAGAAAGCGAAAATACAGCTACAATGTGTGAGAAGCTTATAGATGATACAGGAAACGTCTGGAGGCTTCATCACCAAAGAGGCAACCAAGTATGAATTAGGGGCCTTTATTGCTGCACATCATAATTATTTTGTTTCTTCTTTGAAATTGCAACATGTAAGTTGACAAGCAATGTTTTATTGTTGTATTACTTACCGTATTTTTAGGATTATAAGACGCACTTTTGTTCCCCCAAATTTTGGGGGAAAGTTGGGGTGCATTTTATAATCCGAATATAACGATTATATACTGCAGGGGCTGCTGGAGGCAGCCCTGTCGCGGTGTCCGGTGGCTGGAGCAGGCTGGCTGCGGGCTGCTGAGCCAGCAGGAGGTCTCCTGCTCCCACTCATTTAATATGCACTGCCGCTGTCCACCTCTCAGTGCTGAAGTTGCACTTAGAGATGGTTGTGGGGAGCAGTGCATATTTTGTGAGCCTACACTCACCCCCCTTCTTCTCTCACCCTCTCTATTGTGTAGATCCCTTCCCACCTCCTGCTGTCACCCCATCACTCTGATATGCCCCCCACGTCCTGCTGTCACCCCATCGCTTTGATATGCCCCCCATGTCCTACTGTCACCCCATCACTCTGATATGCCCCCCCCCTGCTGTCCTACTGTCACCCCACATCACTCTGATATTTCCCCCCATATCCTGCTGTCACCCCCCCCATATCCTGCTGTCACCCCTTCACTCTGACATGTCCCCATTCTGACCCGCAGCAAGTAAAATAAAAAACGCTTCTTACTTACCCTCGGCGATCTGTGTTCAGTGTCACCGCCGTCTCCTGGTCTCTGTGCTGCTGCTCGGTGTCTTCCCATCATGTGATCAGGCCCACAGTGATGATGTCATCACTGTGTGCTTGATCACATGATCGAAAACGAGCAGCAGCACAGAAGACCAGGAGACGGCGGTGACACTGAACACAGATCGCCGGAGGGTAAGTAAGAAGCGTTTTTTATTTTACTTGCTATGGGCCAACATGGGGACATGTCAGAGTGAAGGGGTGACAGAAGGATGTGGGAGGGCATTTCATAGTGATGGGGTGACAGCAGGATGTGGGAGGGCATCTACACAATGGGGGGGTGATAGCAGGACATATGGGGGGCATATAAGAGTGGCAGGGTGAGTGCACGATGGGGATGGCATCTACACAATGGAGGGGTGACAGCAGGACGTGTGGGGCATATTTAAGAGTGATGGGGTGAGTGCAGGACAAGGAGCCATCTACACAATGGAGGGGGTGGGTGTAGGACGTGGAGGGCATATGGAGGGAGTGAGTGCAGAACGGGGATAAGTGCAGGATGGGGCCTATATGGAGAGGGTAAGTGCAGGATGGGGGCCATAGCCAGAATGAGGGGCTATGTACCATCACTGGGGGGGAAGCTATGCAGGATGGGGGGGCTATGTACCGTCACTGGGGGCTATGTACCGTCACTTGGGCTATGTACCGTCACAGGGGGCCATATCCAGCATGGGGGGCCCACATACTAGGATGAGGGATATATATACCAGGATGGGGTATATATATACAAGGATGAGGGACATATGTACTGATTTGTAAGACGGACACTGGCATTATAAGAATGACCCATTTAACATCAAAAAAATGTTTCTCTTTTTCCTTCACCAAATTTGGGGGTGCGTCTTGTAATCATGTGCGTCTTCTAAAAAAATACGGTAATTAAAAATCCTGAGGTTATAACTTTGCTACTTTTCCATTAATTTGTGAAGATATTGTACAGTCTGAAAAACATAAAGCTACCAATGATGGTGAGCAGCGCTGTAAATTAGGCCAGCAAATGACTTCCCTCTACCTTCCACATTGCCTTCAGGCTCATTTCACTTAATTTGAGAATCACTTGTTCTTAGTCGCTGTCTCTCGCCTCATTCGTGATCTATGGGGATGAGGCCACTCGATATTTAATGCTGGTTAAGTCGCGCCGGCGGGAAGTAAAATTGCTGGGCACTCGGCAGTGTGGAGGACTGACGTCTGCTCCCTGGGCAGCACAGAACTGGCAGGTACACAGAGTCCTGCGCCGTATCCTCTCTGCCTTGCAAACGTAATTGGTATTTCAGAATCGTTGCAGGCCCGGCAGGCTGGAGAAGCTCCCATTCACCCGGCTGCAGACGGTCGTAATTCACGGCTCGTTGCCCATCACAGCCATTATCAGGGTATAAAAAGGGAGCCCGTTGTCTGCTGCTGCTTTGTTAAATTGAAGTATGGCTACAAGTGTCTATCATTTGCTGTCTGAGCCTCAAAAGACCTAACACAACTTAACTCAGTACATCCTGATGCACTGTCGCACAAAACTAATCTACTTTGATGGGCTATCCTGTGTACCTCTTTAAGTCCATATCTAGCATCCTTCCGTTTGGGACCTTTTAGGCGTTCACACTGCGGTCAGGTAGTCGGTTCTGTGTTTACAGTTTAAACTTTTTTAATTCACTCTAGTTACATGCCTAAGAGATGCACCCTGCTGCACAGTCTATCGCTTCAGGGGACTAATACTACTCATCTGTATCTCTCAAATCGCGGACTATCGTGGTTGCAGCCTGCCACCACAACCAAATGCCCGTACCGAATCCGGTCTAGCCAGAGGCCTGTACGTGACGAGATGGTCTTCGCAGAGGCAGGCGGAACAGGCTTGCCTGCCCAAATCCAGGATAACAGCACAGATCGAATTGGTTTCGATGGTGCAGTAGCCACACTCACTAATGATCACTGAGATTGGTGTGATGTGAGCTCCGCGGAGCTCACATCAAACCTCCATCTGACAACATCAGGGTTAATGTGGTGCGACACTCGACTCTATACGAAGATTTATAGAGGAAAGAGGATCATGCATGTTGAGTTTCAAGATGCCCAATCCTTTTTTCACATGCAGTTGAAATGCCTCACCAAGTTCTGATTTGATAACCATAACCAAGCCTAACTTGTTCCTTGTGGTTACGCCCTTAGATATTCACAAGGAAATCGCCTACTTGCCTGCTCAAATAGTCCAAGAATGTATGTTTATTTTAATCAGGAGAAAGCACAAATCCACTTCAAGTGGTCAGAACGTATGTTGGCTTGGATCTGAACCCATCAGTGGTGTTCTCCTAACTGTCCCATCACGGTGAAGTCAAGCTGTTTCATATTGCACAACAACATGACTGCGTCTAACTGAACCCCAGGAGTAAAGAAATCAGGTTTCTATCAAGTATGGTCACGGCAGATTGGGACAATCATTCTACATCTTGTTCAGAGGTCATTTCTCTTGATACAGTCATTGACCACATTTCTCTCCATGCCTTGTATCTTGTATGTGCCAAGAAGGATACAAAATATAGAAATTGTATGCTTCTCTCAGATCTTAATCACTATTCATGACATGTATGGGTCTTCTCGAGAATTGCATGAGCTATAATCCCATCAGAAGACAAGACTTCCAATTGGCATCTATTACCGTAAGTAGAGGATAATGTGTTTTATTTAATCCAATCGACTCAAAATTGGTTTACAGTCTACTCCCCAATTACTGCACCGTGCAATAAATGAGATAGGTGTACGCCGCCTCACTCTAATCTTGTTAGACAACCCCGAGGCTGTAAAAATGAAAAATCTCAGCAGTTTTATCCCTGGAGACATAGGGTTGATTGCCTTGGTATTTTTCCAGTTTGTAGACTGAGCTGCAGAAGGTGAAGAGAGGTCCCGTGCCATCTACGTAAAAAGTCCAGTGCACACACCATCGGGAAGAATCATTTTCTTCTACATGAAGAGCCAAGTATTTGAAGTTCTCAATCTTGGCTTTGATTTTACTCCGAGGCTCCAGGCGTGATGGGTTTTCCTTAGCTGAAGACTAGTCATTCTCTGACATAAGCTTTGATGATTTTTCACACATTTGGTAATAACACCTGATGGATTGATGTACCTGACGTTGGCAGATCAATACTTTATTGATTCCCATAACCTTTAGTCTTTGTGAACCCAGATGCTCCTTTCAAAGGCTTTCTTTACGTTATGGCAAATATGTTGCTTATTGGAGATGGTAAAGTTTGGACATGAAAGACAAGTTGGTGGATACTTGGATTGGTCATTCTGGATTGGTCATTGTTTACGCAGTAGACTTGATACGTATTTTTTTTCAAAAATCTTTATTAACTTCATACACAAAAAAAAATTTTTTACATGTCTCCATAGTAGTATACATTATTTCATAATAAGAATAAGTGTATATACCATATAGGAACAATCTCCAAGTTCGAGTCATAAGAAATAAAAAGGAGTGCACTCGTATGAAGGATATACCCAGAATAAGGCTCGCCTCTTATGTAACTTGGCGAAGCCAGAAATAGTAAAACACACAAGGCAGATATATCAGTAACGTAGCCATATAGGATTAATAAGATTGAAGGCAACACAGTTATATGAACAATTTTGATAGATATAGCGAAAGTGGGGAAAGTAGGAGTAGATTAGAAAAAGGTATAAAGGGGGGGAAAACAGCAGGGTGGGTGTTGAGGAAAGGTTCCCGGGTCCCGTCTACTCCGAGATCCCCGCGAACTCAGGGGACTCCCGGAACAATAGCCAGCCTTGCCATATCTGGAAGTATCTGTCGACCTGAGGGTGAGAGTGGGCAGACAGTTTCTCCATTCTGCATATGTAATCCATCTCTTCAACCCAAGTCAAGATGGAAGGGCAGAGAGATGTACGCCACTTCCTTGGTATGATAGATCTGGCGGCCGTGAGACAGTGCCGCAGTAGGCCTGATTTGAGTTTTTTGAAAGAGCCCGGGATCATAGACAGTAACCCTATCTGTGGGAGGCATGGCATGTCGTCCCCCATGATAAGGTTATATAGATCAAAAACCTTTTGCCACAGAGCCAATATAGGTGGGCAGTACCACCAAACGTGAAGAGCCGACCCCACCTCAACTCCACATCTCCAGCATAGTTCGGACCTGTCAGGAAACACTTTCTTAATCTCCCGGGGGCATCTGTACCATCTGGTTAGCAGTTTAAAGTTCGTCTCCTGAGCTTTGCAAGCCATAGAAAGTTTATGTGTACAGAAAAAAGATTTACTCCAGTCCAGATCCTCCGTCTCACCTCCCAGCTCCCGCTCCCATTCCAAGATATACCACATTGACCTCCGTGTCTCGGTGGTCGTGAGATGTGCATAAACCTTGGAGATCATATGAGGGGGAGCAGAGTCTGACAGAAGCAAAGATTCGTAGGGGAGCAAGTGTCCACAAGAACGGACGGACCCCCAAGGGCAGAGACGAAGGACCTGACCTGGAAGTACTCGAACCAGTGTACAGGCCTATTGGAGTCTGGTGAGGCGAAGGAAGTTAGAGGGGGCATAGCTCCAGTACCCAAGAAGGTCTGGGAGAGGCGAGGTCTATCTGATGCATTCCAGACAAAAAATTGGGGCACCTGCAATCCTGGTGGAAAGTCTGGGTTGTCGAATATTGGCGTCATGGGTCCCCTTAAAGGTGAGATAGAGAACTGTCGGTTAAGCGTATCCCAAGTTCCTAGCAGGTCCCGGGTCACATGGGAAATTGAGAGGGTCTGAGGGCGGGCAGAATGTTTTATCCATGGTAGTGAAGTGAGGGACCACTCCATTATGTCGCCCTCCAGTCGGACCCATTGTTTAGTATCATGTCCGTGGAACCAGTCCGATAATCTCGTGAGGAGGGCCGCAGCGTGGTAGAGGCGGAAGTCAGGGAGTCCCGCGCCCCCCTCCCTCTTGGGTCTGGTCAAGATTTTGTACGATAGTCTCGGTTTACGACGCTTCCAGATGAATTTTGTACATGTCCGTCGTAGTTGCAGAAAGAAGGATTGGGGGAGTGCTATTGGTAGCGCCTGAAATAGGTATAGGAGTTTGGGAAGAATATCCATTTTCAGGACATTAATACGCCCGAACCACGATAGAGAACGGCATTCGAAGGAGTTTAGATCGGAGATGACCTTGAGCAGTAAAGGTCGGTAGTTCAAATCAAACAAGAGAGAAGTATCTCCCGTGAGATGTATACCTAGATATGATAGAGAGGGGGCGCACCATCTGAAAGGAAAATTATCCTTTAGTCGTTGAACATTGGTCTGCGACAAGTTGACATTCAGTAGCTCAGATTTTGTGAGATTAACTCGAAAATTGCTAAGCCTGCCGTACACCTCAAACTCCCTGAGTATATTAGGGATCGATATCTCAGGATCTGTGACGTATACTAAGAGATCATCCGCGTACAGAGCAAGCTTGTATGTGCGACCTCGTACTTCTATTCCATGTATGTTTGGGTTTCGACGTAGTGCGTTTGCCAAGTGCTCCATTACCAGGGCGTACAGGAGGGGGGAGAGGGGACAGCCCTGTCTTGTACCGTTACGAATACGGAAGGGTTCTGATAGTACCCCATTGCATCTAACTTTAGCAGTGGGATCTGAGTATAATGACATTACTTTACTCCGAAATGTAGGTCCCAATCCTACACCCACTAAGGTCTTCTCAAGGAACTTCCAATCCACTCTATCGAAAGCTTTTTCCGCGTCGACTGATAGAATGCATGAGGGTTGTTTAGAGTTCTTAACATGGGAGATCAAAAGCAAGGACTTGATGGTGTTGTCTCTAGCTTCTCTACCCGGGACGAATCCCACCTGATCGTCATCTATCAGTCGAGGCAGAAACGGGCTAATCCTATTAGCTAACGCCTTGGCAAAAAATTTCACATCTACGTTAATAAGTGAAATAGGTCCGTAGCTAGCACATGCCTCCGGATTTTTGCCAGGTTTCGGAATAACAGTGATTGTGGCCTCTAAAGCTTGTCTAGGGAACGGATTGGTGAGTGAGATTGCGTTAAAAACCTTAGTCAAGAAGGGTAGTAGAGGAGCCATGAATTTTCGGTAGAATTTGACCGTAAAACCGTCTGGGCCTGGGCTGCGGTTTGATGGGGTAGATTCGATTATGTGGGAAATCTCCATTTCGGTAAAAGGTGTGTCTAGTTCCCCGGCTATCTCCTCCTGCAGCCCCGGTAAGGTACTGTCAGTCACATAGTCTTCCAGCGAGACACCTGGTTCTTCCACAGAAGCAGGTGTTTTCATATCATGAATATTGTAGAGGTCGTGGTAATATTGACGAAATGTGTCGGCAATCTTGTTGGGATGACATACTTTTTTGTTTTGAGATCGTATTGATGGGATGAAAGAGCTTGTCGTTTTGGGTCTTAAGTATCTGGCTAATGGGCCGCCACATTTGTCTGCAAACTCATAGAAATAATGGTGCGCCCGCTCTCTGTACCTCAGGTAAGCTCGGTCTAAGCAGCTCCGGAGGTCCCCTTTGATTTTGTTTAATTGGAGAAGTAAGTCTTGTGTGGGGGAGGTCTTATGGACCTGTTCCAAGCGGTGAATTTGAGAGAGTAGATTCTCGATATTGCTGGATCTGAGCTTTTTCAATCTAGAACCCTCCCGAATCAGGACCCCTCTTAGTACACATTTAAGTGCTTCCCATTGGAAGGGGAGAGGCGTAGAGTCCCCCACGTGGTTATTTAAAAACTCAGAGATCGTGGACGTGATTGATTTGGAGGTCTCTTCGTCTGTAAGGAGGTCAGGGTTCAAAGTCCACTGCCATGGGCGGGAGGGAAAGTCAGGTGGGTTGAGCGTTAAGAAAATTGGAGCGTGGTCAGACCACACCATTGGTCCAATCGAAGCAGTCGGGTCAAAAGATAGTAGTCTGTGGCTCACAAGCAGGTAGTCTATCCGGCTGTAGGTCGAGTGAATGGGAGAGTAATAAGTGTAGTCTTTTTCACCCGGATGTAGTAGTCTCCAGCAGTCGACCAGTCTAAGACCATGCATGGTACCCTGAATTGCACGAATTTGTGCGGTAGAGATTACCGATTTGCCAGAAGAGGAGTCTAGATTCTTATCCATAGTTAAATTGAGGTCTCCGCCGGCAATTATGGAGCCCTGGGCAATTTTCTCTACCTTTTTCAGGTATTTTGCACAAGTCTCAGCCTGTCCTCTGTTAGGTAAGTATAAGTTTGCAATGGTGTAAATGTGGTCAAAAATTTTAAGAGTCAGCGTTTGGAATCTACCCTTGGTGTCCGTCTCCTCTCCCAGAACCGTGTGCACTAGGGATTTGTGGATGGCTATGCTTACACCCTTAGAACGTGCCTCGGGATTTGGGGAGTGGTACCACGAGGTATAGTATCGACTCCTCACATCCGGGAAACTCCCAGTTTTGAAGTGGGTCTCTTGTAGTAACAGGAGGTGTACCCCCATCTTGTGGAACCTGTGGAGGAGCTGCGTCCTCTTTTGTGGGATATTAAATCCCCTAACGTTCAGCGAAGCTATTTTAAAGGGCGGCATGTCCCTCGGTCGCAGAGAAAGCGTGTGGGCCCCTGAAGGCTCGCGGGTCTCACCGGCGCGGGGGGACCGCGGGCGGTTGTTGGTGAGGAACGGGAAAGCAGAGGTGTTGGAAGGGTCAGGGGTAAGAAAAAGAAAGAGAGAGAAAAGTAACAAGAAAAAGAAAAAAGAAAAAGCCCTCTGATAGGAGGGCTAGGTGCTTGATCCTAGGTCAAGGACAGGTAAGACTCTGATAGTCTGTTAAGCGGGGCTATCGAGTCGGCCTGCAATGCAGGTGTCCTACTGGGAGAGTTGACCGAACGATCACGGGATAAACGGTTTCCCGGGGTCAACCCAAACCCGACACAGTATATTATCGTAAACATAAGAAGCAGTATTTAACAGAGTAAGCAACCTCAGATCAATATTATTGAAAAGAGTGCAACAAATTAGAGTAGACTGGGCAGTAAGCAGAGCCCTACTTATGTAATGCCAGCAGTATATACTTTTTCTCAAGGAGCAATGAGAGGAATGGTGACATATAAACATTAAAGCACATATCTATACAATCCACTGCGTCCCAGAGTTAAACATAACAATAGGTACTCATATCAAGTCAGTCAGGGTAGGAAACTGACTTAAGCTGAAGCACATTTTCAGGATATACCCGTCACCTGAAAATAAAATATCTCAGGAGATTTGGAGAGGTAAAGAGGGGAGGGTTGGGGGGAGGTGGGGGTGGGAGGAGGGAAGGGGTAAGCGATTAGGAAGGGAGGAAGGGTTATCCGATGGTAGGACCTATGGGAAAACTGAAAAACAAAGTAAGACATCATTCAAACTCATGTCTCCATATTTGAATATTAGGGTCCTCTCAGATCCTGTTGGTAAAAAGGAGATAGTGGGGGGTGAGGGAGGAAGGATGGGGGGATGGGGGAAAGTAGGAAGGAAAGGAAGAAGGTGGGGGAAGAGGGAAGAAGGGGGAGGCATTTAGTAGTAAAACCTCAGAGTACTGTTCAAGACTCAGCTGGGTAAGGACGTAAGGAGTCTCGACGGTTTGATCTTCGGGGTAATGGTCGCCTTCCTCTCTCATCTCCGCCTCGGGTGTTCACCAGCGGATTAGATGGCCAGTCTAGGATGACGATGTCGGGTAGATCCAGGGTCTCCGTAAATGATGGTAGATCTCTGGGATCCCTGAGGACCACCATTCCGCTCTGCTGCTTGACTTGAAGTTGAAAGGGGTATCCCCATGAGTATGTTAGACCTTTGTCCCGGAGGGCGTCAAGGACCGGTCTCAAGGCTCTTCGTTTAGCCAGGGTGACTCTAGATAAGTCTGCCAATAGATGGATTTCCGCTCCGTCAAAGTCTATGGGGCCTTTGGTTCTTGCCCTTCTCATTATTTCGTCTTTGAGGCTATACATGTGGAGGCGGCAGATAACATCCCTTGGGTTATTAGGGTCAGCAGAGCGTGGGCGCAGAGCCCTATGAACTCTGTCGAAGGCGATGGTAGAATCTGCTGGTCTATCAAGAATGATATTGAAAATACCTTGCAGAGTAGGGCTAAGGTCAAGCGGTCCTGTGGCCTCTGGGAGACCCCGTACCCGAATGTTATTACGCCGGTCACGGTTCTCGGAGTCCTCTAGTTGATTAAAAATGAATGCGAGTTGTTCGGTATGTAGATCCAATAATCTCTGTTGTTCTGAGAGTCGGCTAGATTGTGAGGATACAGAAGCCTCTATGTTATCTACCCTTTCTGTTATCTGAGACACCGAGGTCTGGAGGCCCTGGATTTCAGCTCTACATAGGGATTCCAAACGGGAGATGTAGCCCTCCATATCTTCTTTGGTGGGAATTGCTGCCATTCTGTTTTGTAGATCTCTCAGTTCACACAGCATTGTATCTCATTGTGTGGGGCATGATGATAAGCCTGAGTGTTGAGGGGTTGAGAGTGCCTGTGCTCCATCTCCTACTATCACATCTAGTGTCCCAGAGTTAGATTCTTCTTGGGAGTGAGCTGGGGGATGGTGAGATGATGTCCCCGTGCTTTCATTAAAGAATCTTTGAATGCCTCTATCTCCCTGTGCGGCTGGTAGGCCCGGTGGTGCTGGGGATGCCCTCCTACTTCTGGATCTCATGTTTAACAGCAAGGAAGAGGTATCAATATAAAGGGTTAATGCCTTGGATGGTGAGCGGGAAGCGATAGCACGTGCTCGGGAGCGCTGTGCACTGAGGGGAGTAGTAGTAGCTGTAATTGTGCAGAGGCTAGGTGTGCACTTCCCCAGAGTTAGTCCAACAGCGTGGAGGGAGAGGGAGCGTAATTCAGAGAAGAGATAGGTACTTAGCTGTTAAAGTTCCAAGTGTCCCGCTCCTCCTCAGTGCGGTTCCTCCAGAAATCCTCCTGTGACTATGTGCCCCAGCGATTTTGAGCTGAAGTAGGTCTCTGGAGATGTCCTCACCGGTCGTCACCTCCGTCTGGCAAGTAGAAGGCTGAGTCACTGCTTTCCCGCCGCCGTCTTCATGGAGCCGCGGCCATCTTGGGGAGTGCGAGGCGTCTTGGAAAGAGCGGGCTCCGGACCCAGGTGCGGGTTTCTCAGCCCGGAGAGACAGGCAGGAGGTGTCAGGGGTGGTGGGTAGGAGTAGGGTCAACGGAGGTTGCCGTTCTGGTGAAATTGTGTCGGGAATCAGGCGAAAAACCCCGGGAACCGACGGAGCACTCAGCAGATGCGACCGTCCAGTTCCATCGCTAGGCCACGCCCCCCCCCTTGATACGTATTTTAAGCTGGCTGTAGAATTAATTTTTGGCCATAATGTGTACTTTTCATCTTATATCATTGATTTGATTAAGCTTTTCTCTGTTGTCCTGTTTCACTACCAAACTACTTAGTAAAGCTCCCGTATACCTGAGATAGCTTCCACTTGGCCATCCTGACCTCCCTCAAAACATCCCAACCTCCCTATACACCCGTGCATGAGTTTTTAATCTGTAGAGGGAAGTAAGCCGCTGAGAGACACATCTGATGGCAGCCTACCTACTTCACACACAAAAAGCCTGGGCTTTGATTTCATCTGGTCTGATCCTTCTTCCCTATGCATCATCTCTTGAGGAAGAAGCAGTAGGTAGCCATGCACATCAGATGGTCATGCTTTCCTGAAGAATTTGATGGGTTTATCCAGCAGTTATGTTCAGGGAACATTGTCTTTAATCCTTGTCTAGTTTTATGTGCTTAGTGCTTACCTGTTGTTGCACGGAGGAACCACAGGAGTGGTGGGACAGTATTGTTGTAAAGAGCAAAATTGGGGTTTGATGAATATGACCATTCGCTTAATCCAGTGACTTCCTCAGCATCATTAAACAAAACACGTGAAGACTTCTTTTGTGGCACACGCTTAGTTTGCGCTGACATTGCCGGATGCTGCTGTATGTGTTGTTTTCCTTTAAGGGCTCCATGAGGTATTGGTGTGAAGGTCTTGCCTCCTGTGCTGTGCTCCAGAGCTGCACTCACTATTATGTTTAGCTGCTGGTTGAGTGGTTGAAGTGTGACTCACCAGGAATCCCCTCCCTGGTTTTAAATAGCCTTCCCTCTCCAGACGCCATTTATAGAGTTAGTTGGCTCTTGGTCATTGAGCTGAGAAGACGTCTTGCTGCTGTACTGAAGTCTCTCCTGGAGTTCTATTGCCGTGGGAGAAGCTATGATACCCGTGGGTGGAGGTAGGGGCCCTCAGCCTAGGGCTAATCAGAAGCTTAGGGTAAAGGGTGGCGGCTCGCAACTGCTAACTATCAGAGGTACTTTTGAGATCAGGGTGAGCCAGGGACCCCAGCAGCAGGGTCCGATTAGGCTCTCCTGACCCCCTTTGCCCACCACACCATCAAGTTACCTGATTCCTTCACCTCCTACGTGTGACATTTTGTTAGTCTTCTGCGACAAGTACTGTGCCCTCTGATCCTCTTTGCTTTTCTCCTTGCAAGTGTTGATTTTCTTGTGTACTATACAAGCCAAGAACCTATTCAATGCCCCAATACATATTAGATGAAAGTCTTCTGAACCTGCTTATGTAAGCAGCATCAGTCAACCATCTCATGTGATTCTCGGGAGTCCTCCCAACTCTCCCCTAACAGATGATGTTGGGGAAGAGAAGGATGAGGCATGTTGTAATCTCAATAGTCATTTTTTTTGTTTTAAGGAAAGAGGTGGCTTTCTCGCCTTTTGTGGGTGTTGGAAAACAGAGCTAGAGGTAGATATGGGACCACGGATGTAATCATGCACTTTAGAGTACAGTGAAATGACTGACACAAGACTCGTCTTGAACTCTCACATGCCACGAATCACCCCCTCCATGCTTCTGTCTTATCTTCCTTTCGATCTCAAACCAACATCTTGGTGCCAAGTTGATGTGAGGTCACTCAACAATGCAGTGAATGCCGGTGAGGGCTACTAGGTGTAGCTGCCATGAAAAAACCTATTTATGTCATAAACTCATTCATAAGGAACAGAAAATGTGCCGGCGACTTCACGATCCGGTCTCCACGAGGACTTCTTATTCTCAAGAAGTCACAGAGCCGAGGCCACAGTACCCTGTAATTAATTATGCTTCATTCATCCACACAATAGCCACATACAAGCGATTAAGCTGCATGTGTCCCTCCTCCCTGTCCAATTATATATTGATTTTTCAATCAGTCTATTAAAAGCCGAACCTCAGAGACATGAGCCTGGCGAGCCGCGCTTTTGAAGCCAAATAACGACGTACGGTACAAAGAAAGGGAGGGCTAATACCGAGGAGGACCCTTGAGGGAGAGATGTGGCACTGTCCGTGCATCGCTTCATTAAAAAGGGTTTTATGCTGCTTTATGATGATCTTGAGGAGGATTACATTCCACTGATCCACATCAAAAACACATTATTAAGAGCTGAATGACACTTGGCTACATACTTTACCCAATAGCCTTCGATATTGCAGAACTTGATTCTTTTGCCTAAGCAGAATTATATTTATTACGAAGCTCATCGGCTCAACTAAACCTATTGTGGTATAATACTAATAT
The DNA here is from genome assembly GCA_033576535.1 of Allobates femoralis. Lineage (NCBI taxonomy): Eukaryota > Metazoa > Chordata > Amphibia > Anura > Aromobatidae > Allobates > Allobates femoralis. Next base: position 448,325,305 of record JARQOC010000006.1, on the reverse strand, counting down.
ATAACTTAAAGGGGTTGCCCAGTTTAAAAACCGTGTCTCACATGCTGTCCTTCTTACCCTGTTTCCCCGAAAATAAGTCACCCCCGAATATAAGTCAGGGCAGGGCTGGCGCAGAATTTTCCAATATAAGTCATACCCCGATTATAAGACAGGGTGACTTATTTTCTGGGAATATAAGACAGGGTACCGCTAAAGTGCCATTTTTGCCCATTGCATGTTTTACCTGTGTCCCCGCTGTCCCGCTGGCTCCGCTATCCTCCGTGGGCTCCCCTCTGCCCTCAGGTGCAGCCGCAGGTCCACTGTCCCCCGTGGGCTCCCCTCTGCCCTCAGGTGCCACAGGTAACCCCGAGGGCATAGGGTTAATCTTGTGCGCCTGTCGCCCCGGCCTGACGTCACCGCTGCCGGCAGGAGCTTCTGATTGGCCAGCGGCTCCCCAGCATGTCGAGTGCTGATTGGCTCAGCGGCTCGAGTGCTGATTGGCCAGAAGCTCCTGCATGAAGAAGCATCTGGACAATGCCCTGCACCGTGGAGGAATCCATAGCCCGAGGCCGCCATTACCCTAAAAAGTAAGGATGTTTCCTTGCCGACTTGCCCATTAAAACCGCAATTCCGCGGCACAGCTGACTTGCGGCACACTTGCGGCACACTTGCGGCAGGTCCCCATACAATGTACGGTACTGTATAGGACACTTGCGGCAAGGTGCGGTTAATTGTCTTTTTTTTTTTAATATACCGTATATACTCGTGTATAAGCCGAGTTTTTCAGCCCAAAAATTGGGCTGAAAAGTCCCCCCCTCGGCTTATACACGAGTCACTATACGGGGTGAGTGGGGTGGGGGCTCTGTCCGGGTGCTGGGGAGGCAGGAGGAGGCGGGGGGAGGCTGCTGTATGAGCGGCCCCGTCACGTGGGGCCGCTCATTACATATGCAATGCATCCCCCTGTCAATCAGCGCCAGGGGGAGCAGTGCATATAGGTAGATAATTCCCCCATAAATGCTGGCACACGTCCCCCCTGTTGTAAGGCCCCCCCTGCTGAATACTTACCATCCCTGGTCTTCAGCAGCACCCCGGCGCCGGTCCTCTGTGCTCCGTTCCCCGGCTGTATCATGTGACCAGCCGCGTCGCAGACGCGATGACGTCATTGCTTCTGCGACGCGCGGGGAACCCGGATGCAGCCGTGGAGCGGAGCACAGAAGACGGGATCGCGGAGGACCGGAGCACAGAGGACCGGCGCCGGGGTGCTGCTGAAGACCAGGGATGGTAAGTATTCAGCAGGGGGGGCCTTACAACAGGGGGGACGTGTGCCAGCATTTGTGTGGGCTGCTGTATATAGGGGCTGCAATACCACTGGGGCTGCAATACCACTGGGGCTGCTGTATATAGGGGCTGTATACACCACTGGGGCTGCAATACCACTGGGGCTGCTGTGTATAGGGGCTGTATACACCACTGGGGCTGCAATACCACTGGGGCTGCTGTATATAGGGGCTGTATACACCACTGGGGCTGCAATACCACTGGGGCTGCTGTATATAGGGGCTGTATACACCACTGGGGCTGCAATACCACTGGGGCTGCTGTATATAGGGGCTGTATACACCACTGGGGCTGCAATACCACTGGGGCTGCTGTATATAGGGGCTGTATACACCACTGGGGCTGCTGTATATAGGGGCTGTATACACCACTGGGGCTGCAATACCACTGGGGCTGCTGTATATAGGGGCTGCTGTATACACCACTGGGGCTGCAATACCACTGGGGCTGCTGTATATAGGGAGTGCAATACCACTGGGGCTGCTGTATATAGGGGCTGCTGTATACACCACTGGGGCTGCAATACCACTGGGGCTGCTGTATATAGGGGCTGTATACACCACTGGGGCTGCAATACCACTGGGGCTGCTGTATATAGGGGCTGTATACACCACTGGGGCTGCTGTATATAGGGGCTGTATACACCACTGGGGCTGCAATACCACTGGGGCTGCTGTATATAGGGGCTGCTGTATACACCACTGGGGCTGCAATACCACTGGGGCTGCTGTATATAGGGAGTGCAATACCACTGGGGCTGCTGTATATAGGGGCTGCTGTATACACCACTGGGGCTGCAATACCACTGGGGCTGCTGTATATAGGGGCTGCTGTATACACCACTGGGGCTGCAATACCACTGGGGCTGCTGTATATAGGGGCTGCAATACCACTGGGGCTGCTGTATATAGGGGCTGTATACACCACTGGGGCTGCAATACCACTGGGGCTGCTGTATATAGGGGCTGCTGTATACACCACTGGGGCTGCAATACCACTGGGGCTGCTGTATATAGGGAGTGCAATACCACTGGGGCTGCTGTATATAGGGGGCTGCTGTATACACCACTGGGGCTGCAATACCACTGGGGCTGCTGTATATAGGGGCTGCTGTATACACCACTGGGGCTGCAATACCACTGGGGCTGCTGTATATAGGGGCTGCAATACCACTGGGGCTGCAATACCACTGGGGCTGCTGTATATAGGGGCTGCTGTATACACCACTGGGGCTGCAATACCACTGGGGCTGCTGTATATAGGGAGTGCAATACCACTAGGGCTGCTGTATATACCACTGGGGGCTGCTGTATATCATACTGCTGGGGCCTGTATACCACTGCTGGGGGCTGTATACCTGTGCTGGGGTCCACCCTCGGCTTATACGCGAGTCAATAGATTTTACCAGGTTTTGGGGGCAAAAGTAGGGGGGTCGGCTTATACACGGGTCGGCTTATACACGAGTATATACGGTAAGTCATACCCCGAATATAAGACAGGGTGGGACTTTTGGGGGTAAAATTAATATAAGACACTGTCTTATATTCGGGGAAACACGGTATTAGTAAAGGTTGTCAGAAAGGTAGAGTATATTTCCACAAAGGGCCTAATCCAATGAACCCTAACTTCCAACTGGGCAGCTGTATACATTGACTCAAAGTAGTTTGATGGTTTAACAATTTTCTATAAATATAGGATGGTTCATAGAGCGAAAGATCTTTCAGACGACTGTATGGCTGACTTTATTTCAGGCAATAATAGACTATGGTTGATCAGCTTACAGAATTCTACTTTCTTAGCAAAAATCTGCTGATAGATTCCCTTTATGCAACCTGAAAGCAGCATGATGTTGAGGGTAAGACCTAGATTCCAGGAATGTGTCACTTACTGGACTGCATGCTTTTCACTTTGATAAAATCAATGTTTTCTCTGCTGCAGAACTGTCATTGCAAGCTGCAAAATCCACATAAAAAATGGCTTCAATTATTCTTTGAATGAGTTTCCTGCTGGTTTTACTGGGAAATGCTCAAAATAATGTGAAAAAGAACAGTACTGTGTGCACCATAGGAGCTTTTTTCTCCATTGTAATCAATTGAATTCTTATTATAAGAGAATCTGATGCAGATTTAGTTGTGGATTTAGGAGCTAAATCTACAGTATTTCTTATTTTAGTTAAAAAAAAATCCTGTGTCACCGTACCATCAGAGTGCGGAGTGGCGTAGGGTGTAGGTGGAGACCAGGAGGTAGAATTTGCGCCTATCAGGCAATTATGGTAAATCTATATACTCTTTCGATGTGCCTGAAATGTGATAGAAGGTAATACCCCTTTAAATTTTAGTGTGTTCCCTGGGATTAGTTCAGCATGACAATGTGGCCCTTTGGCCAAAAATAGGATGTGCACCTCTGCATTAGACCAACGTCGGCCAGACCCACCAATCTCCACTGGTCTAGCTGACAGTCTAATGTGCATTGCGGCCTCCCGACTCTCTTCTGAGAGATGATGTCAAGGGAGATAAGGATCCGACACTTCTGATTTCGAAGTGATGATCCTTTTGTTCTCTTAACGTATGAGGCAGGTTTCACATTTGCGTTTGGTATGAGTGCGTCTTCAACTCATTAGACGCAAACACAGTGCCGAATACAGACACATTGATGTGAACGCAGTGCTGATTATCTGCATGCGTTCACATCAAAATGTCTATAGGAAACCATTATAAGCTGGGAGGAGATATCGGGAGGAGGAGAAGAGATGTCGGGAGGAGGAGAGGAAAGATGTCGGGAGGAGGAGAGGAGATGTTGGGAGGAGGAGAGGAGATGTGGGGAGAAGGAGAAGAGATGTGGGGAGGAGGAGAAGAGATGTCGGGAGGAGCAGAGGAGATGTCGGGAGGAGGAGAGGAGATGTCGGGAGGAGGAGATGTGGGGAGAAGGAGAAGAGATGTGGGGAGGAGGAGAAGAGATGTGGGGAGGAGGAGAAGAGATGTGGGGAGGAGGAGAAGAGATGTGGGGAGGAGGAGAAGAGATGTCGGGAGGAGGAGAGGAGATGTGGGGAGGAGGAGAGGAGATGTGGGGAGGAGGAGAGGAGATGTGGGGAGGTGGAGAGGAGATGTCGGAAGGAGGAGAGGAGATGTCGGAAGGAGGAGAGGAGATGTCGGGAGGAGAAGAGATGTCGGGAGAAGGAGAAGAGATGTCGGGAGGAGAGGAGATGTCGAGAGGAGGAGATAAGATGTGGGGAGGTGGAGAGGAGATGTCGGAAGGAGGAGAGGAGATGTCGGGAGGAGAAGAGATGTCGGGAGAAGGAGAAGAGATGTCGGGAGGAGAGGAGAGGAAAGATGTTGGGAGGAGGAGAGGAGATGTTGGGAGGAGGAGAGGAGATGTGGGGAGAAGGAGAAGAGATGTGGGGAGGAGGAGAAGAGATGTCGGGAGGAGCAGAGGAGATGTCGGGAGGAGGAGAGGAGATGTCGGGGAGGAGATGTGGGGAGGAGGAGAAGAGATGTGGGGAGGAGAGAAGAGATGTCGGGAGGAGGAGAGGAGATGTGGGAGGAGGAGAGGAGATGTGGGGAGGAGGAGAGGAGATGTCGGAAGGAGGAGAGGAGATGTCGGGAGGAGAAGAGATATCGGGAGGAGGAGAAGAGATGTCGGGAGGAGGAGAGGAAAGATGTCGGGAGGAGGAGAGGAGATGTCGGGAGGAGAAGAGATATCGGGAGGAGGAGAAGAGATGTCGGGAGGAGAGGAGAGGAGATGTCGGAAGGAGGAGAGGAGATGTCGGGAGAAGGAGAAGAGATGTCGGGAGGAGAGGAGATGTCGGGAGGAGGAGAGGAGATGTGGGGAGGTGGAGAGGAGATGTCGGGAGGAGGAGAGAAGATGTTGGGAGAAGGAGAAGAGATGTCGGGAGGAGAGGAGATGTCAGGAGGAGGAGAAAAGATGTCGGGAGGAGGGGAGGAGAGAAGAAAATCTGCAACGTTCACCTGTGTTGCCATGCGGATGGCCCTGTGCACCCATTGGGCTCCATGTATGATTTGTACGCTTGCAGAGACTTGCGTACAAATCATGCTTCCTCGGACGCACAGAAAATGCAATAGGTTGCGTTTCTGTGGTCCGAGAAAAAACGCATGGGGACGCAAACACGTGCATCCGGAGGCAAAATAATACACCGTGCGTCCCCATGTTAAACATAGGGACGCACATTGCATGCATCGTTGCATGCGCTCCGCCCTTACCATACGCAGCAGAGCTGAACGCAAATGTGAGACCAGCCTAAATTGAGCTCCCCTGTGTATGGGAGGGTCTGTGCAAAGACTACCAACTGAACCACCGTTCATCCGACAGGAATCTACAATGTAGCCTCACTAATGCAAATCTATGGATTCAAAAGAAAGACATTGCGAAGAGGAATTTTGGTAAAAATAGGGACTTTGGGGTATATAAAGAACTTGCAGAACCCTATGCGGTGGAAGATTAAGTAGTATATATTTTTAATTTCTTCTTGAGTGGTCAGTACAGACACTAGACGGATCCTCTCTTCTTGACCTTCGTAAGTCAAGGCTACAACTACACTTTATAAGATTGTGACAGGGGCCTGTGAGGGGGTGGGTTCCCCCAATAACCCTAATTAGCTGCAGTATCATTTTCATGGGTTAATTCTGCAACCAATCATACAAGCCGACAGTGTAAAACAATTTTTTCCTCTACACTTTTCGTGCCCAACTTCTGTAGTAGCCCCTGTCTATTGAACCATAGAAAGTTCCACTTCAGATTCACTTCCGCTTAACAAACTAAGCGCAGACTGACAGATGAGCATTTTCCTCTCCACACTTGTGTTGTGATTTCCTTCTTGATAATGAGACAATTGGTGCGTGAATCTATCAGAAAACGTCATCCCGGAGACAGACCTGTCACATTCTCATTACGTTCTCTATCTACTTCCATCACATCAGTGTATGAATAAAGCAACTCCCTGTTACTTTTCACACCATTCAAAGCACGCTAATGCCATTTTTGAATGCACAGCACTAATGTATTCCTCTTATCAGGCAAAGGATGTCATGCCGTAGATGAAATGCTGGCTAACTGACTAGATCGCTGCTAAAGACACAACAATTAGACTCCATAGTAAAGGAATGCTGTGCTACATTGTTTACAAATGCAGCTATTTAATATCTATCGAGTATCAAACTCGGCTGGGTATATTGACTGCACATAGAAAAAAATTGAATTTGACGGGTTGTATTCCTTTTCATTTTTACAAATGTTTTCCCTATTTTTTTTCCCCCTAGTTGGCACTGTCTTAATTAGTATCACATAGTAATTCTGGCCAAACCTTATAGTAATGTCTGTAATCTGGTCCCTATACTGTAATAATGTCTACCATCCTGGTTCTCATCTTGTAGTAATGTCACAATCCTGGTCCACATCATGTAATAATATGCACATCCTGGTCCTCATATTGTATTAATGTCCCCATCTTGTAGTACTGTCCCCATCTTGTAGTACTGTCCCCATCTTGTAGTACTGTCCCCATCTTGTAGTAACGTTCCCATCCTGTAGTAATGGTCCCATCTCAGTTGTCATCCTGTAGTAATGTCCCCATCCTGGTACCCTACATATAGTAATGTCCTGTCCTTGTACCTATCTTGTAATAATATCCCCATCTTGGTCCTTATCTTGTGGTAAAGTCCCCATCCTGGTCCCAATGTTATAGTAATGTCCGCATCCTGGCTCCTCTCATGTAGTATTGTGCCCATCCTGATCCCACTTTTGTAGTAATGTCCCTATCCTTGTCCCCATTTGTAGTAATGTCCCCATCCTTGTCCTTTTCTTTTAGCAATGTCCCCATCCTGTAGTAATGTCCCCATCCAGGTTTGCATCCTGTAGTAGTGCCCAATTCTGGTCCTCTTCTTGTGGTAATGTCCTGTCCTTGTGCCAGTCTTGTAATAATTTCTCCATCTTGGTCCCTATCTGATGGTAAAGTCCACATCCTGTTCCCAATCTTATAGTAATGTCCCTGTCCTGGCTCCCAACTTGTTGTGATGTGACCATCCTGATCTCACTTTTGTAGTAATGTGCCCAGCCTTGTCCCCATTTGTAGTAATTTTCCCATCCTGTCTCCCTTCTTATAGTAATGCCCCATCCTGATCCCCTTTTATAGTAATGCCCCATCCTGGTCCTGTCTTGTAGTAATGTCCCCATCCTAGTCCTCATCTTGTGGTACTGTCCGCATCCTGGTCCAAGTCTTGTTGCAAAAACTAACTCTTGTAGAAATGCCCCCATCATGGTCCCCTTCTTGTAGTAATGCCCTATCCTGGTCCTCAAATAGTAGAATTGTCCCCATCCTGATCCCACTTTTGTAGTAATGTGCCCATCGTTGTCCCCATTTGTAGTAATGAGCCCATCCTGGCTCCCTTCTTGCAGTAATGTCCCCATCCTGGTCCCCATCTTGGTACTGTTCAATCTTTTCTTCCCTATATGGTAGAAGTGTCCCCATCCTGGACCCAGTCTTGCTGTAATACCAACTCTTGTAGTAATGTCCCCATCCTAGTTCCCATCTTGTGGTACTGTCCCCATCCCGGTCCCAGCCTTGTAGTAATGGCCCTTATATTATTTGTTTCTTTTGGCAAGGTTGGGGTAGAGTGGTAATCCGACCAATTGTAACTTCCATTCTCCCATTCATAGGAGCATGTGTTCAGCCAGGCGGTTCTGAGGTTTTAGTTCTTATTTTGGAAATGTCTCGAATAACAAAAGCCAAAAGATATTTGGAAATTTCAAGAGAAAACCAAAATTGGACTAGATATTTAGGGCCAAAAGAGTTCACAGGAATGGAGGAAGAGCGGTTAAAGACGGAGAAGTCGGGAACACATCAATATGAAGTTGAAGAGCCTTTTCGGAAGATTAGACCTCCTGGAGAAGCATTATACTTTTGGCCACCAGAAGTCGATATTAACGCCGATACACAACACTTTAGTTTAGTTACTTCGTGATTACAAGACAAGACTCTGAGCCACAAGGAGCTGAAAAAAAAGATTTGAATCAGTCTCCAGCTTGTCTCTTACTATTAATATTCATTCAGTGCATTTCTGAATGACTAGAAGATTGGTCTCCCTCTGTGGTGCCATCTGACAGAACAATTTTATTTTAATTTTTCCCTTCCCGGGGTGCAGAAGCAGCAAGGCTCTCCAAAAAAACCCCAGATAAATGCTGCAGGTAGAAACAATCAGGGGGAAAACATCAAACAGAGACAGAACATAAACACAGCATGTACTGCGGCAAAGCGAGGCGAGAGCGATTACACGTAAGGGGGTGGGGGAGAGGGGGGTGGAGGGAACTTAATTGAGGCTCTCCTGAGATTGAAAGAAGAAAAATCCTCTTTGGTAGATTTATTTATTAAGTATTTTCTCCTCTTCCTTCTAGCGCACTTCTTAAATGAGAAATAAAATGGGATCGAATCATGATCTTTAAAGGATTTCACCTACGTGGTGTTATTTCATTTTCACAAGATTCATTCACGGAGATATGAAGAAGACGTTAGAGGCTCCCTACACTTTACGTGTGATTCCATATACTGTCCACTCGGTTAGTACTATCTCACTGCATTATTTCAGGCTGAATCAGCAAGACACAAATAAGGATCCTAGGTGGTCTCCAGATTTCAAGATGAATGCTCTTTGCTTCAAAATTCCAAACTACAGTGTCCATTTTAGGACATGGAGATATATCAAAGTCAAACATCAGAAATACTCTGTCTGATTCCTGACTCTTATACTGATACCTGATCTGATAAATACTCTGATAAATGACTCTGATTCCTGACTGTGATACATGATTATGATAAATGACTTTGATACCTGACTGTCAGGTATCAGAATCAGATATCAGAATCATGTATCACAGTCAGGTATCAGAGTCATGTATCAAAGTCAGGTATGAGTCATGTGTCACAATCAGGAATCAGTCATTTATCAGAATCTTTCATCACAGTCATTTATCAGAATCAGTTAGGTATCAGAGTAATTTATCAGAATCATGTATCGGTATCAGGTATAAGAGTCAGATATTAGAACATTTCTGATGTTAGACTTGATATATGACCATGTCCTAAAATGGACACTGTACCAAACTCAAACATCATCCAGCTCATGAAGGTCTTCGATCGTGGAAGAACAAAAGCAAGTGGTGTTTTTATCAAGACATTTCAACTGTTTTCTCTTATCCTTTTGTCCAGATCACTCCAAGGTCCTTTTATGATATAAGCGGCGATTGGTAAACTTTTACCCATCAGTGGTCGTGTAAATTGTTTTCTTGAGCAGATCAAAATAAGTGAAGCGCACTAAGCAATGCATTATAGATCTCTCCATACTGTGATGCAGTGGCTTACTGCATTGCAAATATGTATGCTGCGACTTGTAGTTCAAAAGGTTATGCAATAAAAACCCAGAAAGGTCACTATGGGACTTGTAGTGCCATAAGGGTAAAGTTTGCAAGTTGCTAAGAGAATGGGTATGGCTCATACCTTATAACGTGTGTTTGTGTGACCACATGTGAGCTGACAATGAGACCATGCATGAACCTGTGAGGGCTCTCTCGATGTTTGGAGCAGCTATGTCCTGGAAGGCACCTGAGATGGTATGCTTGGAAGTGGCTGGTGTCCTGGAAGACCATGGAGGAGCCTGGAATGTCTGTGCTCAGAAAGCTTTAGTCCTGCCGAGGGTCTGAAACTGATAGGAGTTGGTGATCCCAGTGACGCAGTTTCCTAGATGGTGGACTGCGAGGTCTATGTGCGGGTTGAGATGGGTGCACTGACACTGTAATGAACTATGAAAGTTAATGCCAGACGGACGTATCCGCCATTGGAACAGGCTGGTATATCACTAATGTTCTGTTGATGTATGAAAGTAAATGCCAGGTGGGCGTATAAGCCATTGGAACAGACTGGTATGTCACTAATGTTCCGCTGATGTAAATGGACCTGTGCACTATATAATTTATGTGGTTTATGATGTGTTAATAAACTGATGGACTTTTTTTATGGACAAACGTGCCTGTTTGCCTCAATCCTGCTACCATTTCAGTGACCCCCCAACTGTCATGCTGGGTGTGGGGAGACACCCAGCGCTGGATGAGGACAGGGGAAGGGGGGGAAGGAGTCCCTGATGCTAAGGGCAAAAAGGGTGAATGGTGACCCCTAGAAAACTAGCGCTGACATCTGGCTCCCCTAACGTCCCTATACAGTTTCCGCAACTGTCGGCGCCAGGATACCTATTCCCTGGCTGTCCCTGGACTACCACTGCAACCACGGGATCAGAGCAGATGATCACTAGTCAGCCTGGCTAGCAACTAAAGAAACACACAAGGGAAATAAACAAAGAGGGAAGAGATACACTTAGCTTCAGCAGATCCAAGCAGCAAACCAAGAGACTCCAGGAAACACTGCTTTGAGCTAGGATGCAACCAGGAACACTTGAACAGCTATCACCAGCAGTGTATCCTGGGAGTCAAGGGGAATATATAGGCAGCTCAAGGTAAGGAATCAGCTGGGTGCTAGTGACCTCCAGAGTTACTAAAAGGGAATGCCTCTTAAAGCGACAGACATTTTCTTAGGATTTTGACTGTTTGGCGAAACACTGGGACCTTCTGCGAGTGGCCTCTACAGTCTCATCCATGCCTCTTGACACCCCCGTGACACCAACATGGTCAGTGAACAAATCACCACAGTACCTATAGTGCCATAGTTCTCAACATTGCCAGTTACACAGGATATGCGCCTCCGAAAGTAATGGCTATTTGCGCTGCGCAAAAGATTTTCACCTGTTCATTGGTTGATGGCAGCCTATTTGCCAGCAAGATAATTGTGAAATGAACACTTTATGCAGTTTAAAGGCCCTCATGCACATTAGCTAAAGTCGTCTGAGCTGCTGGTCTTTGTCAAGAGCGCTAATAGTCCAATGTGTATGGGGGCCTCTCGACTGTCTGCGCAAGAGAACATTAGAAGGATCCCGCAAGTCGGATTTCCCATGTCGGATCCTTTTTGTAACAGATTGGGCTTTGGGATGACTTGGGAGATATAGCTGTTTGGGGAGCGACTTTCGGCTGACAGCTATCTATTGTGTTTGGAGGCTTCAGCTACACGTTCACTTACACAATTTCTATCTCCTTTATAGCAGACAATGCAGGTTCTTCATCAGGAGGGCTTGTTGTAACCACTCTTTAATAGCAAGAGAAAAGATAACTTGTGTAAGTTCTTATCTATAGGACACACACGATCCAGAAAATGAGGTTCTGAAATACTTCTATAGAAGGGAGCGGTGTGTCATTCATGGTCTATAAGACTGCTGGAGCAGCCGAGTGTAGAAAGAGTCCACGTGGGTCCTGTTTCCACTGGACAATGCACCACAGGAACGATGATTTTTTTCACCCGATAAACTATTTTAGCTTAATCATTGCGTGAGCAGCAGCCTGTTTACATGGAAAGATTATTGTGAAATTAACGTGTATAAGAAAGTTTGTTTACGATAATCTGTCTGTGTAAATGTAGGTTTAGGGCTGATTCAAACATCTGTGCACTTCAGTGCGCTCACAGACCACAATGCATGGACTGGCTGTCGGTCTCCTGACCTGTCCTCTACCTGAACTCACCTGCTTCATATATAAGGGTGCAGTTACACACAGGATATTCCAGCGTTCCCGACAACGGCCAGCATCGCTGTGTGGTCGCTGGGGAGCTGTCAAACAGGCAGATCTCCTCAACGACCAGGGAGCCGACCTCCACATCGCTGGGTAATTGGGATGACACTGGTAACCATGATAAACAGTGGGTATCGACACGCCGGCGCTGACATCGCTGTGTTGGTCTAGCGTGGATTCCCACGCCGGAGCCGACCCTACACGCTGCGCTAATGGGAGGATCACTGGTACCATGATAAACAGTGGGCATTTAGGCAGCGGTCGCTGCCCAGCGCCATGTTTATCATGGTTACCAGCGTCCCTCTTCGCTTAGCGGCTGGTAACCATGATAAACACGGGTATCTAGGCAGCGCGTGCTGCCTTTGTTACCCGGTGTTCATCATGGTTACCAGCCTGTGAGATCGCTGGTCTCTCCCTGTCACACGCTGCGATGCGTGCTGACCAGCGGGAGACCAAGGACCAAAAAATTGTCCTGAAGGATGTGCAGCGATCAGTGACCTCACAGCAGGGGCGAAGTCGCTGGCGAAGTCGCTGATTTCATGTGGCATGAGTGGTGAGGAAGCGAGGATGATTTAGCGCAGGGAGAGGGGATCGGGGTGAAGAATGCCTATCTGTGCCAGGAGAAGAGCTGCGGCAATATTGTGTCATGACATGGCGTACCAAAAGTGGAGCAACTGAAGATGTGCACCGTAACGTAGCGATCAGTTTCTTGTTAGTCATCATTTTGAAGAACGCTATTCTAATTCTCTGAATTCGGTTTAGATCTGTTCAGGAGAAAAAAAGAACTTTTTTGTGGCCCTTTAAGGATAGAGGAAAGAGTGTAGAGTGCACCTGTTTAGTGATTCAGGTCTTTCTTCTCATTTTGCATGCGTCGTTCACGGTCTGTTGGACGTCAGAGCCATAACAAACACTATTTAGATGCTGCCTCTCCTCCTTCACTAAGAATTTGTTACTAATGCACTGGAACTTTCCTTCATCACGACTCTGAGTTATGTCTCAGACCTGTGGTCGTGCATATTAAGCCATGTTTACTTTATAAAGAGTTTGGCTACTTTTTGCGTTGGTATCGGGAGTACCTCATTACCAGCTGCACTGGCATCACTGACTGTATCCATCACTGCAATCATCACCGTGTGCCTCGCCATACCCAATAATAGTATCTGCTCTCATCTACTACACATGCTTTATACGAGAAGAGTTTTCTGACCATAATTGGCCCTAAGTGTGATGGTAATAGATCACAGACTGATTTCGGAGTAGCTCACTGATAAGCACTAGAAAGGATTATTCCCCACAATATCTACAGCACCCATCAGCTGTTCCTAACCCTGTCATCTCCAGCACTCTGAGTGGTTATTACCCTCTTATTTCAGCACTACTCAAGTGTTCTCAATGTTTAGTTTTTAGCACTCCATAGCTGTCCTAAATTTCAGCACTTAGCACATTTTTTTAACCCAATCATCTCCAGTACTCCTTAGATATTCCTAAACCTGACATTTCCAACTTCTGATTTTTTAAGTCTTGTCATTAGGTCCCCTGAATTACTATTAATTCTTCAGTTTTCAGGCTTTCTCAGCTATTTCTAACTCTGTTATCTCCAGCTCCCCTCACCTATTCCCAACCTCATCATTTCCAGCACTCCTCAGCTATTCCAAATCCTATCACCTTCAGCATCTGTCAGCTATTCCTAACCCCATTATTTTAAGCACCTCATAGCTAATCCAAATGATATCAATTAAATTATCACTCAGCAGTTCCCAGTCCTATCAGTTCCAGCATCCCTCAATGATTCTCAGTCCTGTCATTTCTAGCATCTGTCAACGATTACCAGTCCCATCATTTTCAACATCCCTCAACAATCCCCAGTCCCATCATCTCCAGCATCCCTCAACAATTGCCATTCCCAGCATCTCCACTATCTCACAACAATTCCCAGTCCCATCATCTCCAGCATCCCTCACCGATTCCCAGTCCTCTCATCCTCACCATCCCTCACTGATTCCCAGTCCCGTCCATTCAGCATCACTCAGCAATTTTCAGTCCCATCATCTCCAGCATCCCTCTATGATTCAAAGTCCCATCATCTCCTGCATCCCTTACTAATTCCCAGACCCATCATCTCCTGCTTCCTTCAACAATTCCCAGTTTTGTCATATGGAGCAACCCTCAACAATTCCCAGTGCGGTCATCTCCAGCATCCTTCAACGATTCAATCCCAGTCTCATCACTCCAGCATCCTTCAACAATTCCCAGTCAGTGATCTCCAGCATCCTTAAAATTCCCAGTTACCATCATATGGCAACTCCTCAATGATCATTCCCAGTCTCATCCTCCAGCATCCTCAACAATTTCCCAGTCCCATCATTCCGCTCCTCAACAATTTCCACCCCTGTCATTACAGTTCTTAATGGTTCCAGTCTCATCATCTCCAGCATTCCCTCAACGATTGCCAGTCTGATCTTGCCAGCATCCTTTCAGCAATTCCGAGTCTCGTCATCTCCCAGCATCCCTCAACAATTACCCAATCTCTCACCTGCAGCATTCCTCAACATTTCAGTCCGTCATCTCCAGCATCCTTCAATTTATTCCACCTGTTATCTCCAGCATTCTTTCAACGTTCCAGTCTCATCATCTGCATCATTCCCTCAACGATTTCCAGTCTCATCCGTCCAGCATTCTCAACGATTCCTATCCTCGTCACCTCCAACATCCCCTAACAATTCCAAATCCGTCATTTCCAGCATCCTCAACATTTCTAGTCCTCATTATCTCCAGCATCCCATTTGCGATTCCAGTCCGTTATTCCAGCATCCATAGGGTACCTTTCACGCCACATTTCATGGTGCTACAGTACTACTGTGCAGTGAAATCATGAGAATATTCCATTGTACACAGCACAGATAGACCATGTCCCATGATTTCACTCAACAGTATTCCTGTAGCCACCCTAGAAATGTAGCCGCTTTAAAAGTACCCTAGGATTCCAGTTCATCCTCCAGAATCCCTCAACAATCCCTAGTTCCCATAATTTCCAGTATCCCTCAGTGATTCCCAGTCCATCATTTCCAGCATACCTTAGCGATTCCCAATCTCATCACTCCAGCATCCCTCAACGATTCCTAGTTCCGTTATCTCAGGATCCCTCATGATTCCCAGTCCAATCATTCCCAGCATCCCTCTACAATTCTCATCCCTCATCTTCAGCATCTCTCAGCGATTCCCAGTCCCGTTATCTCAGGCATCCCTCAATGATTCCCAGTCCCATCATCTCCAGCATTCCTCTACAATTCTCTGTCCCGTCATCTTCAGCATCTCTCAGCGATTCCCACCGTTATCCAGCATCTCAATGTTCCCAGTCCATCATCTCAGCATTCCCAAAATTCTTGTCCGTCATTTTCAGCATCTCTCAGCGATTCCCAGTCCCGTTATCTCAGGCATCCCTCAATGATTCCCAGTCCCATCATCTCCAGCATCCCTCTACAATTCTCTGTCCCGTCATCTTCAGCATCTCTCAGCGATTCCCAGTACCCCTTAACTATTCTTAATTCCGCAGATTCACAGAACCTTGAGTTATTCCAAACTTTCATCAATTTCCACCATCCCTTTAAATATTCATTCACCTCAATTCCTTTAAACCCGGTCATCTACAGGACCTCGTACCCATTGTACACCCAGAACCTCCTTTTTCACAACCATTTTCACCTCTCCTCCCCCACATCTTTTCCTAGCTTATGATCCACAGCGAATATCAATTTACAATTACTTGAATATGAATGGAGGCTTGTTATATCCCATCCCCCTTATAGCTCTATAATTACTAATTCTATGGAGACGTCTTCTTTTTGTCAGCTATTTTTCTCTGAGCATTACTATGTTTTATTAGTTCAGACCTGAAAAGGACGGGGAAGTTGTGTAATGGCAGTGCCATGCAGGAAGACAGGGTTTCATTCTAGATGGCGCCCGGTTTTATCTGCTGCGCAGCAGGATATTAGTGAAGTACCGACATTCTGGATTAATCTTGCTTGGTGTAGCAGGAGCTGCCTTTTTCTGCACATCCCCCTTTTGCGCTTGCAGGATGGGGGTGATAGTGCTCGGATATCATTGGAAGACGAGAGTCTCTTATGCACACTGTTGCATTTGGGAATTTTTATCTCCGAGAAACAAATGACTATAAAAGTGAATGATTAGAGTGAGAGAAATATAAGAGCTATTCCAGGAGGCCCCATAGACGGCAGCCACGTGGGCAGCATTGCCAGCTGATGATAATTACTGTTTTACATTAAAAATGTCTTCATCTTACCATCAATCTTCTCATCCCAATTTTTTTTCTGTGCCTCCCACGACTTTTCAAGTATTTTGAAGACGCTTGTAATTTTCGTTATGAGCGTACCTAGTTTCTGAAAGGAATGCCAGAACTACAGGTAGCACTGACAACAAGGATAATGGTGGCTGATAGCGGTTGTCACCCGTCACCTGGTAGACGAAATGTCCCCATTGGCTTAGTTGGGATGTCTCTTGAGCACAATCCTTGCCACTACGCCATCAGTACAAGGGATCCCTCACTCAGGACCACAGCAGGGTAGATTCCAGTTTACAAGGGCCAATATACGCTAATAAACGAGCACTGATTGACTGTGTGCAAAGTGATCGCTGCCCGATTGTTCTAACCCCATTCCCTCTTATTATCCTCAGCACGATCCGGTTAACATAGGGCGATGTGCACTGACAAACATAGAATGTCCAAATGGCTAACGAATAGACATGACCGAAAACTGTTCGGGTGCTTTACGTTTCTAAACCATTGGCCCGAGCATTGCTGTGGTCGGGTACACTTGGTGCTTGGCTCAGTGCAAGCCGCATGAAGTGTTTGATCTGCCCACCCTGGGGTTAAAAGCACAGGTTTTGGGTGTAGTGTGTGCCAAAAATAAAAAAAAAATATTCCTGGCCTCCCACCCCCGCAAGTGTTTTGCTTATGGCTGTATGTGGGTGGAGAGCCGAACTGCCAATAGTGACATCCAATGAGATTTGGGTTCAGAATACTGCACAAAAAAGAGTCCAGGATCACCACCCGAACCTGAACATCCACGGATCCGCTCATCTCTATTAATGAATGAATGTTTTTCTCATTGGTTGTCGGATGGCCCATATCTTTACTCTGGCCAATGATCAGGAATGAGAATTCTTATGAAAGCTCATTTTAAGGGCCCATGATGTCTTTCCCGCCAAGACTTCTTCCTCTTGCAAACTTTCATATTTATGTGGGTGCTGTGTGCTAAATTATGATTATCTAATTGCAGCCATAGCATGATTGTGGTTTCTCTAAAGTGTAACATTTTGGAATAACAATAGTAAAACCCACAATATTCCCGTTCCCTCTCTGCTGAGATCTGACGTGATATTTGACAGATCCTCCCCCAATCGCTGTAAAACGGAGAGGACAACTTTACAATTTTGGGTCAGTGGGTTTTCGAGACCTAGTACGAATTTTAGCGACATTGGCTTTTTAGAAGTAACTGGAGTAGAAGACATGATGTAAGCAGCTTCCTCTACAGCTAATGTAATGTCATGGATCTGTGTGACATGTCAACTTTATGGGTTCTTCTACGCATGAATTACCTGTAATGAGCCCCAATGAACAACATAGTGAGTTGATTTGTGCCTATGTACTAGTATTTACATGTAACAGTCATGGAATAATTAGATTGTTGATTGCTCCTCAATGTAAAAGGTCTTGAGTCAAATGTTCCTTGGAGATGTCTTCTTGGGCTCAAGACATTACTTTGGTTCTTTTAATCATGCCCCATCCATCATTTACTAACCTGTCATGTCTTCTTTATTCTTCAAGGGCGTCTGTCCTTCTTCACATCTGGATCTGAGAATTTACATCGGGTGGAAAAGGTGAGCTGGGGCACCAGATACGCCATAACCATCTCATTCACCTGCAACCCCGACCACAGTATTGTGGACCCAACCTGGACGTAAAATAGGACCCAAAAGCCAAAGAGTCTGTCAGGAATGTACCACTGCACCGTGGACATGGAGATGGAGCCTATGATGAATGTATTGCTTGACGTAGGGTCACGTCATGGGCTTTACCATGGAGTTCACGAAGACCAAAACACTCCTGTATGGGTGCAGCCATCTCCTCCCAGATGTCTCTGTAGATCTCCAACTGGAGAGGACCCAGCATGAACTCTTGGTCAAAAAGGATTCTTTTGTTCTCAGCCATAATCATGATATTGCTGATCTAATTAACTTTGGACAGAATCGATCATTCAATGAGTCCATTCATTTCAATTTAGGCTGTATTTAATTGGAGGGGGAGGGGGGATCTTCTTTTGCTTGCTTTTTGAACATTCCATTGATATGACCTCCACTCTTGGTGGTGCTGGAGTGACCACAGGAGCTGCTACGCTGAAGGTCTACAACTCAACTGTTTACTTAAGATATTTGCTGAAGTTTCCTGGGTTATTGTCCAATAACAGCTCTTGTAATCATTGAGTGACTCCTGCAGGTCTCCATGAGCTTTCCGCAGACTCGGTCCAGTTTTTAGACATTGTGCAGCTCATTTTACCAATTTATCAAGATCTTTGTAAAGCTCATGGACAACCGTTTGGGCATTTCAATGGCTCCCATTAATAGTTGTGATCAATAAAGTACTGTATTATCCCAAGGTAAATGGCAAATGATATAATAAGTCTTGAATTTTGTAGCTTTTTTTTTTTTTTTTAAATTATTGCAAGTTTTAACTTTTCTTAACTTCTGCCCTGACAAATACCATACAGTATGATGTATTGAGAGGTGAGTACTAAAAAAATGATTAGCTATGATTTGTTAAGGATTAAAATATGATTTGTCCCATTGTGTTGTGCGTTTTTATTCTCCATATCAGAATAGATAGGAAAATCTCCTGCATTTTTTTAGGTTAGAAGACTATAAGAGGGGCCATTGTTAGGCAAGGCTACATTTTCAAGCTAATTTTAAACTTCCCAGGTGGTCTAGAGTAATAAGAGGTATTATTGTATGTTTCCCTGGTGGTCTGGAGTAATTGCAGGGATAATTATAAACTTTCTTCATAGTCTAGAGTAGTGGGAAGGATTTTAGTCAATTTTCCTGCTGATGTAGACTATTGGGTTGGATTACTGCCAGTTTCCCTGGCAGTCTAGAGTAGGGAGAGGAATTATTGCTAGTTTCCCTTGTGGTCTATCATAAATGGAGGGATCATTGTTTGTACCCTTTGTGTTTTAGAGTAATTGGAGGGTTTATTGTCTGTATCCTTGGTGTTTTAGAGTAATGAGAGGGATTATTATATTTCTCTTTGTTGTTTTAGAGTAGTGGGAAGGATTATTGTCTTTACCTTCATTGTTTTAGAGTAATGGGAGGGATTATTGTCTGTACCCTTGGTGTTTTAGAGTAAAGGGAGGGTTATTGTCTGTATCCTTGGTGTTTTAGAGTAATGAGAGGATTTATTATTTCTCTTTGTTGTTTTAGAGTAGTGGAAGGATTATTGTCTTTACCTTCATTGTTTAGAGTAATGGGAGGGATTATTGTCTGTACCCTTGGTGTTTTAGAGTAAAGGGAGGGATTATTGTCTGTATCCTTGGTGGTTTTAAGTAATGAGAGGATTATTTCTGTATCCTTGGTGTTTTAGAGTAATGGAAGGGATTATTGTCTGTATCCTTGGTGTTTTAGAGTAATGAGAGGATTATTTATTTCTCTTTTTTGTTTTAGAGTATGGGAAGGATATTGTCTTTACCTTCATTTTTTAGAGTAATGGGAGGGATTATTGTCTGTACCCTTGGTGTTTAGAGTAAAGGAGGCATTATTGTCTGTATCCTTGAGTTGTAGAGTATTGGGAGAGATTGCTATAGTTTCCAAGGTGGTTTAGAGTAGTGAGAGGGATTATTCCCAGTTTCTCTGGTGGTCTAAAGTAATGAAATGTATTGCTGTCAGTTTCCCTGGTGGTCTAGAGTAATGGTTAGGATTATTACCAGTCTACCTGGTGGTATAAAGTAGTAGGAAAAATTACATTTTTTTTCCCTGGTGGTATAGAGTAGTGGGAAGAATTACAGTATTTGTACCTGGTGTTATAGAGTAGCTACAGGTATTGTCAGTTTCTCTAGTGGAATAGAGTAGCAATAAGCATTATTGCCAGTATCTCTGGTGGTCTAGAATAATGGAGGGATTGCAATTTCCCCTATGGTGCAAGGTAATTAGGAGTTGTTACCATTAATATAGGGGGTGACACCAACATCCTTGGTTGTTTAATGTTTGATGGCTTTACTATTTGTTTTCTGGAGATTCTGTGTGTTTGGGGATTAATGCTTGATGATTTAGAGTAAAGTAAGAAGGTAAAAGTCTTCTTCATTGGTTCTCTATGGTAGAATAAGGGTTAACTCTCCCTTCCCTACAGACCTTAGGAAGCTGATGTGACCCATAGTAATGTAGAGGTTAATTTCTACTTCTTGGGGGTCTAAGAATAGGTTTGCACCTGATTCTTTTAGGTTTACTTGAGTAGAGGCGATAAAACGACTACCCTTGGCTGTCCACAGTAATTAAGAGGTTACTGTCAGCTTTCTTGGTGGTCTAGGGTTTTGGTTTCTTAATTGTTCAGCTGAGACTCCCACTCATTCCATGAAGGAGGGCACCTTGCCTGTATATCCTTGGCCTCACACCCAAGATCTGTGCCAAGTGTATGGTAATTATTGTGCCAGGTGCTCACAGTCGTGGGAAGGCTCCTTCAAGACTGGAGATTGTAGCTTTGTCTTCAATATTTCAGCAGGATGAAGATGAATAGCAGCCAGGAACGCAGATAATGTCGCTGGTCTTCAGATCACCTCCTCATCCCATCATTTGATTGTTCCCCCGCGGGAACCCGGCACTGATTTACTGAACTGAAAAGACGTATTTAATTTTATTCTTTCACTGTCCTTTATATAAGAGCTGAATAGGAAGATATTCTGAGCTTTGAATGGTAGGAGTATCCTCTGGGATCGGATCCTATGATGTACAGCTTCTAGGGTTTATGATCTCCTGCATTAATAACCAAATATATAAACCTACATACAAAAAACGAGCAATGCAGAATCTCAAGGAAGTATTTTATTTGTTAAGTTAAGTAAAATCACACATCATAGAGTGCATATAGTGTACGATGGGATAGAAATCCTGGCTCAGCAACCAAAGACCGATTCACCCCACCTTATATAATAATGGGATACATGTAGGGTAAGCGTCTGTATGGACTCGCAATCACAAGGGCCTCCTGCCTATATGTACATGATATAAAAGGTAAACAGCAGCAAAAGCATTAAAAAGCAATATCATTACCATAAATTTATATTACAAGAATAAAACTACTACAGTATATTAACACCTATGTAAAAGAGTATAGCTACTAAAATACTGCCCCCTACATACAAGTGTATAAATGCCGTATAACCACCCTCTAAATACAAGAATATAGATATTATTATATTGCTCCTATAAACAAAAAAATAGTAATGCCCCATATATGTAAAAAATTAACTACTACAATTGTTACCATGGATTTCATGCTTTTTTTTGGTGCAATTTTGGCCTAAAACTGCATTGTGTTTATATGCATCTCCTGACCCAAAAAGCACCAAAACTGCGTGCGACAAAGTTGAACCATTTTTATAAAATTATTAGTTGAAATAATTTAAAAAAAATGACGAGGGGCTTTGCTGTATTTTGTATGCCAGCCAGGTACAGTAGGTATAAAGTCTATCCCTGGCACACTGTTCAAAAGAGAGGAGAAAATTGATTTCTTTTCAGGTTTTTTTATTTGTAGTGCTGATAAGACATATCAATGATATGAGCATGCACAGAATGAGCATGCACAGAATGACACCCGGTTGTCGGGTGCCGTGTGAAAGGTTATCGGAATTCACTTATGAACATGAACTTAGATGACCCCAGCTTCACCAGACACCCAGAGCCCAGTCGTAAAACGAGCACTTCTCTCGCGGCTGGGCTCCAGGTGCCATCATGCTGAGGTCATCTGAGTTCACGTTCATCTGTGAACTCTTGATAACCTTTCACACAGCCTCTGTGCCTGCTCTCTCTGCCAGCAGCCATGTTTGTCTGCTAGCAAAGATGTAGCAGAGCTGAAGCAAAGAAGACCTGGATTACGTCGGAGGGAGTTTTTTTCTAATAAAGATGAAGTCCGTAAATGTGTTTTGTGTTTTATCCCTAATAAAAAAAAATCTCTATGTTCTGTTTTTTTTTTTTGTAATGTTTACCAGAAATTCATGATGGCTGGCTCTAATTTGGCCAGACATCATGAATTTTGGGGTTAGTGCCAGCTGACAAAACAAAGCTGATATTAACCTCATCAATGCCCAGCGTGCCAATCCCCCCCCTTCCCCATTAGGTCTGTTGGAAGAGCCGGGTAATGCATCTGGAAATGGCTCTATGATGAATGCGCCACCTTCAGGGGCAGCTGCAAGCTGCAGTTTTCAGCGTGGGGGCCCCAGAACGCTTAGGCCTTACCACGCTGAGAATCCCAGTCCCCAGCTGCCTGTTTTTACCTTGTCTGGCGATCAAAATACGGCAGGAGCCCACACATTTTTTGATTATTTAAATAACAAAAAATAATGGTCTTCCCTATATTTTGATTGCCAGACAGCTGGAGTTGGCAGCCCGTAGATGTCCTGTTATCTGCATTAAGAATCAAAAATACTGTTAAGTGATATGTCATTTTTGTTAATTATATTTTTTTATACTACTAATGTGTGACAGACCCAACAGCCAATCACAGACGATTGGCTGCTGGAGTAAACTGAAACCAGCCCATACAGTCTACCATACTAGAATGTATGGCTAATTGCAGATTACTCAAACAGCCATTACAGAGAATGGGTATCTGTGATTGGCTGTTGGTGCCAGTGCAGTGAATATCCACGGAGGTCAATGAGCGGCCCAGAAGTAAATGCAGCAAAATGTGGGACGTCAGGACCTGGAAAGTATAATGATAATGTTTATTGATTACCGTATATACTCGTGTATAAGCCGAGTTTTTCAGCACAAAAAATGTGCTGAAAAGTCCCCCCTCGGCTTATACACGAGTATATACGGTATACCCGGCTGTATACAGCCCCCCCCCCGTGGTATACCGGGCCCCCCCTGTGGCAACCTGTAAAGGAAGCGATGATTATACTTATCGGGTCGCTGTCGCCGCCGCTCTGTCACCGTCCGTCACCGCGCTCCTTCCCGTCTTCATGCTTCCTTCACCGTCGCACAGGAAATGACGTCATTTTCTGTGCGCCGGTGAAGGAAGCATGAAGACGGGAAGGAGCGCGGTGACGGACGGTGACAGAGCGTCGGCGTCGGCGACAGCGACCCGATAAGTATAATCATCGCTTCCTTTACAGGTTGCCACAGGGGGGGCCCGGTATACCAGGGGGGAGGGCTGTATACAGCCGGGTACCGCTGTATACAGCGGGGGCTGCTGTATACAGCGGGGGCTGCTGTATACCCCTCTGGGGCTGCTATATACCCCTCTGGGGCTGCTGTATACCCCTCTGGGGCTGCTGTATACAGCTCTGGGGCTGCTGTATACAGCTCTGGGGCTGCTGTATACCCCTCTGGGGCTGCTATATACCCCTCTGGGGCTGCTGTATACAGCTCTGGGGCTGCTGTATACAGCTCTGGGGCTGCTGTATACCCCTCTGGGGCTGCTATATACCCCTCTGGGGCTGCTGTATACCCCTCTGGGGCTGCTGTATACCCCTCTGGGGCTGCTCTATACCCCTCTGGGGCTGCTGTATACCCCTCTGGGGCTGCTGTATACAGCTCTGGGGCTGCTGTATACAGCTCTGGGGCTGCTGTATACCCCTCTGGGGCTGCTGTATACCCCTCTGGGGCTGCTGTATACCCCTCTGGGGCTGCTATATACCCCTCTGGGGATGCTGTATACCCCTCTGGGGCTGCTGTTATACCCCTCTGGGGCTGCTATATACCCCTCTGGGGCTGCTGTATACCCCTCTGGGGCTGCTGTATACAGCTCTGGGGCTGCTGTATACAGCTCTGGGGCTGCTGTATACCCCTCTGGGGCTGCTATATACCCCTCTGGGGCTGCTGTATACCCCTCTGGGGCTGCTATATACCCATCTGGGGCTGCTATATACCCCTCTGGGGCTGCTATATACCCCTCTGGGGCTACTATATACCCCTCTGGGGCTGCTGTATACCCCTCTGTGGCTGCTGTATACAGCTCTGGGGCTGCTGTATACAGCTCTGGGGCTGCTGTATACCCCTCTGGGGCTGCTGTATATACCACTGGGGAGGCTACTGTATACTACCACTGGGGAGGCTGCTGTATACCACTGAGGGCGCCTGTATACCACACTGCTGGGGGCTGTATACCTGTGCTGGGGTCCACCCTCGGCTTATACACGAGTCAATAGGTTTTCCCAGGTTTTGGGGGCAAAAGTAGGGGGGTCGGCTTATACACGGGTCGGCTTATACACGAGTATATACGGTATGTGCTTTTTTTTACAGCTCCACGCTGCCCCATTCCATAACTGTAGACTTCGGGGTTCGGACTCAAGTTTGAGTCACGTTCAGCCTCACACTCGAATTTTAAAAAACGTCTGGGCAAGTCCGCCAACCCTGAACATCAGCGGGTTCACCCATCACTACTCCTGAATTATTAGAAGGTTTTATAAAAAGATTACAATTGGGAACAAATGAAAAAAATTTTGGTGCCTCAGGTATTATGCCTGATTTTAGCTATATTCAGTCCTCTGATTCTAATTCATTTTTATTGTAGCAGCTCTACTTTTTGAGATATTATACATTTGCAAAATCACATACTATTGCAATAGAGAAATGGATTTACCCCAGTCTACTTGAAGAAAAGTGTTTTTGTTTATTGCAACAATGCTCAAGGCTTGCTGATGAAAATGGGCAAGTCACAATATCAACCAAACGAATGGTGGCTAGAAAGAGAGTTCTGTGGAGCATAAAATATACACCTTTACACAATGGAAACAAATATGGATCAATCACAATAGGTCACTCGACTAAGATGACTAAAGAGCAAAACACAATTGCTCTGAACCTACAGAAAATATCACACCACGATCACCATTGTGGATCTGGTGTGGACAGTGTGGATCTAAAGATGGTGAATATTCTCCTGGGACAGCAGAGAGTATCTCTGTTTTATCTGTCTCTGGGATAGTAGATAAAAAAATGAGCCCTGAGTGAGAAAACAGCGGCCACCGAGAGAACACGTGGTAGGAGAAAAAAATGTAATTGCAGAACAAATAGTGACAGGAATAATATTTTTTTTGCAGACCCATTATCATCTTTCACTGTGGTTGTACATGAGGCTGATGCATGGTCTTCTTTTACTATGGTTGTACATGAGGCTGATGCATGGTCATCTTACACTATGTTTGTATATGAGGCAGATGCATGGTCTTTTACTATGGCTGTTCATGTGGCAGATTCAAGGTCTCTTTTACTATGGTTTTACATGAGGCAGATAAATGGTCTTCTTTCACTATGGTTGTTCATGCGGCATATGCATGGTCTTTCACTATGGTTGTACATGAGGCAGATGCATGGTCTTCTTTCACTATGGTTGTTCATGCGGCATATGCATGGTCTTTCACTATGGTTGTACATGAGGCAGATGCATGGTCTTCTTTCACTGTGGTTGTTCATGTGCTAGATGCAAGGTCTCTTTTCACTATGCTTGTACATGAGGCAGATGCATGGTCTTCTTTCACTATGGCTGCACATGAGGCAGATGCATAGTCTTCTTTCACTATGGTTGTATATGAGGCAGATGCATCGTCTTCTTTCACTATGGTTGTACATGAGGCTGATGCATGGGCTTTTAGTATAGCTGTACATGAGGCTTATGCGTGGTCATCTTTCACTATGGTTGTACATGAGGCAGATTCATGGTCTTCTTTCACTATGGTTGTTCATGTGGCAGATACATGGTCTTTCACTATGGTTGAACATGAGGCAGATGCATGATCCTTCTTGTAAAATGCTTGTACATGTGGCAGATACATGGTCTTCTTTCACTATGTTTGTTCATGTAGTAGATGCATGGTCTTTTTTCACTATGGTTGTACATGAGGCTGATGCATGGGCTTTTAGTATAGTTGTACATGAGGCTTATGCATGGTCATCCTTCACTATGGTTGAACATGAGGCAGATGCATGGTCTTCTTTTAAAATGCTTGTACATGTGGCAAATGCATGATCTTCTATCACTATGGTGTTCATGTAGTAGATGCATGGTCTTCTTTCACTATGGTGGAACATGAAGAAGATGCATGGTTTTCTTTCACTATGGTTGCACATAAAGCAGATACATGGTCTTTTACTATGATTGTACAGAATTTTGTTGGGAACTATAAATAAGATAATTGCACTGAACTAGTGGAAAGAATGATATCTTCTTTCAGTCACTTTGGCTGTAGAATGAGTTTCAAGGTGCAATATGTTTATTAGACTTCAGTTTTTATGTTCTATTGGTTGAATGAATATAAATGTGGTATATCACATCTCATTAACTCGAGCTGATAGAAGAAAAATAAGAGCAGATTTAGAATCAGCAGAAAAAACTGACTCAAAAATAGCTGAAATATCTCAGGCACCCATTTTCTTGATCCTCAGTGTTAAGAATATTCTACTTTCATCTAGTTACATTTTTCTCGATGCTCCCTTGACAGATGTTTCTCAGGATGGAGACTGGGCATAGATAATTTTTATTCTTTTTCCACCATAAAATTTCAATCAGAGTGAGATCGAGACTGTGTGAGGCCACGTCATTGAGTTTATGAGTCTTCTAAGGATTAGCCTCAAGATGTTTTTCTCAGTGGCAACATTCCTATTAATCCTGAAAAATAACCTTTTTTATAGCGAAACTTGTTTTATATTGATGAAATAAAAAAATTGTCTGAAATGTTTTATGTACCCATGTGTTCTGATGGTTGAAGTAATGATTGCCATTTTTCTTGTTCCTTTATCTGACACGCAATGTTGAGATGTGACTGGTTTCTTTAGGCATTTTCCTTTATTATTTTTTTAAATGGTATCATCCCAATGGTCAATTGTAATTTGTTTTTCATCTCTGAATATCCCTTTCACCCACAATCCAGAATGACTCCCCAGGAATACAGTGTTACCTCGTTTTCTTCGGTTGCGGTGTTATTACTGTGTTCATTTTGCTTTTCTATATGTAAATTCCATTTTATCCAGTCAATGTCCTATGATCCTGTCACAAACAATGATTTCTGTTTCCACCCATTTGTTTTTCATTAGTTTTCTTGTGATTTTCTTTCTTCAAGGCATATTGCTTTGAGTTTTGTGTTCTGAGTCTCTGAGCAACCAAAATCTTTTGCTGAACGTAATTTTAGATTTCCATCTTGATATAGTTCTTACGATAGCACTATAATGTTGTAGGAATATAGCGCCTATAATACTGCTCCTTTGTAAAAGAATATAACTACTACAATACTTCTCCTATGTACAAGAATATAACTACTATAATACTGCCCCTATGTACAAGAATATAACTACTATAATACTGCTCCTATGTACAAGAATATAACTACTATAATACTGCTCCTTTGTAAAAGAATATAACTACTATAATACTGCTCCTATGTACAAGAATATAACTGCTATAATACAGGCCCTATGTACAAGTATATAACTACTGTAATACTGCTACTATGTACAAGAATATAACTACTATAATACTGCCCCTATGTACAAGAATATAACTACTATAATACTGCTCCTATGTACAAGAATATAACTACTATAATACTGCTCCTTTGTAAAAGAATATAACTACTATAATACTGCTCCTATGTACAAGAATATAACTGCTATAATACAGGCCCTATGTACAAGTATATAACTACTGTAATACTGCTACTATGTACAAGAATATAACTACTATAATATAGCCCCTATGTACAAGAATATAACTACTATAATACTGCTCCTATGTACAAGAATATAACTACTATAATACTGCCCCTATATACAAGAATATAACTGCTATAATACTGCCCCTACGTACAAGAATTTAACTACTATAATACTGTCTCTATGTACAAGAATATAACTACTATAATACTGCCTCTATGTACTAAAATATTACTACTATAATACTGTCTCTATGTACAAGAATATAACTACTATAATACTGCCCCTATGTACAAGAATATAACTACTATAATACTGCCACCTATGTACAAGAATATAACTACTATAATACTGTCACCTATGTACAAGAATATAACTACTATAATACTGCCACCTATGTACAAGAATATAACTACTATAATACTGCCCCTATGTACAAGAATATAACTACTATAATACTGGTCCTATATACAAGAACATAACTACTATAATGCTGCTCCTGTATGCAAGACTATAACTACTATAATACTGTCCCTCTGTACAGGAATATAACTACTATAATACTGCCCCTATGTACAAGAATATAACTACTATAATACTGCCTCTATGTACAAGAATATAACTACTATAATACTGGGCCCCCTATGTGCAAGAATATAACTACTATAATACTGCCCTATGTACAAGATATAACTACTATAATACTGGTCCTTTTATACAAGAATATAACTACTTAATGCTGCTCCTATATACAAGACTATAACTACTTATATACTGTCCCTCTGTACAGGAATATAACTACTATAATAGTGCCACCTATGTACAAGAATATAACTACTATAATACTGCTCTTATGTACAAAAATATGACTACTATAATACTGTCTCCTATGTACAAGAATATAAGTACTATAATACTGTCTCCTATGTATGAGAATATAAGTACTAGAATACTGTCCCTATGCACAAGAATATTTAATATATAATTACCTTAAGGCACTTCCGTCATATTCGGCGCTGTTTCCGTCGTCATGTCTGTGGCTGCCTCTCAAACCCTAACTCGCAATGCCTTTGCGAGTCCTTGCACAGTCTCTCTCTCTCTATCCTCCCCCCCACACGGCTTGCAGGACCTGAGATGATGTCACTGGTATGGGCGGGGCTATATCACATGACTGTGACATCATCACAGGCACTTTAATTGCTGCAGTGTCAGCACAGGAGACATCATGCCGCTCTCTCACATCAGACGTGTCCTCATCAGTGATTCTCTGCCTCTGACATCCTGCGATCACAAGGGAACATAGAAGTGACAGAGGACCCCGGACTGAGCCCCCAAGAGCTGATCTCCAGGATACAGGTGAGAGGAGGCTGCACAGGAGCAATGCTCTGCAGAGAAGAGGCTGCACAGGAGCAATGCTCTGCAGAGGGGAGGCTGCACAGGAGCATTGCTCTGCATGAGGGGAGGCTGCACAGGAGCAATGCTCTGCACAGAGGAGGCTGCACAGGAGCATTGCTCTGCATGATGGGAGGCTGCACAGGAGCATTGCTCTGCAGAGAGGAGGCTGCACAGGAGCAATGCTCTGCAGAGAGGAGGCTGCACAGGAGCAATGCTCTGCAGAGAGGAGGCTGCACAGGAGCATTGCTTTGCAGAGAAGAGGCTGCACAGGAGCAATGCTCTGCAGAGGGGAGGCTGCACAGGAGCATTGCTCTGCATGAGGGGAGGCTGCACAGGAGCAATGCTCTGCACAGAGAAGGCTGCACAGGAGCATTGCTCTGCATGAGGGGAGGCTGCACAGGAGCAATGCTCTGCAGAGAGGAGGCTGCACAGGAAAAATGCTCTGCAGAGAGGAGGCTGCACAGGAGCAATGCTCTGCATGAGGGGAGGCTGCACAGGAGCATTGCTCTGCAGAGAGGAGGCTGCACAGGAGCATTGCTCTGCAGAGAAGAGGCTGCACAGGAGCAATGCTCTGCAGAGGGGAGGCTGCACAGGAGCAATGCTCTGCAGAGGGGAGGCTGCACAGGAGCATTGCTCTGCATGAGGGGAGGCTGCACAGGAGCAATGCTCTGCACAGAGGAGGCTGCACAGGAGCATTGCTCTGCATGAGGGGAGACTGCACAGGAGCATTGCTCTGCAGAGAGGAGGCTGCACAGGAGCAATGCTCTGCAGAGAGGAGGCTGCACAGGAGCAATGCTCTGCAGAGAGGAGGCTGCACAGGAGCATTGCTCTGCATGAGGGGAGGCTGCACAGGAGCATTGCTCTGCAGAGAGGAGGCTGCACAGGAGCATTGCTCTGCAGAGAGGAGGCTGCACAGGAGCAATGCTCTGCAGAGAGGAGGCTGCACAGGAGCATTGCTCTGCAGAGAGGAGGCTGCACAGGAGCAATGCTCTGCAGAGAGGAGGCTGCACAGGAGCAATGCTCTGCAGAGAGGAGGCTGCACAGGAGCAATGCTCTGCAGAGAAGAGGCTGCACAGGAGCAATACTCTGCAGAGAGGAGGCTACACAGGAGCAATGCTCTACAGTAAGGAGGCTGCACAGGAGCATTGCTCTGCAGAGAGGAGGCTGCACAGGAGCATTGCTCTGCAGAGAGGAGGCTGCACAGGAGCAATGCTCTGCAGAGAGGAGGCTGCACAGGAGCAATGCTCTGCATGAGTGGAGCCAAGATGCTGGGGACGGCGGAGTGAAAATGCCGTGGCGGGGAAGATGATGACCCGCTGGTAAGTATGACAGGCAGAGTGCCTCTGTCCTCTGCTGACCACTTTGCCCACCGCACTGCGCTAACCACTCTGCCCGCTGCACTGCGCTGACCACTCTGCCCGCCGCACTGCGCTGACCACTCGGCCCACTGCACTCACTGCTAACCACTGAGCCACCGCGCAGTGCTAACCACTGAGCCACCGCGCACTGCTAACCACTCACCAACCACGCAGTGCTAACCACTGAGCCACCGCGCAGTGCTAACCACTGAGCCACCGCGCAGTGCTAACCACTGAGCCACCGCGCAGTGCTAACCACTGAGCCACCGCGGAGTGCTAACCACTGAGCCACCGCGCAGTGCTAACCACTGATCCACCGCGCAGTGCTAACCACTGAGCCATCGTATACTCTGCTAACCACTGACCCACCATACTCCCTGCTAACTACTAACCCACCGTATACAGCGCTAACCACTGAGCCACCGTACACTGCTAAACACTGAGCGACCATACTTTGCTAACCACTAAGCCACCGCGCAGTGCTAACCACTGAGCCACCATATACTGTGCTACCCACTGAGCCACCTGTATACACACAATTAATTTCACCGCACTCCCCTAAATATTAGTAAATAAACTATATATGGATTCTAGACTACCCGATTCTTTAGAATCGGGCTCACAGCTAGTAACTACTATAATACTGCTTCCATGTACAAGAATATAACTACAATAATACTGATCCTATATACAAGACTATAACTACTATAATACTGCCCCTATGTACAGTAATTTAACTACTATAATACTGCCCCTATGTACAAGAAAATAACTACTATAATACTGCACATATGTACAAGAATATAACTACTATTATACTGCCCCTATGTACAGTAATTTAACTACTATAATACTGCCCCTATGTACAAGAATATAACTACTATAATACTGCACCTATGTACAAGAAAATAATTACTATAATACTGCCACCTATGTACAAGAATATAACTACAATAATGCTGCACCTATGTACAAGAAAATAATTACTATATTACTGATCCTATGTACAAGAATATAACTACTATAATACTGCACCTATGTACAAGAAAATAATTACTATATTACTGATCCTATTGTGATAGAGCCACTCACAGCTGCCAATTCCAGGTAGACACAGGAAGCCTTGCCGGGTAAATGTCAGGTTTATTTCTGTCATAAACCATATGAAAAACAACCAAACTGGGGATCAGCTTCTTAGGCTCAGAGCTGCACACTGCTCTCCTCCACTCTAAACTCACACCCAAGAAAAAAAACAGAGGTGATCATTTAACTTCTCTGACCACACCTCAGGGAGGGAGGAACATGCTGAATCAGCCCCAGCTCACATAACAGAGTTCATCAACCTGGCTGAAACATATCTCCCATCCCTTACGGTACCAGTAATCATATTACACATTCCCCCCCTCTGCCCAAAGCCGGAGGTTTGGGCACCATCGGACACCAAACAGGGGAACCTAGACAGGGCATCCGCATTCCCATGGAATTTCCCGGGCCTGTGCTCAACATGGAAAGTGAAATCTTGAAGAGCCAAAAACCACCGGGTCACTCTGGCATTCTTTCCCCGTCTGTCCCTCAGCCACGTCAGGGGCGCATGATCGGACACCAGCCTAAACTGTCGCCCTAGGAGGTAATAACGTAAAGTGTCCACCGCCCATTTGATGGCCAAACACTCCTTCTCAACAATAGCATAGTTCTTTTCGCAGGACGACAACTTTCTACTAAGGTACAGGATTGGATGTTCTTCTCCATGTACTACCTGGGACAGGACAGCTCCTAGCCCGACCTCTGACGCGTCGGTCTGGAGTACAAACTCCCTGCTGAAATCTGGTGCCATTAGGACCGGTCGGTTACACAGAGCGGACTTTAGGTCCTGGAAAGCCGTCTCAGCTTCCGAAGTCCACTTGGCCATAGAGGACTTCGTGGCCTTAAGGAGGTCAGTCAAGGGAGCGGCTTTCACAGCAAAGTTCGGGATGAATCGCCGGTAATATCCGACAAGTCCCAGGAAGGCTCTGACTTGCTTTTTAGAGAGGGGTTGTGGCCAACTCTGGATTGCCTCCACTTTATTTAGTTGTGGCTTGATCTGGCCTCTCCCGACAACATAACCCAAATACCTGGCCTCCTCCTTCCCGATGGCGCACTTCTTCGGGTTAATTGTGAACCCCGCAGTTCTCAGTGCCTCCAGCACCCTCTGGACCTTCTGCAGGTGACTTTCCCAGTCCGAGGTATAGATCACTATGTCGTCCAAATAAGCTGCAGCGTACCTCTTATGGGGGGCTAGGATTCGGTCCATGGCCCTCTGGAAGGTGGCCGGGGCTCCCTGAAGCCCGAATGGCATCCGTGTATACTGGAAACAACCATCAGGTGTAGAAAAGGCCGTCTTCTCCTTGGCACTCTGTGACATAGGTATCTGCCAGTATCCTTTTGTTAGGTCAAGGGTGGTGATGTACCTTGCTGGTCCTAACCTCTCGATGAGCTCATCGACTCGAGGCATCGGATAGGCATCAAACTTGGAGACTTCGTTCAACTTTCGATAGTCATTACAAAACCGCCATGATCCGTCCGGTTTCGGCACCAGTACGATGGGACTGGACCAGCCACTCTTTGATTCTTCGATAACACCGAGATTCAACATTCTTGTCACCTCCTTCGAGATCACTTCTCGACGAGCTTCAGGGATCCGGTACGGCTTCAGGTTAACCCTCACGTGTGGTTCAGTGAGGATGTCGTGTTCCACAACCTGGGTACATCCCGGCAGGTCTGTGAAGAGATCCCTGTTCCGATGAAGCACCTCTTGACACTGTTGCTTTTGAGCCCTAGACAGTGTGTCCGCCACTGTGACCTCTTTGATGTCGGCCTCCATCTTCCCTACCAGACAGGGGGTTTCCATAGGGTCTCTATCCCGCCATGGCTTCAGCAGGTTGACGTGGTATACCTGATAAGGCTTCCTTCTTCCAGGTTGGTGAATTTTATAGTTCACCTCGCCCACTTGGTCGACCACTTCATAAGGTCCTTGCCACTTGGCGAGGAATTTACTTTCAACTGTAGGGATCAATACCAGTACACGATCACCAGGACTGAACTGTCTCACCCTTGCAGAGCGGTTATACACCCTTGCTTGCGCCTCTTGCGCTCGGAGCAAATTGTCTCTTACGATGGGCATCACCTCGGCGATTCTCGCCTGCATCTGAGCGACATGCTCCACGACACTACGATGGGGGGTCACCTCCGCTTCCCATGTCTCTTTTGCTATGTCCAAGAGACCTCGAGGATGACGACCATACAAGAGTTCAAATGGAGAGAATCCCGTTGAGGCCTGGGGAACCTCCCTGATAGAGAACATCAGATATGGGAGGAGACCGTCCCAGTCTCGACCGTCTTTCTCGACCACCTTCTTCAGCATGGACTTCAACGTTTTGTTGAATCTCTCCACGAGACCGTCTGTCTGCGGATGGTACACTGAGGTTTTCAATTGGGTTATCTGTAGTGCTTTACACAGTTCCCTCATAATCTTGGACATAAAGGGGGTTCCTTGATCTGTCAGGATCTCTTTTGGAAGTCCCGTTCTTGAGAAGACGTGCACCAATTCTCGAGCTATAGTTTTAGCAGAGGAATTTCTCAAAGGTATCGCCTCCGGGTACCGAGTCGCATAGTCCAGGACTACCAAGATGTACTGGTGGCCTCTTGCAGACTTGACCAGGGGGCCCACCAGATCCATGGCAATTCGATTAAAGGGCACTTCTATAATTGGTAATGGCACTAGCGGACTTCGGAAGTGAGCAACGGGGGCGGTCAACTGGCAGGTGGGACACGACCTACAATAGTCTACAATCTCCCGATGACACCCAGGCCAATAGAACCTCCGAAGGATCCGCTCCTGGGTCTTATCTACCCCTAGGTGACCACCCAGGACATGAGAATGGGCCATGTCTAATACTTTGCGTTTATAGGGCCCTGGAACCAACAGCTGTTCTATTACCTCACCTCTCACCTGGGTAACCCGATATAGCAACTCTCTATTTACTGCAAAGTGAGGGAACCTGGTGTCAGCCCCCGGCTCCTGGGCAACCCCGTTTATAACAGTCACATTTTCAAAGGCCCCTTTCAGGGTCAAGTCCCTCATTTGAGCAGTCCCAAAATTCCCGCTGGATGTCATCAACTCCGGGAAGTCGGCTTCATGGGACTCCGGCTCATCGTCGTCACCAAGCAGCACTCCCAGGGGAAACTCATCTGCCTCCTGCAGCGGCACTGTCTCTGGCTGGGCTGACTGTCCTTCACCAGGACCCTTAGATACAGCCCCCTTTTCCCACAAGTCCCAAAACAAAGTAAAGTCCCGCCCGATTATCACCGGGTGCAATAAGTTTTCCACCACCCCAACTTCATGTGACTTAGTCCCGCAGTTTGTTTTTATGGTCACAATAGCAATGGGGTAGTTCTTGGCATCTCCATGGATACAGCGGACACCCACCTTTTTTCCTGGTATCAGTCGATGGGGAAGTGTGGCCCTCACCAGGGTCACCAAACTTCCGGAGTC
Source organism: Allobates femoralis (assembly GCA_033576535.1). Taxonomy (NCBI): domain Eukaryota; kingdom Metazoa; phylum Chordata; class Amphibia; order Anura; family Aromobatidae; genus Allobates; species Allobates femoralis. Next base: position 448,290,100 of record JARQOC010000006.1, on the reverse strand, counting down.
CAAGAGTCCCGTTACTCGGGCCCCATTCACTTCCACAAGACATGCCTGCGGGCCCTCTCTGGGTTCCCTGTCAATGCTGCAGACCGGGTAAGCATAATATGAGGAGCGCCGACCCAGGCTACAGTCCATTTGCTCAGTAGTCATGGGACAACGGGCGGCTACATGACCAGGGCCTTGACACCTCCAACAGATTAACGGACCAGCTGGAGATTTTGTTACGCCTCCACTTGCCCCTTGTGACCTCGGGCTCCCTCCACCCGTGGCTCTATTACCCTTCCTTTGGGTGTCGGACGCGGTTTGTAGCCCCCAATATTTAGTTGGCAAGTCCCGTGGCTTCCCTTGGGTACTCTCCACCACCTGGTACCTCTCCACCAGTCCCACTAGGTCATCGGCATTCTGGGGTCTCCCTGAGCAACCCAGGTTTGCACTGGCTTTGGGAGGGCATGCACAAATCTGTCCATTACCACCCGCTCCACCATTTGCGCTGGTGTGGAGGTTTCTGGCTGCAGCCATTTTTGCACGAGATGTAGCAAGTCAAACATCTGGGAGCGAGGGGGTTTGTTGCCATGATAGGCCCATTGATGGACCCGCTGAGCTCTAACAGTCATAGTCACACCCAGACGTGCTAAAATCTCAGTTTTTAGCTTCCCATACTCACGAGCGTCCTGTAAAGCCAGGTCATAGTAAGCTTTTTGGGGCTCTCCCGTTAAAAATGGCGCCAACACCTCCGCCCACTGTGCCGGTGGCAGCTTTTCTCGCTCTGCGACCCTCTCAAAAATTGTCAAAAAGGCTTCAACATCATCCCCCGGGGTCATCTTTTGGAGCGCCCGTCTTACCGCCTTCCTGACGCCGGAATCCTCATCTGGACCTGGAGACGGGCCAGCTGCCCTTGCCCGGACGAGCTCAGTCAGGAGTTCCTGTTGCTGCTCCCGCTGCTGCTGCAACTGCTGAATCAAGAGTTGATTGGTTTCCTGTTGCGCAAGCTGTTGTTGGTGTTGCTGCTGCTGCTGTTGCTGTTGGATCTGCACCAAGTGCTTAATCAGGTCCTCCATGCCGTCTGACTGTGTTTGCAGGCTTGTGGCTGCCTTCACCCAGGACATGCAGGTCGTTTGTAGTCAATCCAGGCGCTTCCTGGGGGTCTATGCCCGCATTCTCCACCAAGTGTGATAGAGCCACTCACAGCTGCCAATTCCAGGTAGACACAGGAAGCCTTGCCGGGTAAATGTCAGGTTTATTTCTGTCATAAACCATATGAAAAACAACCAAACTGGGGATCAGCTTCTTAGGCTCAGAGCTGCACACTGCTCTCCTCCACTCTAAACTCACACCCAAGAAAAAAAACAGAGGTGATCATTTAACTTCTCTGACCACACCTCAGGGAGGGAGGAACATGCTGAATCAGCCCCAGCTCACATAACAGAGTTCATCAACCTGGCTGAAACATATCTCCCATCCCTTACGGTACCAGTAATCATATTACACTATGTACAAGAATATAACTACTATAATACTGCTCCTATGTACAAGAATATAACTACTATAATACTGCTCCTATGTACAAGAATATAACTACAATAATGCTGCACCTATGTACAAGAAAATAATTACTATATTACTGATCCTATGTACAAGAATATAACTACTATAATACTGCCCCTATGTACAAGGATATAACTACTATAATACTGCCCCTATGTACAAGAATATAACTACTATAATACTGCTCCTATGTACAAGAATATAACTACAATAATGCTGCACCTATGTACAAGAAAATAATTACTATATTACTGATCCTATGTACACCAATATAACTACAATAATGCTGCCCTTTATAGTGTAGAGCAGAGCTATGCAAAGTGCGGCCTGTGGGCCACATCTGGTCCTCTGGATATTCCAGTCTTGCCTGCGGACCGAGATGGACGAAAGTTTGAAAACAGTGGACCACAGGTCGCACCATGGCCTCCGCCGCAAGCGTCTTGATATTCCCACTATTAATTACACATTGATTTAGGATGTTGATGTTTCCTCCATCTTCCATCAATCAGCACGTGCTGTGCAGAACATCAGTGGATCAGTGCAGAGTGTTGGGGAGTGAGAGAGAGGCCTTCCTCTGGATCAACATGTTAGACTATGGGTTGAACTAGATGGACTTAAAGTCTTCCTTCAACCTTAAAAACTATGTTACTATGTTACTATGTATGTGGTGTATTTTTCCCATTTGTGTATGGGATGTTTGCATGTATTTAGGAGGCTATATAGGGGCTCAATGTATATAGGGAGGTTGTGTTGGGTTCATAATGTATACAGGAGGTTATGTGGGGGGTTCATACTGTATATAAGGGGACTATGTGGGGGCTCATACTGTATAAAGGGGGACTGTGAGGGCTCATATTGTATATAGGGGCAATGTGGGGCTCATACTGTATATATGGGGCCTGTGTGAGGGGTCATACTGTATATAGGGGACCTGTGTGAGGGGTCATACTGTATATAGGGGGCCTGTGTGAGGTGTCATAATGTATACAGGGGGTATGTGGGATTCATCTTGTATAAAGGGAGCTATTTGGGAGCTCATCTAATATATAAAGCTGAATGTGTGTGTGTATGTATGTATATCCGGGATTGGCATCTACACCGTCGCAACTACAGCCACAAAATTTTGCACAGTCACACGTCTGGACCCCGGGAGCGTCATAGTGAGGCGAAATTTTAACCCTGCGCGTTCCAGTTCACCAAACAATTTTGCCCCTATTTACATAATGGGGAAAAAATGAATGGAAAAGTGTTGGAGGAAAATCGACAGCTGTCAGCTATAACCACAAAATTTTGCACAGTCACACGTCTGGACCCCGGGAGCGTCATAGGCTATGTTGTGAGGCGAAATTTTAACCCTGCGCATTCCAATTCACCAAACAATTTTGCCCCTATCTACATAATGGGGAAAAAGTGCCAGTTACCAGTTGACAGTTGTGAATGAGAGGGGCTTAATGATAGCGCCAAAGACTAACGGCTTATACCAGCATATAGTCACTAAGGTGGGGCCCCAGCATGAGATATTCACCACGCACGGGGACATGTATACACACCACACGCACACAAAGAGTAACAGCAAGTGTATAGTCGCTAAGGTGCAGCCCCAACATTGGATACTCACCACACACCCGAACAAACACACACACACCACAAAGAGACACACACAACACAGAGACACACACATACACACACCCTATAGCGACACATGCACTCACCCCACAGGGACACACACACCACAAAGAGACACACAACACAGACACACACACCACACAGACCCCCCCCCCACAGGCACACACACACACATAGCCACTCTATAGGGACACATGCACTCACCCCACAGGGACACACACACACCACACATACCCCCCCCCCCACAGGGACACACACACATACACACCCTATAGGGACACAAGCACTCACCCCACAGGGACACACACACACACACACACAAAGAGACACACACAACACAGAGACACACACACCCCACACAGACACCCCCTCACAGGGACACACACACATACACACCCTATAGGGACACATGCACTCACCCCACAGGGACACACACACACCACAAAGAGACACACACAACACATATACACACACACACACCACACAGACCCCCACACAGGCACGCACACACATACACATTCTATAAGGACACATGCACTCACCCCACAGGGACACACACACACACCACAAAGAGACACACACAACAGAGACACACACCACACAGACCCCCCCCCCACAGGGACACACACACATACACACCTTATAGGGACACATGCACTCACCCCACAGGGACACACACACCACAAAGAGACACACACAACAGAGACACACACCACACAGACTCTTCCCCCACAGGGACACACACACACATACACACCCTATAGGGACACATGCACTCACCCCACAGGGACACACACATACACACACCCCAGGGACACACACACCACACAGACAGACACAGATGTGCACAAATCACCTCACACAACTCGCCTCATACGTGTGCTATCTTTAATTTCCAAACATAAACATCTGATTAAAAACAGCCAATGTGCAACACATGTGCCATATAGGGAATTAAGGCCCCTTTCACATCAGCGTTTTTTTTAAATCGCGGCAGATGCGGTGAAAAACCCGCATCTGCCGCGATTACCGCATACCGGCTGCACTTGCGGCACGGTTGCGGCAAGCCCCATACAATGTATAGGCGGGCTTGCAGCAGGTGCGGCAAGTGCGGTTTTGGCACTTGCGGCAGCTGCGGCCGCGAAAAAAAACGCGGTCAGCCGCGATTTCAAATAAACGCTGATGTGAAAGGGGCCTAAGGCAGATGTCAGTCACATGAGCTGTCTATTATGTGTATGTGTGAGGTAACATATACTGCCCGTCCAGAGGGGAGGGTTTACTGTTGGCTGGAGATTTATTAGGCTGCCTATAGCAATCAATCACAGCTCAGCTTCTATTTTCCTACAGGTCATTAATATGACATATTCAAATTCTATTTTGTTATAGCTAACAGCAGTTATTTATTAACCCGGGCGTAGCCGCGTAATACATCTAGTGCTGTATATAGGGGGACATCAGCATATTTAACTCTGCCTAATGTTAAGTGATACAATTAATATAAAATAATTATTAATCAGAATTAATTTCAGCCTATTGGTTCGGCACAATCTCTAATGTGGCCCCTCGTGAAAATGAATTGCCCCTTCCCCTGGTGTAGAGCACAGTGTTGAAGTAGTGGAGGTGTATTAGAAGGCTCCTTTGTGACTGTGTAGAAGAATATACCATATATCTGTATCCGGGTCAGTGTCCATGTCTGCAGGACCCTGGGAACATAGTTCAGTGCTCTTCATGTGTCAAGTTCATGGTAATTATGAGGAGCGTAGATTTATGATGCTGCTGATAAACATTTCCTTTTTGTTATGGATGGAAGGAACCGTGCGTGTGAAATACTTAAGGGTCAGTATATTTTATTCCATCCTCTCAGGCTTCAGACTAGTGAAGAGAATTTTAAGTTTCCTTTTTTTGTCTTGGAAAATCTTTTAAAGGGATTGTTGTCTCTGGAGCAGATATGGGATATTACTTCCTGGCTATATGATATTTATTACACTTTTCGCTCTTGATTGTAACCAGAAATCCAATCTTTGGATCCCCCCTATGACTTCCAGATGCTCTGATGGGACATCTCCTTCTGTACATTCACAAGCCTGAATTTAATTGTTTTATGATCACATACTGGAAGGTGGATTACTTATGTAGGGTTACACACAAGGATATCGTTAACGATATCCTTACAAAAGTCACGTGAATGAGATCGTACGAATGATATGTTTATATCGTTCGTGCGTGGTCACACACAAGTATATCGGTAACGATATCCATTTTGGCAGCGCGCCAGTATCGGAGGGAGATTTTTCCATCCGATGCTGAACAATGCCGTTACAATGATGTGCCAGCACTGTCACAGCAGCACGGGCACATTATTGTATCTAAAAGTGATTAGCAAACATTAATTTATAAAATCCGTCTGTGATTTTACATGTAAAGCTGCTCTGCAGCTCTGTGCTACATGTCGGCACAGAGCTGCAGGAGCGGGTATGAACCCGGTGTTAATGATATAGTGTGCCACATGGCCCCAGAGAGTGCCCACACTCCCTTGAGCCATGAAGCCTAAAACCTTGTCAGGGCAGTGGTTAAATCATTTACTTTTTAGAAGCCGCACACACTCGGCTCTGCTATATGCATTCATAAAAAGCCGCCTGCTCCTGTCATTTTACAGTGCGCCGTGAACAATTGCTAAACGGCTTCCTGAATAGGGAGCCGTACCAAGTACTAACACAAAATGTGTACTGTACCCGTCTCTGTCCATGGTGCTGATCGCTTCAGCATTTATAAGTATAGCCAGCGCACCGGAGTTTCAATGTGCGCTGGCTATACTTATTAATGCTGAAGCGATCAGCACGATGGACAGAGATGGGTACAGTACGCATTATACGTTAGTACCTGGTACAGCTTCTAAAAAGTAAGCGATTTAACCACTGCCCTTACAAGGTTTTAGGCTACATGGCTCAAGGGCGTGTGGGCACTCTCTGCGGCCATGTGGCACACTATATCATTAACCACTTAAACACCGGGTTCATAGCCGCTCCTGCAGCTCTGTGCCGACATGTAGTGCAGAGCAGCTTTACATGTAAAATCACACACAGAAAATGTTTTTAATAAACTTTCTTAAATGACAGCGGCAGGAATAGGAGATTTTTGAACAACATTGTTCATAATGCTGTCACACTGAACGATGCTGCTTCTTGAACGAACGTTAAGTGGACGAAGAATGATAGATTTGAGGTCAGGATCTCAAATTTTGGATGAACGATCCATCAATGTTTTCATCCTATATCGTTCATTTACACGCAAGGATGCACAAACGATATCTTTGGAATGATCACATATCTGTGATGTTTCAAGGATATCATTCAGGATATCCTTGCGTGTAAAGCGGCCTTTAGGCTGCACAGAATTGGAGGCAGGATAGACTGAGTTGAGGAGTCTAAGTAATACTCTGGATGTCACACTTAAAGGGACTCTGTCAGGTCATTTTTCAGTATGATACTAATAGTAACCTTGAATAATGCCTGGGCAGATCTTTCAGAATATGTAAAAATCATTACTGTACCCTTTGTAGTTCTCTTTTTATAAGCACATTCACACACAGCAGGCAGCTAGCTTCACTAGTCCGGCTCATTACTTTCACTCCCGAGTAGTCTGCAGTATGTAAATGTTCATTTATTATTCACTCCTTCCCAGGCTGGCATTCCTTTCCCCCTGTGCTCTGTCTCTCTGCTAGTTTCATTTTCATTTTGCTGTCCTGCATGGTGCTTCTGATGAGAAGGGGGAGGGAGGGGGAGATGGCAGTAACATATCTGATAGCTTAGCTAGGTTAGATAATCTCCATTTGCTGTTCTGAGCAGAAGCCGTGCTGTCTGTGAGAGATTCTGTGTTTATTTGAACATTTGTTTTGCTGCATACAAGAATAGTAGACACAGTGGCGTAGCGTGGGGGGGCGGGGGGGCGTTCCGCCCCAGGCGGCACCTGTGTAAGGGCGGCAGCAGGGCTGTATTCACAGCGCAGGGGAGCGCGAGCGGTTTTTTGTTTTTTTATTTACCTCCCTCCCCCCGACTCCATATGAAAACTGGAGTCTTTGTGGGGGAGGGAGGGTGCATTGCCGCCCGGCCGCGGCTCCTGTGGTGCCCGCATGTATTGCGCCCCGCTCCCGGCCCCCCAGCGCTGACAGGGATCATGCTGACAGGAAGCCGCTGCTGCTTCCTGTCCGTGATGGCTCCAAGTGCTGGTGCGGTGGAGGCGCCTGCAGTGCTGGCGGCTCCTCCACTCAGCCGGCCCCCCATGGACCCGGAGAGGTGAGGGAAACTGTGCAGGGGGCAGAGGAGAAGAGAACAGGGGGGTAGAAGGACAGGGACAGAGGAGAAGAGGACAGGGGGGGCAGAAGGACAGGGGCAGGGGGACAGGAGAAGAGGACAGGGGGGCTGAGAAGAGGACAAGGGGGGCAGAAGGACAGGAACAGGTGGACAGAGAAGACAGGAACAGGGGGACAGAGGAGAAGACGAGCAGCTGGCGGGACAAAGGAGAGGAGGACGGGTGTGCAGCAGGACAGAGGAGAGGAGGATAGGGGTGCAGGAGGACAGAGGAGGATGGGCGTGCAGGAGGACAGGGGAGAGGAGGACAGGGGAGAGGAGGACAGGGGTGCAGGAGGACAGGGGAGAGGAGGACGGGGGTGCAGGAGGACAGGGGAGAGGAGGACGGGGGTGCAGGAGGACAGGGGAGAGGAGGACGGGGGTGCAGGAGGACAGAGGAGGACAGGGGTGCAGGAGGAAAGAGGAGGATGGGCGTGCAGGAGGACAGGGGAGAGGAGGACGGGGGTGCAGGAGGACAGGGGAGAGGAGGACGGGGGTGCAGGAGGACAGAGGAGGATGGGCGTGCAGGAGGACAGGGGAGAGGAGGACGGGGGTGGAGAAGGACAGGGGAGAGGAGGACGGGGGTGCAGGAGGACAGAGGAGGATGGGCGTGCAGGAGGACAGGGGGAGGAGGATGGGGGTGCAGGAGGACAGGGGAGAGGAGGATGGGGGTGCAGGAGGACAGGGGAGAGGAAGACGGGGGTGCAGGAGGACAGGGGAGAGAAGGACGGGGGTGCAGGAGGACAGAGGAGGACAGGGGTGCAGGAGGACAAAGGAGGATGGGCGTGCAGGAGGACAGGGGAGAGGAGGACGGGGGTGCAGGAGGACAGGGGAGAGGAGGACGGGGGTGCAGGAGGACAGGGGTGCAGGAGGGACAGAGGAGAGGACGACGGGTGCACAGGAGGAGTGGGGCTGTGTGTGGTGAAAATGGCAGCTGTACCAGGTGTCTCTACCTCTATGCGGCAGCCTCCACCTTCCTGTGTTGGCAGGGTGTGGCATGCTGAGAATTGTAGTTCTGCCAGTTCTGGCATTACTGTATGGTTTCTGGGCAGTGTGTTGGGTGCTGGGAGTTGTAGTTCTCCTGGGCGGGCTTAATGTTCTCCCACCTCCTGTCTGTGGTTATTGTGCCTCTTCTGGGATGTCCTCAGCTCCGTGCTGTGCACGATCAGTGTACCACCATGTCTCCAGCTCCGTGCTGTGCACAGTGTACCACCATATCCCCAGCTCCGTACTGTGCAGAGTGTACCACCATGTCTTCATCTTCGTGCTGTGCACAGACAGTGTACAGTATATTGTCTGTGCATAGCACGGAGCTGGAGACGTGGTGGTACACTGTGTACAGCACGGAGCTGGGGACGTGGTGGTACACTGTGTACAGCACGAAGCTGAGGACACAGTGGTACACTGTCTCCCGCCGCCTTAAAATCAGTCTGTTTCTCATCCAGGAGAGTCGGACGAGTTACATCCGTTTTTTGGTCCGTTTGGCAACTGCTGTGCGAGTCTCTGACATTTTTCTTAGGGTGCTTTCACATCAGCGGTTTTTGAAATTCGCGGCAGATGCGGTGAAAAAAACACATCTGCCGCGATTACCGCATAACCGCGACACTTGCGGCACACTTGCGGCAAGCCCCATGCAATGTCTATGGGGCTTGCGGTAAGGTGCGGCAGATGCGGCAAGTGCGGTTTCGGCACTTGCGGCAGGTGCGGCCGCGAAAAAAAATGCTGCAAGCAAAAAACGCTGATGTGAAAGGGCCCTTAGATCACATCCGTGTGCAATGCATTTTTTTTCTCAGCAGCTATTAGTGTACAATCATTTACAGGAACATTTTACAGTGTTCTCAGCTACAGAATGATAATGTATCCATGAAAAAAACGGATGCCTCTCGGATGGTCCGTGTGCGGTCTGTGATTTTGTCAGACACATAGACTTGCATTGGCGAGTCTCACGCGGGAATCGCATACTGTGACAGCATGTTGCAACTTTTTTCTCATCCTGAATCTGGATGAGAAAAAAAGCTTCCGACACTCGTCATTGTGCTCTCAGAGATTGATTGCAACGCGAGAAAATCACACATTAAACTCATCAGAGTTTCACGCCAGTGTGTCTGTACCCTAATACTAAAATCCATATAGTAATCCTACAGGTATGGGGAGGATTTATGGCTCAGTACACACCATACTTCTTGTTATTAACCAGTTAATGCTCTCTTGTCCACCGCACTGCAGTGTCAAAAGAGGACGACAGCGATGCAGACAGCAACATGGCATCAGAGAGCCCCTGACCTCGAAATAGAAGATCCTCAGATCCCGGTATTGTGACATAATATTAAGAATAAAGGTTTTTTGCATTTATATTACACTCTGAACTCCACAGTACAGCGGCAAAAAATTGCTCCGCCCTGGGCCCTCCTTGAGTCCTGCTTGTTGCCATACACTGGGGTTGTGCAGAGGTGGCGGTGCACAGTGACAACCCCAATAGGTGAGTGGCCATTTGGCCCAATACTTACCCCCCAATTGCGCCCCTTCTCTTTGTGTTTTGGTATAGTAGTTATATTTTTGTATATAGGGGCAGACAGTGTGTACTATGTATACTTCCGGATTATCAACAACCAAAGGGGTGGCAAATTTTTCGACCGCCCCGGGCGCCACAAACAGTTGCTACGCCACTGAGTAGACAGGAGGATACAGATCCCCCCATGTGAGTGATTTCCATTGCTTTGGTTGTGTGCTTACAGAGGAGGGCAGTGCAGTGATGTCACAACATGAATATTCATTTCCTGGGGAGTGGACAGCAGAGAACTAAGTGATCACTCACTGTGATTGACAGATGGAATGAATCTCTTTATTTGCAGTTTACAGAGGATAGGGGGTAAGTAGAAATAAAATAAATACATGAATAGAAAGAGCTTGACCAGAGGAATTAGAAAATTATACCAGTTATATGTGGATTTTTGACCTGACAGATTCCCTTCAACAGGATAAAATGTGGTCTTTACTGAAAGATTCTCTGGTGACAAATCTCCACAGTGGTCACAATCTGGTGTGAGAAATACTGATGAAGCAGAGATGTGGTCAGGAATGAAGCCTGGAGGGGTCTTCATCGAGATGTCAATCTGAGTGCAACAAGTCGGAAACTAAAGACTCATGGAGCCCAAGTTCAAAGGAAAACTATAAGTATACTGGAGGAAATCCCAGTGTTAAGACAAGAGTGAGGTCAGGAACAAATTCAAGGTCTGAATTTGCACTGAAAATCAGGGACATCAGCCAGGAAAAGATGAACTTCAAACACCATCAATACATGGCGGGATGCCTCCCTGCTTAATAAGTCATCAGGTGGGATTCCGTCTTCAAAGTCTCTTTGTGAAGGATCCAGAGCGGTTTTACTATGGCCATAACTACCAGGTCTGGAGTCAACATCATAAGCCAGAGTAGGGATAGATACTCAATGCAGATTTTATTGTTTGTCAGCTTTGAACCTGGCGATGCTATGCCGCAACGATTTGACAACCTCTTAGGCATTGTCATGTGCAGGAGAAGGATTATGTTACATAAATTGTCCATTTCTCTGCAGTTCTTCCTACGGAGGAAAAAATGATGTTCCCAGGAAATCTTCGATTTTTATTTTACAAGCTTGTTATCTTCCATTTCACTATAAACACAGGACTACAATCTTCGAAACTGTGCTAGCCAACTAGAAGAGATACAGAGTCATTATCACTCAGAAAGCTTTGAGGAAAAAACTTGTCTTATGGTGTGAACATGTTCATGATGGACAGGAGATGTTTGGTCTACACATCAAACTTTGCACAATTGGTTGTAGAAATGTGCTCATTCTCCTGCGATGATGACAACACACTCCACTGTTTCAGTGATGCGTTGTCCCAATGGTCTTTGGTGCCTCGGCGACTTGTGACAGGTTTGGGACTGGAGTCTCATTTCCTTTATGAGACTCTTCATATTTAACATATTTTCCTTTCTTTTGGTACTTAATAGGTTAATGTTAGTTTTGCTGCTAGCAAAGCTCCTTGGTTTTCTGTTCAGGTGCGGCTACTTAGTGACCATTCCTATCTCCTTCAAATAGTCACATGAACCATCAGCTAGTGCTGGGGATTATTTGTCATTCTTTACAAGCCGCCTGGGTGGAAGTATCTGACTAGTGCTAAGCCGTCTGCTGGCTAGGAGTGTTACCCCAGCCGTGAAGCTTTTATCCTTTGGAGTTTCCCCTGTCTGTCTTTTATTCCCTTCATGCTGAATTAGTTCAGCGGTGGGACTAGTGCTCCTGCCGACCAGCTCCATAGTGAGGTATAAAAGAAGGGCTAGCGAGGGACTAGGTATCCTGCTAGGTGACAGGGTGAAAGAACCCAATAGGAATGACAGGGAGATCAGGGTACAGCCTCAGATGAGTACAGGAGGTGTCCATTCCTCCATTATTGTTTCCTTGTGTGTACTGTTGTGTGCTGGATACCCCTTGGTGCCTCTGTCACACAGTGTATTCGGACACACGTCAATCCGTGCGTGACATGCCTCGGCTCAGGTCGATTCTACAATGTTGTGCTTACCTCCAGATCTAACATCTTACGACTTCTTCCTCTAAACTAATGTCTCAGTATATATTCCAGAGAACAAATCACTGACCCATTAGAGTCTATATTAGAGGATATGTTGGCACACATCTGAACAGAATTGGACTACTGCCGAGACATCAACCAAGTCCCCAATGGAAAGCGCTTTGAAGTTTTGTATTGTATTGGATAATGTGACTTCTCATATTAAAGCACCACTACAGTGTTTTTGTTTAACTTTTTTTCAGTGCTGGAGTGGCACTTTAAATATAAGTCCACTGCCCCCTGTCACCATCATGTTTCCTGTAACTTATGACGGGCTGGAAATCAGGTGTTATTTCACAAGCTCCCAATGCATCTCTACGAGAGCCAGAATGAGGCACTTATAGAGATGTATTGAGTTTAGACCTCCGGCATGCTCCATGAAGCACGGAAGCTGCCGGTTGGTCTCAAAATCGTTGGGAAACTGGAACGATGTTGGAAAATGGTATAGACAGCAGCAGGTGAGTATAAGACATGGGGGCGGGGGTCTTAGATTTAAGGCACCACTCCAGTGGTACAATACAAAAAAGTTGGAGTGGTGCATTAATACATTTATTTTTTGTTCTCTGTTAAGTATACCAAGGTTTACACCATCCTTTTTGAATCACCTGGTGCATAAGACTGTTGGCTGAGGTTGGTTCGGTCCACGTTGGTGTAACGTACATGGGGGCCTTTAGTCTGCTCTGTTCAATAGTATGGTCTCCCCATTGGAAGAAATGACACATAAGTAAAATCAAGACAAAAGTCAACAACTGTGTTTTTCTCATCCATTGTTTGTGTTTTAATGGTCTTTATTGATTTTCTCAAAACAAGTGTCTGAGAACCTTGATGGGAATATACTTAAGTTATGTCTTGCTTAGTTGTAAAGGATGAAGTCAACAAAACTCAGTAATGCGACCAACGTCTCCACAAGTTATCACAAGGTTTCAAGATGTAGAAAACTTGTAAGAACTTATTTCACTCCTTTAAACTGCTATGGAGCATAGTGCATAAAACGCTCTGGTGAACCCATAACTGTCCGGACCTCCTCTAGTAACATCAACACAAACATTGCATCCAACGGTAGCTTCATGGGCGAGCAGCTGCATGAAGTCGTACATCACCAAGCACAATGCTGAGTGTCGGAAGGGGTAGTGTAAAACAGCCAGCACTGGAGGATCCGTGTTCTATGCAGCAATCGATCACACTTCTCTGTGTGTTGTCTAATGGACAAGTCTGGGTTTGGTGAATGGAGGAGAAATAGTGCTATGGGCTAGATTTTTAGTGGTGAACCCCCCACTTAGTTTCAGTGCAGCAGTGCAGGGAATGTTCCCAATGACTATGCCCAGTGCACAAGGTCCATACCGACATAGGGGGAAAGAACGTGAGTGGCTGCACAGAGCCCAAACCTCAGCCCCTTCCAACACCATTGGTATGATCTAGACCAGAGATTGTGATCCCGACTTCTCTCCAACATTAGTGTCACCTCACAAATGCTCTACTGGATGAAAGGAGCAAAATTCTAACAGAACTCTACAGTATCTTCCTAGAAGAGATGAGACTGTCATATCTTCAAAGGAACCAACTCCATTATTGTGGCTCAGTGGTTAGCACTGTACATGGTGGCTCAGCGGTTGGCACTGCAGCCTTGCCGAATTAAGGTCCTTGGTTCAATTCACATCTGCAAGGAGTTTGTATGTTCTCCCCGTGTTTGCGTGGGTTTCCTCCCACATTACAAAGACATACTGATAAGATGTTTAGATTGTGAGCCTCAATGGAGAAAGCATTACTGATTTATGTAAAGTGCTATGGAATTAAAAAGCGCTGTATAAATAAATATCATATTATTATTATATTAATGTCTATGGAGGTAGCGTGGGAGATGATAAAAGCTCCTTCAATGTAATCTGGTGGGGTGTTTTGCCAATATTTTTGATTAACAGGCTCAGATATGACTTTAAAGAAGGTAGTCAAGTAATTTAATTTAAAAAAAGGCTTACATAGAATACAAAATTAATGAAACTATGATGTTGTGAACACTATTTGTATAATCAACATACAAAGGTTATGTATTTTATGTATTACATCACATCACCACAGAGTCATGATGTCATCTGTCTGTAATAATTGGAGAAGCCGAAAGACAGAGAGCTCCCTGGGAAATCTCAACTCCGAATCCGGACGTCAAAAGGATTCAGATACTCAAAATTACTTCTTTATCAAGGAGTTTATGATTCATCATCTGTCCAGTAATTAACAGAGAAACTCCTAAGAAGTCAGCACTGTATAACATCCAGGGTCGGACTGGCCCATGCGGCCCCCCCCCGGACCCCACCTAAGGGCTGGCGGCTCTGATTTGGGCTGCTGAAAATTTCCGACAGCCAGCACCCCTCCTCCCCCCGGTCCTCACCCGAGGGCTGGCGGGAACGAGATGGGCACCTAGGTGGGCCGCCGAAAATTTCCGACAGCACCCCCCCCCTTCCGGACCTCCTCACCTAAGGGCTGGCGGGAAAATATTGCTACCTAGGGTTTGCGTCGCCAGTCAGCCCCTGATAACATCTGACTGTGTCATGATTTTATCAATTTTTATAGTGCTTATACAATAGAAGTATAAGCCTGGTTAATTGTTTACAAATATGATTCATCTATGACACTGAAGAGGCCAACTCCTGGGATTAAATGAACCATTTGTAAACACACATACGTCAGACAATCATACAGTATGTGTGTATTTCTCATGGATGACACTTAGTCAACACCAGTTATTTCAACACAGTATTTTGTAACAATAACCTATGTCTGTGTTCCATGCAAAAATCACAGTGGTCACTTAGGGGTACTTCACACACAGCGATATCGCTCAAATCAGCGACCTCGCCAGCGATATCGCAGTGTGTGAAAAGCAGCAGCGATGAGGCCCCT
This sequence comes from Allobates femoralis, assembly GCA_033576535.1. Classification (NCBI taxonomy): domain Eukaryota; kingdom Metazoa; phylum Chordata; class Amphibia; order Anura; family Aromobatidae; genus Allobates; species Allobates femoralis. The sequence goes on along the minus strand of JARQOC010000006.1, from coordinate 448,275,084 downwards.
GCTGCAAGGTCGCTGATCGTTACAAAACCATCAAGACCATCATCTTGCTTGTTGGTCTCCCACGGTGTGTTAGACGGCGGGAGACCAACGAGTGCCAGTTCCTAGAATGCAGAGAGCCGGCGCGGGCAGCGGCACCACCACCAGCAGCAGACACAGAGGCGTGCACCCGGCCGCACAGTGCATAAGACTAGATGTCCCAGCGTGCACAGCGCGCCCGATGTGTAACCAGGGTACACATCGGGTAACTAAGCACAGCGCTGTCCTAGTTATCCACTGTGTACCCTGGTTACCAGCCTGTAAGCGGGAGAAGGCTGGTAATCAAGGTACACAGCGGGTAACTAGGGCAGCGCTGTGCTTAGTTACCCGATTTGTACCTTAATTACCAGACTTCTCCCGCTTACCCAGCGATATGGAGGTCATTACACGGCGCCCTGGTCGCTGAGGAGATCTGCCTATTTGACAGCTCCCTAGCGACCGCACAGCGATGTTCCAGCAACCTGGTAGTTGTCGGGATCGCAGGAACATCGCTGTGTGTGAAGTACCCCTTATGTACAAATGAAGATCAGATATCTCTAAAATAAACATCACAGAGTCAACACAATGTACATTGTCTACCTGTCTAAACAACATACATCACAAGGGCCTGTGTAAATGAGCATGCAAGTCTCTTAAGGCCCCGTTACATGTAGCGACGCACCAGCGATCCCGACAATGATCCGACCTGGCTAAGATCGCTGGTGCGTCACTACATGGTCGCTGGTGAGATGCCAGACAGGCAGAATTACCAGCGATTACCCAGTGATGCGCCGACAACCCAACGGTCATTGGGATCTGTTTTGTTCTCGGGCGAAGCATGGAGCTCCCTGGTCGTTGCCCCTGTCACACACAGTGATCCAGCATGCCCAGCGGGAGATCGCCGATCAAAAAATGGTCCAGACCATTCATCAGCGATCTCACAGCGGGGGGGCGCTCGCTGCTATGTGTCACACACAGCGATATCGCTGGTGAGGTCCATGCTACGTCAAAAAACCTGTGATGTTGTGGCGATATTGTTAGCGATATCACTATGTGTAACTGGGCCTTTAGTGTCAAAGTGCATCAATGATGTGACATTGCAATATACTGTATATTGCATGGATCCAGACAACCATATTTCGTATTTGCAATACATTCCACCCTTGGTCAAGTGATCACACTATATCAAAGCATTCGAACGATATGTTACAATATATAGGTTATAAAAATATTCATATTTATATTGACAATACAAGGGGGCACATACTTCCATATCTGACTTCAAATCTATTACTGCTTATTAATTAGTTCTAGACATACCGAGTACATGTCAACACCATATAGAAGACAATGGGGCTCCCGATAATTGCATTTTTATCAGTGTTCAAAAGTCACTCGTTGCTTGGGAACAAATTGGGATCATTCTAATTAGAACCCCTCCGAAGTGTTATCTGAGACACACAAACCCCTGTAATCCTCACCGCACACAATAAAGGTGCAAAAAGCCAGGAAGCTTTCACATGAGCAGCCACAGAAGGATCGCAGATCGCAGATCAGAAAATGGTGGTCATGTTCCCATTCGACAAACCTCTACAGGTTACTCCTAAAAATGGGTGGAGGGGTTTATACATCACCAGGGTAGTATCACTTAATGCATGTTCTCTGCCCCTAGTTAACTAATCACCAGCACTAATGATCAGAAGCTCTCATGGTGGGTTTACACGTCGCGATATCGTGGCGATATCGTAGGCAACGGTGCGGGAGCGCGCATTTTTTGAGCGCTTTTCCCGATATCGCATCGGCGGTTTACACGCTGCGATATCGGGAAACAACGTCCCTCCGATGTGTACGCCCACCAACCCAGTAACGACCATTTAACATGGGAGTTAATGGGTGAGGTGCGAGTACACATCGTAGTTGGGCTGTTACACGGTACGATGCTGCTACAACGGCCATGCGATATCGGGCAGTTGAATAGCACGCTCATTCAACCCCGATATCGTTTTGGCATCGTTCCAGCATCGCGTTGTACGTTCAAACCGTACAACGCGCGAACGATATCGGGTCCAACTCCCGAACCACGTGACTTTTGGTCGGAGTTGGATCGGAGTTGGAAGCCGATATCGCGACGTGTAAACCCGCCATCAATGTAGGTCTAAGTGAGCCTCATTACGGCTCTCATAAATTTAGGCTGGCTTCACACCACGTTTTTCCCCTGTCAGGTTCTGTCCGGTGTTTTGTAGGAAGCACCGGACAGAACCGAATCGGAGGGCAAATATGTCTCACCATGACGAACTTGCAGCTGTCGAGGTCCAGATGCAGGTGCTCCCGATACCGGACGGGACTCAGGAGCAGCAGGAGGGAAAACCTGAACAGGGGCTGATCCGCAAGCGAATTCTTCCTCAGATGACAGGTCCGAAGAAGACCATACCTGGTGAACGTCATCCAGCCTGGCAATTGGAGGAAGGGGAAGGGAGGGCACCCCGGTAAAGTCAGTACTGGACCGGGGTGACTAGCAGAAAATGGACCAGGAGCAAAAGGCAAGACTGCAACAGATACACTTGCTGCACCTGTTAAAGTACTGGAGCCCACATCCCGGTCCCCAGCAGATAGATCCAATGGAGCAAATTGTGCGAAGATAACAGGGACCGGATCCGAGCATGGAGGATCCGATGGCTGAATCCTGCTGAGAACAGCAGCCCCGACTGAAGATTCAAAGTTCCCGGGGCCACCGGCAGCTGGATCACGTGACCGCTTTCTTGACTGCCTGGAGGGAGCGCCAACGCTGCATATCTGCGTCTTCTCGCGGGAACCCGCACCTCCTCGCGCAGCCGACTTCTTCTTCCTGCATCCAGCCGTCCTGTGTGAAGCTCTGGTTCCCCGCTGCGGCGGGGGAGAGGGAAAATATCGTGCGCTGGCCCTCCGGTGAGTGCGGAGCCTGCGCCCATCAGATGGCGGCGGCACCACATAATGAGAGGACGGAGGCTCCACTGTTGCGCCCACCGCAGTGTAAGTGGTTTACTCGCTGTGGGAAATCCTTCAGTGTCCCAGAGAAGTCTGTGGTTCCCTGGTACAGGGTGCCACAGATCATTATCATCAGACAGTGCAACATCCATCACAGACAGTGAATCCCCTCCAGCCCCCGACCCCACAGCATGATTATTGCCAGTCTGTGCCTCGGTCCTATCTGCACAGTCACACATATAATGTCCTGCTCTTGTGTGGGGCATTCTGAGACTTGTGGTGCCTCTGCTGGAGTCTGAGCTGTACGCACCCATTCACACTCAGCTGTTCCTACTGCTGCAGTTTTTTTCCCTCCTGGAAGCAGAAGCGTGCAGCCTGTATCATCGGCCGTGTCTGCTGCTGGGGGGGTCTCGTCCTGAACATCAGGGGTCCTGGTCTCCATAGCACTTTCCTGCTTGTAGGACATAAAGCGTTCTCGGTCCCCGGATGTCCCTGCCAGGGGCCCCATATTTTCCAGCACATACTCCATGTCCTGCACCATACCTGCCAGCTCTACACCCAGGGCCGTATTTCCCATTAGGCACTCGTAGGCACGTGCCTAGGGCGGGCCATTCTCATAGGGGGCGGCGTCTCAGCGTCTTCTCTTTTTTTTTTTCCTTTTTTTTTTTTTTTATGGCTCCGGGCCAGCCGGGTCGCAAGCCCCGCCCCCATACCCCCCCTTCCCTTCATCATCAAAGCCGCCCCGCCTGCCTTCCCGCCCACCCACCTCAGTGAAGACCCGGAAGAGACGAGGGAGAAGGAGGGGCCCGCAATGGAGGGGAAACTTGAAGTTCCCGCTCTGTTCCCTCCTCTCCCGTGTGCCCAAATGCTGCGCTGATGGCGCCGGCGGTACTGGCGGCTCTGGCGGCTCCTGCACCCAGCCGCCAACTCCAGACTCAGGGAAACGGGCAAGCAGCCGGCTGGAGGCACTGGAGGATGGTGCGGCTGGCGCATCACTGTGCTCAGAGGGAGCCCGCCAATGTCTGCAGCCAGCACCAGGTGAGGAAAGTGTGAGGGAACTGTGCAAGGGACAGAGGAGAAGAGGAGAAAGGAGCAGGGGTCCTAGGAGAAGAGGACAGAAACAGGGGACAGAGGGGCAGAAGGACAGAAGCAGGGGGACAGAGAAGAAGAGGACAGAGGGGCAGGGGGCCAGAAACAAGGGGACAGGAGGAGAGGAAAGAGGAGCAGCAGGAGGGACAGAGGAGAGGAGGACTGGGGTGCAGAAGGACAGAGGAGCAGCAGGAGGGACAAAGGAGAGGAGGACGGGGTGCAGGAGGACAGCCAAGCAGCAGGAGGGACGGGAGAGGAGGACGGGGGTGCAGGAGGGACAGAGGAGGACGACAGGGAAGCAGGAGGGACAGAGGAGAGGAGGACAGGGGTGCAGGAGGGACAGAGGAGGACGGGGGTGCAGGAGGACAGAGGAGAGCAGGACGGGGGTGCAGGAGGATAGAGGAGAGCAGGACGGGGGCAGAGGAGAGGAGGAGGGGAGTAGGAGGATAGAGGAGCAGCAGGAGGGACAGAGGAGAGGAGGACGGGTGTGCAGGAGCAGAGGAGAGGAGGACGGGTGTGCAGGAGGACGGGTGTGCAGGAGGACGGGTGTGCAGGAGGACGGGTGTGCAGGAGGACGGGTGTGCAGGAGGACGGGTGTGCAGGAGGACGGGGGTGCAGGAGGAGGACGGGGTGCAGGAGGAGGACGGGGTGCAGGAGGAGGACGGGGTGCAGGAGGAGGACTGGGGTGCAGGAGGAGGACGGGGGTGCAGGAGGGGCAGAGGAGAGCAGGACGGGGGTGCAGGAGGGGCAGAGGAGAGCAGGACGGGGGTGCAGGAGGGGCAGAGGAGAGCAGGACGGGGGTGCAGGAGGGGCAGAGGAGAGCAGGACGGGGGTGCAGGAGGGGCAGAGGAGAGCAGGACGGGGGTGCAGGAGGGGCAGAGGAGAGCAGGACGGGGGTGCAGGAGGGGCAGAGGAGAGCAGGACGGGGGTGCAGGAGGGGCAGAGGAGAGCAGGACGGGGGTGCAGGAGGGGCAGAGGAGAGCAGGACGGGGGTGCAGGAGGGGCAGAGGAGAGCAGGACGGGGGTGCAGGAGGGGCAGAGGAGAGAAGGGTGGAGGAGGAGGATAGAGGAGCAGCAGGAGGGACAGGAGAGGAGGACGGGGTGCAGGAGGATAGAGGAGCAGCAGGAGGGGCAGAGGAGAGGAGGACGGGGGTGCAGGAGGACGGGGGTGCAGGAGGACGGGGGTGCAGGAGGGGCAGAGGAGAGCAGGACGGGGGTGCAGGAGGGGCAGAGGAGAGCAGGACGGGGGTGCAGGAGGGGCAGAGGAGAGCAGGACGGGGGTGCAGGAGGGGCAGAGGAGAGCAGGACGGGGGTGCAGGAGGGGCAGAGGAGAGCAGGACAGGGGTGCAGGAGGGGCAGAGGAGAGCAGGACGGGGGTGCAGGAGGGGCAGAGGAGAGCAGGACGGGGGTGCAGGAGTGGCAGAGGAGAGAAGGGGGGGAGGAGGAGGATAGAGGAGCAGCAGGAGGGACAGGAGAGGAGGACGGGGTGCAGGAGGATAGAGGAGCAGCAGGAGGGGCGGAGGTGCAGGAGGACAGGAGCAGCAGGAGGGACAGAGGAAAGAAGGACGGGGGTGCATGAGGACTGAGGCTGTGGCTGGCGCTGTGTATGGTGATAATGGCGGCTGTACCGTGTGTCTGCCTCCATGCAGCTGCCGCCACCTTCCTGAGTTTGCAGGGTGTGGCATGCCGGGAGTTGTAGTTCTCCTGCCTGTCCTATATGATTTCTGGGCAGTGTGTTGGGTGCTGGGTGTTGTTGTTCTTCCTGGTGGGCTCAGTGTTGTCCCGCCGCCCGTCTGTGGTCTGTCTGTCTCTTCTGGGATGTCCTCAGCTCCGTGCTGTGCACAGTGTACCATCATGTCCTCAGCTTCGTGCTGGGCACAGACAGTGTACCGTACACTGTCTGTGCACAGCATAGAGCTGGGGAGATGGTGGTACACAGCACAGAGCTGTGGACATGGTGGTACACTGTCTGTGCACAGCACGGAGCTGAGGATATGGTGGTACACTGTGCACAGCACAGAGCTGAGGACATGGTGGTACACTGTGCACAGCACAGAGCTGAGGACATGGTGGTACACTGTGCACAGCACAGAGCTGAGGACATGGTGGTACACTGTGCACAGCACAGAGCTGAGGACATGGTGGTACACTATGCACAGCACAGAGCTGGGGACATGGTGGTACACTGTCTGTGCACAGCACGGAGCTGGGGACATGGTGGTACACTGCACAGCACGGAGCTGAGGACACGGTGGTACACTGTCTCCCGCCGCCTTAAACTCGGTTTGTTTCTCATCCAGGAGAGTCGGATGAGTGTCATCGGTTTTTGGTCCATTTGGCATCCAACTGCTGTGCGAGTGTCCGACATTCCTCTCAGATCACATCCGTGTGCAATCTGTTCTTTCCTCAGCAGCTATTAGTGTAGAATCATTTACAGGAACATTTTAAAGTGTTCTCAGTTACAGAATGATAATGTATCAGTGAAATAAAAACTGATGCCTCTCGGATGGTCGGTGTGCTGTCAGTGTGCGGTATGTGATTTTGTCAGACCCATAGACTTGCATTGGTGAGTCTTGGTCGTGAATCGCAGACTGTCGCAGAATGTTGCGACTTTTTTCTCATCCTGAATCTGGCTGAGAAAAAAGCGTCCAACACTCGACAATCTGTTCTCAGAGATTGATTAACATTGGTCCGAGTGCAATGTGATGAAATCACACATTGCACTCATCCAAGTTTCACGCCAGTGTGTCCGTACCCTAATAATAGAATCCATATAGTAATCCTACAATGTCTGCTGGACATGGTATGGGGAGGGTTTATGGCTCAGTTAGGCTGGGTTCACACTGCGGCAGCGTCCGGTCCGGGGCTGTCAGGAGTGAGAGCCCGGGACCGGAGTTTTGCTGCATAGGATAGTATCGGGCTGCACGGAGCTGGATGGCAATTATCTGCCATCCGGCTGCTAGCTCGCCGGATGAATCCTGCAGAAGTGGGGATTTGTCTGCCGACTCCAAAAACATTGCATGCACCATTTTTGGAGTCGGCAGACAAATCCCCACTTCTGCAGGATTCATCCGGCGAGCTAGCAGCCGGATGGCAGATAATTGCCATCCAGCTCCGTGCAGCCCGATACTATCCTATGCAGCAAAACTCCGGTCCCGGGCTCTCTCTCCTGACAGCCCCGGACCGGACGCTGCCGCAGTGTGAACCCAGCCTTAGTACGCTCCATACTTCTTGTTATTAACCAGTTAATGCTCTCTTATCCACCGCACTGCAGTGTCAAAAGAGGACGACAGCGAGGCAGACAGCAACATGGCATCAGAGAGCCCCTGACCTCCAAATAGAAGATCCTCAGATCCTGGTATTGTGACATCATCTTAAGAATAATATTTTTTGCACTTATATTACACTATGAACTCCACATCACTTTACATACATCATTAACACTGTCCCCGTTGGGGCTCACAATTTAAACATCCTGTCAGTATGTCTCTGGAGTGTGGTTGGACAAACCTTTTATATGTACTACATGATGAAATGTGGGGGTAGAAGCTACACAAAGCTTGGGGGGAAGACTGCGACTGATGGGAAGATTGTCTGTGACGTGGGAGGGGCTGCAATGGGGGAGGAGCCATGGCGGGGGAGGGGCTTCAACAGGGGGGAGGCGCGTGACAGGGGGAGGGGCCACAATGGGGGGAGGAGCCGTGACGGGGGGGCGGCAGGCCGCTGAGAGTGCCTAGGGCAGCAGGAACTCCAAATACGGCCCTGTCTACACCTAGTGTGTTCAGTCTCATGTCACACCCAGAAGTACACTAAAGCCACGTGCACATGCTGAGTATTTGATGAGTTTTTTACCTCAGGATTTGTAGACAAAACCAGGAGTGGAGCAATCAGAGGAAAAGTCTAATAGAAACATGTCACCACTTCTTTATTTATCACCCACTGCTGGTTTTGGCTACAAATACTGAGGTAAAAAACTCATCAAATTCTCAACGTGTGCACGTGGCCTTAGGATTAGTGGCCTTTAGATTATAGAAAAATTCTCTCTCTAGTTGCAGCACTTCTTGGTGCTGCTGCAACTCACCCAGTTTTCTGACCAGTCCAGGCATCTCATCCACCAGCTGCAGCTCGGGTACACACACCGGCTCCACCGGTTCAGTCTTGACCACAGGCTCAGGGACCTTGAAAACAACCTTGTCCTTTGTCTCCATCACAAATGGTTTTGTGGCTCTAGTACTAGGTCCAGGCTCCGCGGCAAGTTTATCGTTGCCACCTGCGACCTTGTGCGTCCTGACGTCCATCTTACCTTGTTGTAGATTCTCCTGTAATGTTTGTCTTTCCGAAGACGTCCTCCTTTGCCTGGGAGCAGGAGAGGCGATCTGTACAGCTGAGGCTGATCTCACCTCCTGTGCACCAGGCTGGAGCTGTGCACTGACTGGGGAGTTATTCAATCACTCTCTGACATCTTGGCTTCACTCCTCTTTGCTGGGCTTGGAGCAGGTTTTCCTCCAAAACTTTACTCACTGATACATTTTGTTCCTTTTTACAACTTCTAGCTGCAGTCACTGGTCTCACTGTAACTTTGGGATTACTATTCCCAATGGAAGTAGCCTGGGAGGTATGTCCCAGTGTAGGCCGGGAAGCCTGGGCCTTGCCTGGGAAGCTTTCCTGCTCAGGGTAGCCCCACCCTGGGCTTGCTCCAGACATCAGGAGAACTGCTCAACAGAACCTCACAGCTTGGGGGTAGTATTTATAGTAGTTATATTCTTGTACATAGGGGCAGTATTATCTATATATATATAATTGTCTTGTGACTCATCCACTTCCGTCCCGATGTCCTCCTATGTCATTTCCGCCAGCGCCATATTAGCACCCCAAGTGATGGGTATGTTAATATGGCGCAGGCTGAAAATGGCACAGACAACAGAAGCCGCTGCTGCACACGCCGCCCGCCTCCCACTGCACCTCTCCCCACTGATAATCTGCAATTTACCAAGGGACTGGACCTTTAGTCATGTCACAGTCATGTGATCATTCACATGACTGTGAAATCACTGCAGGACCTGTATTCTTCAATGCTTTTGTGGAGCCCCAAGGGACGTGGGGTACTCGGTACCGGACCGATCTGCTGTTGGGGATGTCACTGGTGGCCTGGTCCGGACCGTGTCCCTGGCTCAGCACAATAAAAGGGGAATATTTACAAGGGAGATTGTCACGGGTGACGCCACCCACTTGGTGCGGCCAGTATTGGGGCCGCCGCTGCTGCAGAACCTCCGGGGGTGATGGAATGGCAGCGGGGATGGTATAGTTCCAGTGGGGGGAACTGTATCCCCCGGGGCAGTAAGGGTTTTAAAGTCAATGGTGTGTGTGTGTTGTTGGAGCACACTTACTTGCAGACGCTGCAGGGATCTCTCCTCAGCGTTGGTGCTGACAGGCTGTGGCTCTGCAGGTTGAGGTCTTCTTGGTGCAAGCCTGTATGGGAGAAAGGGTCTGCAGATGGAAGCAGGCAAGAGGCAGTTCAGGGTTTCCAAGGCTTTACTTAAGGTCTTTCAAGCAAGTTACAGGTTATTCACAGTTGTTAGCACACGGTTGCTCTCTTCTCCCTTTCCGGGTTCCCTTCTCTCCTGCAGCCAGGCTCCTCTCTCCTTGTGACCCCTCACACAGTCTTTAAGTGTACCTTTCCGGGCTTTTACTTCTCTTTCCTCATGGGTTGTGTGACACTCGACAGTATAGTGGTGACTCGGGCTTCTGTGAGTCCTAATCTGTCACTTAGCTGCCTGTCTTTTAGGGTTAGGAACTCCAGCCTGAAACTGAAGCTCCCCGTCAGTGAATCTGGGGATACCGGGTAAATCGTCGGTCCCCTTCAGAGCTGACACTCTGCTTTAGCCCAGCCTGCAACAGTCCTCTAGCATGAGGCTCTGCCAGGCTCCTTCTTCTATGTTCCTTCGGTATACTCAGAGGGCTTCTCCAACTGCAACAGGTTGCTTCAGCTGCTGTCTAGGGCACGGGTACACCGTCCCTCTCTGTTCCCTCACACTCCTGGTGGTCTCGGCATCGGACGGGCTTTCCCCCCCATCTGGCACACACTGGCTCAGTACGGTACGGGTCTGCGCTCCTCTGCTAGGCTCTTCCAGGACGTGTGTTGTCTTTCTGCCTTTACTTCTCAGCTACTTCAGCTTACTCTGTCGGTCGTTGCTGTTCTTTGCTGATGGTCTTTACAGCTCAGCCTACTGTGGCCTACTGACTTCCTTCACTCCTCCCCCTCTCTATATACTGTCAGTCACCTGACCTCTGGTGTGCCCAACCCACTCCTCATCCACCACCCCTCTGGTCTCATATAGTCTCTAACCTCAGGGCTGGATGTGACCCCTTCTATGCGTGGGTATGTGGGCTGTGAGGGTGTAGTGTTTACTGTTGTCCTACCTGCCTGGCTGCAGTACCCTCTTGTGGCCTCCTGGACGCAGGGGCGCCACACTTTCTGTTCCCAGCTATGTCATAGAGCCATCACAGCTGGGAAGAAGGGTAAGAGGGCAGAGAGAGTGCAGGGGGCAGGAGGAGCAAAGACAGCACGGGGGCAAATAGATCCTAGGGGCAAGGACAGTGGGGGGGGAGTTGGGGTATGGGCACAAAGAGAGCTCAGCCTTACTCCATTCTGCCCCCACTTTATTCTGCTTCACTCCATTCTGTCCCACTCCTCTGTACCCCTGCTCTGTCCCACTCCAATCTGCCCCACTCCACTCTGCCCCTGCTCTGCCCCACTCCACTCTGCCACTGCTGTGCCCCACTCCACTCTGCCCCCACTCCGTCCCGACTCCATTCTGCCCCTGCTCTGCCCCACTCCATTCTGCCCTTGCTCTGCCTCACTCCATTCTACCCATGCGCTGCTCCCTCTTCATTCTGCCTCACTCCATTCTGCCCCACTCAACTCTACCCATGCTCTGTCCGACTCCATTCTTTCCCTGCTCTGCCCCCACTCCTTTCTGCCCCTGCACTGCTCCGCTCAATTCTGCCCCTGCTCTGTCCCACTCCATTCTGCCCCACTCCATTCTGTTCCTGCTCTGCCCCTACTCCATTCTCCCCCTGCTCTGCCCCACTCTATTCTGCCCCACTCTAGTCTGCCCCACTCTATTCTGCCCCACTCTATTCTGCCCCACTTTATTCTGACCCACTCTATTATGATCCACTCTATTCTGACCCACTCCATTCTGACCCACTCCATTCTGCCCCACTCCATTCTGCCCATGCACTGCCTGCTCTTCATTCTGCCTCACTCCATTCTGCCCCAGTCCACTCTGCCCATGCTCTGCCCGTCCACTCAGCCCGTGCTCTGCCCCACTCCACTCTGCCCATGCTCTGTCCCACTCCGATCTGCCCCACTCCATTCTGCCCCACTCGATTCTGCCCCTGCTCTGTCCCCACTCCATTCTACCCCACTCCATTCTGCCTCACTCTATTCTGCCCCACTCCATTCTGCCTCACTCCATTCTGCCCCAGTCCACTCAGCCCGTGCTCTGCCTCACTCCACTCTGCCCATGCTCTGTCCCACTGCGATCTGCGCCTGCTCTGCCCCACTCCATTCTGCCCCACTCCATTCTGCCCCTGCTCTGTCCCCACTCCATTCTGCCCCACTCCATTCTGCCCCACTCTATTCTGCCCCACTCCATTCTGCCTCACTCCATTCTGCCCCAGTCCACTCTGCCCATGCTCTGCCCCACTCCACTCAGCCCCTGCTCTGCCCCACTTCGATCTGCCCCTGCTCTGCTCCACTCCACTCTGTCTCTGCTCTAGCCCACTACATGCTGCCCCTGCTCTGCTCCACTCCATTCTGTCCAGGCTCTGCCCCACCCCATTCTGCCCCACTCCACTCTGCCCCTGCTCTGCCCCACTCCATTCTGCCCCTGCTCTGCCCCACTCCATTCTGCCCCCACTCCATTCTGCACCTGCTTTGCCCCCACTCCATTTTGCCCCTGCTCTGCCTCACTCCATTCTGCCCCTGATCTGCCCCCACTCCATTCTGCCTCACTTCATTCTGCCCCACTCCACTCTACCCCTGCTCTGTCCCACTCCATTCTTCCCCTGCTCTGCCTCACTCCACTCTGCCCCTGCTCTGCCCTAATCCATTCTGTCCCTGATCTGCTCCCACTCCATTCTGTCCCTGCTTGGCCATCCATTCTGCTCCTGCTATGCACCCACTCCATTCTGTCCCACTCCTCTCTGCTCCTGCTCTGCCCCACTCCATTCTACCCCTGCTATGTCCCACTCCATGCTGCCCCTGCTCAACTCTCTCTGCCCCTGCTCTTCCCCTCTCCATTCTTTCCCTGTTCTACCCCACTCCATTCTGTCCCATTCCACTCTGCCCCACTCCACTCTGCCCCTGCTCAGCCCCACTCCATTCTGCCCCACTCTGCTCTCCCCCACTCTGCTCTGCCCCACTCTCCCCACTTGCTCTGCCCACTCTCCCCCACTCTGCTTGCCCCTGCTCTTTCTCACTCTACCCCTCAGCATGAGAGCAAGCACAGGGGGTGCAGGTCCACCACAGGTGGGCACAGCGACCACAGGAGAAGACCTGACCTGACCAGAGAGACAGCACAGGTGGGGGCTAATGATGTGGGACCATGATGTGGGGACAGAGAGCCACCACGGGGAGTGGAGGGAGCAAAGAGACAGCATGGGGGGTAGCCAGAAAAGCTCTCTCAAGGCTGTGCATGGGGTCACGCGAGTGTGCAAGGGGGAGGGGCCAGATAGCGCACACAGGGTGGTGCCACATGACTGTCAGTACCATAGATCCCGCCCCCATCATCATGTCACTGCCCACCCGATGTGATAGCATTGGGCTCCTATCTAGTAGTAGTTATATTCTTGTACATGAGGGCAGTATTATAGTAGCTATATTCTGGACATAGGGGGCAGTATTATAGTAGTTATATTCTTGTACATAGGAGCAGTATTATAGTAGCTATATTCTGGTACATAGGGGGCAGTATTATAGTAGTTATATTCTTGTACATAGGAGCAGTATTATAGTAGTTTATATTCTGTACATGGGGCAGTATTATAGTAGTTATATTCTATACATAGGAAAGTATATATATTAAATTCTTGTACATAGGCGCAGTATTATAGTAGTTATATTCTTGTACATAGGAGCAGTATTATAGTAGTTATATTCTTGTATATAGGGGTCAGTATTATAGTAGTTATATTCTTGTACATAGGGGCAGTATTATAGTAGTTATATTCTGCACATGGGGGCAGTATGATAGTAGTTATATTCTTGTACATAGGACAGTATTATACTAATTATGATTCTTGTACATGGAGCAGTATTATAGTAGTTATATTCTTGTACATAGGGGCAGTATTATACTAGTTATATTCTTGTACATAGGAGCAGTTTATAGTAATTCTATTCTGTATTGGGGGCAGTATTATAGTAGTTATATTCTTGTACATAGGGGGCAGTATTATAGTAGTCTATTTCTTGTATGGGGGGCAGTATTATAGTAGTTTATCATGTATATGGGGGGCAGTATTATAGTACTTGGTATATTATTTTATTTTGAGTCATTTTATGTTAGTTTATATGTTTTATCATAGCCCGTTTATGTCTTCAGAATGATTATATGCATATAACAACTATCAGGCAGCGAATGTAAATGAATTTTAGATTTGAATAAGGTAGATTATTATTATGGAACAAAATAATTGTAGCTATGAAGAGTAAGAGAAATTATATCCTAATAAGCAGTTCCTTTCATGGTAACATGTTTTTTGGGAAGATTATTTAACATAATAGTAGTAAACTATTGTAGTGATTTTAAACAATTCTTTATAATTGACACAGTAAAAATAAACAAGAATACATGATTAAAACATATAATATCACTTAATATTTTGAATAAAATATTACCCCACATATGACTCCTATGTACAAGAATATAACTACTATAATACTGCCCCTATGTACAGGAATATAGCTACTATAATACTGCCCCTATGTACAAGAATATAACTACTATAATACTGCCCCTATGTACAAGAATATAACTACTATAATACTGCTCCTATGTACAAAATATAACTACTATAATACTGCTCCTATGTACAAAATATAACTACTATAATAGTGCCCTATGTACAAGAATATAACTACTATAATACTGCCCTATTACAAGAATTAACTACTATAATACTGCCCCTATGTACAAGAATATAACTACTATAATACTGCCCCTATGTACAAGAATATAACTACTATAATACTGCCCTATGTACAAGAAAATAACTACTATAATACTGCCTCTATGTACAAGAATATAGCTACTGTAATGCTGCTCCTATGTACAAGAATATAACTACTATAATACTGCCCTATGTACAAGAATATAACTACTATAATACGCCTCTATGTACAAGAATATAACTACTATAATACTGCCTCTATGTACAAGAATATAACTACTATAATACTGCCCCTATGTACAAGAAATAAGCTACTATAATACTGCCCTATGTACAAGAATATAACTACTATAATACTGCCCCTATGTACAAGAATATAACTACTATAATACTTCCCTATGTACAAGAATATAACTACTATAATACTGCCCTATGTACAAGAATATAACTACTATAATACTGCCCTATGTACAAGAATATAAGCTACTGTAATGCTGCTCCTATGTACAAGAATATAACTACTATAATACTGCCCCTATGTACAAGAATATAACTACTATAATACTCCCCTATGTACAAGAATATAACTACTATAATACTGCTCCTATGTACAAGAATATAACTACTATAATACTGCTCCTATGTACAAGAATAGACTACTATAATACTGCCCTATTACAAGAATATAACTACTATAATACTACCCCTATGTACAAGAATATAACTACTATAATACTCCCCTATGTACAAGAATATAACCTACTATAATACTGCCCTATGTACAAGAATATAACTACTATAATACTGCCCTATGTACAAGAATATAGCTACTATAATACTGCTCCTATGTACAAAATATAACTACTATAATACTGCCCCTATATACAAGAATATAACTACTATAATACTGCTCCTATGTACAAGAATATAACTACTATAATCTACCCTATGTACAAGAATATAACTACTATAATACTCCCTATATACAAGAATATAATACTATAATACTGCTCCTATGTACAAGAAATAATTATTGTAATACTGCCCTATGTACAAGAATAAACTACTATAATATTGCTCCTATGTTAAGTATATAACTGCATAATGCTGCTCCCCTATGTACAAAAATATAACTTCTATAATACTGTTTTCCACTTTGCTCAGGCTGTAGGTCGCTTCTCTGTGCTATTCTCTGGGTGCAGTGTATGTTGTCTTCGCAGGGTCAGACCTCACGGTCTTCACTTACTATTCCTGGGTGACCAGGATCAATAGTTATCTATTATTCATGGTGTTTGTAGCTGTGACAGGATAATATCCCAATGTTGTGGATGCTGTCCTGGACACACTTTAATATTTATGAGTCATTTTTGTTTCATTGATCGTTCCTGGATTCCAATTGGTTGGATTATTTTTGGCACTTTAAAGGCAATTTAAAGCAGAAGAACTTGTCTGATTTTTCTCCTGGAAACCCCTTCCCGCAGTGGTGCGGTGTACAATATCCAGAGCCAGTCTGATCCTGGGTCACGATAATTCTTCATGTTTGCTTTGGGTTCAATCGTGAATCTGACAGCAATTAACCTTAGAACTTATGTTAAACCTTATGTTTTGTACGTCAATCACATCCAGAGCTGCATCAAAATCACCCCTGCTATCTCTACAGATCTTTATCCACTTATGGTGTCATCCAATTCCTTAAAATTTCGGTATTAGTCGTTTTGGATGTGAATATGGTTTAGAAAGAACCTTTGCCAAAATGTTTTAATCCTCTATTTGCCGTAGATCTACTGATTCTGGAATAGTTTTTCATGTTCTTCTGTGCTCCTCCATTCCAAATGTATTGTCCCAGGGAATATTCAACCAACAGAACGTCTCAGTGAGCATTGCTGCTTTTTGATTGGCAGAATTAGAGGAGAAAAAGCAAACGCCCACAGAGAGGTTCTCTGGCACACGCCCAGTTGGTTGAACCATTATTATCGGGGCATACGTTTGGAATGGAAGGGCACAGAGGAAAAAGAAAAACTGTCCAAAAATCAGTGTGAGAGTTGAAATATGAGTCGCCCACCGGGGCCGTGGGGTCGGAACCAAACCCTCTCGTCATCGTCGTCTGGAGCTGCAGGATGTCATGATGCCCTGACCCGGCTCTGTGGTCCTGGGCGAGTCAATTAAAGGGGAAAACAGATTTGGGAAGTTAATTGTGACGCCACCCGTGGTTTCTGGCTAGAGGTAGCCACCGCTGCAGTTGGGACCTCTGGGAATAACTGGTCCTTTCCACCGTTGCCTGCTTCTGAGCCCACTTTTCTGCTTCTTGAGCCTCCCACCGGGCAACCCACCTACGTAGGAACTCATCCCGGGTGATGACCTCCACCTGCTCTCGACCTGCTACCACCTCCCCAGGGAAGCCCATCATCTCCTCCCCGGGGTTCTCCCACCAGCAACTCATCTCTTTCCCATGGGCCTCTTGGCCCGGCGGCTCTGGGGTAAGGGGCTCGGCAAGGCCTGGAATGGGGCCAAGGTTGTCCTCCCAGGCCAGGCTGGCATCTACCGAACCGAGGCTAAGCGGGCTGGGAATGTCTATGGGGACGAGGGTACGTGCTCCAATACTGTTCTCCATCTCATCCCCTCAATGGCCACGCGGGCCTGCTCCAGCCAGTGGCTCAGCTCCTCCACCTCCAACAAGTCAGCAGCTTCCTCCTGCAGACGGCTGGCCTCCGGGGAACAGGGGGAGTCCTCGCATTGCACGTGCTCCGCTATTGACGAGTTCTCGCTCGTTCTCCTGTTGCAACCACACTCTTGGCTCCTTGTGGCGTTGTTCTTTTTTTCTCCCTCCCTTTGTGAGCGTCCCCGTTCTTGGTCGTCATTGGCCGTCACACCCATGGGCGGGATTACAGAGTCTCTGGAGCTACCCTCCCAATTGTTAGAGAATGGAAGGGGTGTGGGCATCTTTTCGCACCTGGTGCTGGCCTGGCCCATGACAAGGGGTTGTGGCATGCCCCTCTGCCAGCACATGGTCTCAGTCTTTCAGGGCCGCCATTGCTTTGGGCCCAAAAACACAGTCTTTTGGCACACAAGACCCGGTTTTACCGGGTCGGTAAATCCTGTTCATGATGCCAAGTTGAGTGGCCCACTGGGGCCGTGGGGTACACTGAACCGGGCCCTCTCGTCATCATCGTCTGGGGCTGCAGGATGTTACTGTGCCCTGACCTGGCTCCCTGGTCCAGGGCAAGTCAATAAAAGGGGAAAACTGTTTTTGAGAAATGAATCGTGATGTCCTCATTGCTACCGTGTAAAAAGTGTAAGTGTGATGTAAAGTTCTCCGTATACTCAGGCAACCTCCTACTGCCAACTCGCAAACTCAATTTCCACCTCTCAGGCTCACAAATGAAGTCTCACACAGTTCTGAGCTTTTACCGGGTTTACTTCTTCACTCGTTAGGTGTTACAACACAGTTCAGTACACAGCAGCTCCGGTGCGTTATCAGCAGCTGGGACGGCTTGTCTGCAACACCCCCTTTCATGTTCCTTTCGGGTCTCTTTCACTCTATTCCGCACACTAGCTATGGTCCAGCGGTCACGGGCTCTCTGTGGGCACCCCTCCGGGTTTCCTAGCCCTAGTTCGACGGCCTTCCTTTCGCTGTGCCGGAGGTTGGGAATCGGGACATAAAGACCCTGCATCCCACCGGAGTACCCCTCTATCTTTCCTAGGTTCTCAGCCTGAGACCCGGGCTAGACACACGATGGTACCTGCCGCCGAGTCTAGGTTCTTTTAGTCTGGTCTCTCTCTGACTACTTGGCTGACGGATGTCTCTGTTGTTCTCTTTCCTTCTCCCTCCAAACTACTCTTGAACTTGGTGTTGTGTGTTCCATTTTGTTGTGTCGTCTCCACACCTTACTGGGCTCTGTCCGACATTCCACCCACCACCTGGCTCCTCCCTCTATCCCGTTGCTAGACATGAAGTAACTTAAACTTGGGATCAGGTGATGTGTTGGGTGTGTGTGGGGTGACCAACTTACCAGTCCCAGCTGCTTCGCCATCTTGTGGCGACTGGTCCGCAGGGGCGCCACAAATACATGGTGCGAGAGTCATGTGAGATACTCACACGTGTCTTGTATGACTCACCTGGCACGACCATTGACTCACTGGACTGGATAGCATCAGCTGCTTGTGTTTCTATGCAGCTGACACTACTCCATCCATAGAGCTGGTGGCCGGGTGAGTCATGCGAGACGTGTGCGAGTATCTGGCATGACTCTTCACTGTGTGTTTCCACCTTAACAGAAGTCCCAAAAAAATGTTGAGAAAAGTATTATAGGAGTGATTGGCTAACCGAAAAAATTATATTTGTAAGCTTTCAGAGCTCAAGGCTCCTTCATCAGACAATATCATAACTGAGCATGTGTCCAGGATATGTCATTCTGGAATTATTTCTGGTGAAAAAGGAACTGGAATAATATGCAAGTTATTATCTTTATTATCCACTACTACAATGCTTGTATTAGGCCTTTGAACTATCATTTCCTTGATGCTTTGTGCTTGATGCTTAGAGTTTGTCAGATAGCTTGAACTCGGCTATAGAGGCATGTATGAAGATTCATTATTTTTAACTGAATTCCTGAATTGATGCACAGTACTGCAGGTACAAAAGGTGAATCTAACAGAGCTACAAACAGACAATGCTAATAAGATGGCTGACAGCATAAAATGGGGAAGAAGGGAGGGATTACAGACATCAGAGAAGCTACAGGGAGAGAGGGGAAACAACCTTCTACAAAAGGCAAACCTATTGTATAGCAACATAGGAAAACAATACAATGGCAATACAACACTGTATGATTCCCAAGTCGTGGGACATGACAGTTCTGCTTCATTCTTGGCCCTCAGTTATTCAGAGCAAAGAGCGCCTATGTGAGCCGATGACGACAATGTGCTGGCACAAGATAATGCTCATAAGAGTTTAGAATGCGGCTTTGGATGTGAGTGGAGTATAAATCATCAGTAAAAAAATTGGGAATTAAGATAATTAGTGTAACTTTTATATTAGCTGATACTTCCCAATCTTTTCTACCTGGTGACCTTGTTAGTGGCAGAGGCTAGTACCTGCCCATACCAGGGTGTTACTGCCTCTATGTGTCGCCAGCTCTGGCCTGGTTTCTGCAGACCATGTCCATGACTTTCCTGCACTGTGACCTGAACATGACTGGTCCTCCCCCAGTTTCTCGGGACCCTGTCATTTCTCAGTGTCAGATGTGTCACCCTCTGAAGAACAAGTCATCCGCCACGTCAATATTCTATGACGGAGATGTTCTTCACACGGTTTTCGCATTAGTCATCTGTCAGCTTTCTAGACATCTGAAAGAGAAATGTTGCACAATTTATCCTACTATCCATGAAAAGAAGAAAAACCTGCCTCCCCGTGTCCACGTTGGAGAAACTGCTCAAATCAATACACAACTTCAATCCGAAAACCCCTGGCCATCAGTATGACGATGCAGAAGAAGAGAGAGTTAGGATTGGAAAAGTATGTTTAAAAGACATATATCTTTATTCCATAAGGTTGAACAAGATTCAAATCCACGATAAAAGGAGATTAAATATTCTGATGTGTGCTTGGCATTGCCGACCTTAGTCAGTGTCTTGTTCTTTGACCAACGTCGGCAACGCCAGAAACGCATCTGAATCCTCCTATAATGGATTTTAATCTTTTTTAATCTTTTAATATATATATAAAGCTTTATATGTCTCTGTGTCTCTGCTTGCACCAGTTCACACTGGTCTGTGAGTGCAGTGCAGCTTTTTTCGTTATATATTCTATAGAGTTGCAGATACTCTGCTGCAATTGCACCCTCATCGCCTACAGGTGATGGAGGGTATAGATGGAGTCTGCCCACCGAGAGGGGGGGGAGCGGAAAAGGAGGACTTGGGTGTCAGCGATAGGACTCATCGTGCCTGAAGTCACTTTGTCGCAGTCGATGAGCAAACAGACCTTAGCCAATGTTTGTACTAAGAACTTTAGAATTAAAAGATAAGATTTTGAGTTTTTTCAGAAAAACGTAAGTTTTTAAACTTTTTCTCAATCACATGGCTTATAGCATTATACAACATTGGTAGTAGCTGTGTGCTGCAAGGAATTTTTTCTGCTTTATATATATATATATATAATATATACTTACCTTTGCAATCCAAACTCCCCAAAAGGCCTACAAAAGTAAAATCCCATTTTTGCTAATTACATTTTTAATAAAAACTTTATTTCTGTTTTCTCTGATCCATAAAATGTACTGTAATCATATTCCATCTCTGAGCGCACAAGCAGAGGGTGAGTCATGATAGGGGAAGCACAAGAAGCCATTAATACTGTGTTTTACCACGTTCCCCTTTGTACTGGAAGTGAGCGGCTGAGGTTGAGCACCAGACGGACCACGTCCTCTCCGAGTCGGGAGAGCATCCGCTGCATGGTATAGCCCACAACAATCAATCCTTTCTTTCATTTGTCCTTATATTCTTATGCTTTCCTTTACTATCTTTTGCCCTCACTTTTTTCTTCCTTTCCATCTCTTTTTCTTTCTTTTATTACTTTCATTCTTTATCATTCCCTTTTTCGTGCCTTTTCTCATCTTTTGTTCCTTTTGTTGTTTCTTTTCTCAGACCTCCAATCTTTTATTTTGCTTCCTTTATTTCCTATCATTATCTACATTTTTCTTTGATTATATTTATTTTCTTTCTTTCCCCCTTCTCTTGTATTCCCTTTCTCTTTTTTATTTTCTTTTCCAAACCTTCTTCTCATTTTCTTACCTTGTTTTCTTTTATTGCTTTTCCTTTTTCCTTCCTTTCTTTCCATTTCTTCTTTTCCTTCCTTTTCATTACCTTTCCTTTGACAGATTTTTTTCAATATATATGTTAACCTAATTGTCCTTCCTCCTTCCTTCCTTCTCCTTCCTTCCCTTCTTCCTCTTTCTTCTTCCTTCCTTCTTCCTTCCTCTTCCTTCCTCCTGCCTTCTTCCTTCCTTCTTCTTCTTACCCTTCCTTCCTTCCTTCCTTCCTCTCCTTCCAACTCTTCTTTCTCTTCCTTCCTTCCTTCTATTTTTTCTTCCTCTTCCTTCCTCCTTCCTTCCTTCCTTCCTTCCTCTCCTTTCTTTCTTTCTTCCTTCCTTTCCTTCTATTGCTTCCCTTCCTTCCTTCCCTTTCAGTACTTTTCCTTTCCATCTTTTTTTGAATTCATTACCTTTTCCTCCCTTTTTTCTTACTTCTATTTCATATTGCCCCAAATCTTTCTTTACATTACTTTTCCATTCCCTCTTTTCTTTCCTTTTTTTCTGTTTTCTTCCTTCTTTTCTTTCATTTCATTACCTGTCCTGATTTTTCCTCCTTTCTATACACTTTTATTCTCTTTTCTTTCCTTTCCTTCTTCCACCATTTACTTCTTTTCTTTCCTTTAATCTTCCCTTCCTTCCTTTCCATTCTTTTATTTCCTTTCCAATAGAATTCATTTCCTTACTTTCCTATTTTAATTCTACATTTCACATCTTTCCTTCTCCTTCCTTTGTCCTATATTTTATTCCTCTTTACCTTATTTTTTAAAACTTTCAATCTATTCCTTTTATTTTCATTCTCCTGAGCGTTCCCTGATTGCACTTTTCTTCCTATAACTTGTTCTTCATCCATATTCCTTCACAACCCTTTACCTTCCCTTCTCTTCTCTTCCTTTTTTCCTTCCTGTACCATTCTTTTATTTTTTTTCTCCCTCTTTCCTTCCCTGTTCTTTTTCTTTGCTGTAGACATTTGAGGATTTCCCCCGCCGTAGATCAGACACAAGGTATCTCCAATATGTAAGATCTGAAAATCAATTATTCTTCATTAGAGATTCCCTTTGTTATAAAGAAGAGAAGAATCAGAAACTCTCAATGTGACCTTGGGCCCTGCCTCCCCTCCATACTTTATCTCTAACGCATCCAAAATCCACATTATATTTAACGTCTCCTTCTTCAGTTATGCTATTAGCAGCCAAATCTATAGGCTTAGATACAATACTCAACACCGTTTTATACATTATTGGCTTATATGTACCAGCTCAACACAATATCACTGCATCACTGGCTGAGATATATCAGTATATAGGCTAGATGCTTAGATATAATGGCTTAGTGGAGCATTGAGTACACCAGCCCATAGGCAGTATCACAGAAAGAATTAGATACACTGGTTGATCCCTGAAGACAATATCATACATGACAGGCTTAGCTACATAGCTCACACATGATAGCATTAGATACACAGCTCAGCAGACAGTATCACACATGATAGTGTGGCGCCCCTGCGTCCAGGAGGCCACAAATGGGAACTGCAGCCAGGCAGGTAGGACATGTTGCACACCAACACCCTCACAGCCCACATACCCAAGTGTAAGAGGAGGTAACATCCAGCCCTGAGATTAGATACTCTATGAGATTGAGGGGTGGTGGATTTAGAGGAGTGGGTTGGGCACACCCGAAGTCAGGTGACTTGACAGTATATAGGAAGGGGGAGGAGTGAAGGAGTTGAGTAGGCCGAGGTAGACTGAAGCTCACACGTCCTGTGAGAGTAAGGCCTAGGAGCGCAGAATCTGTACTGAGCCAGTGTGAGCCAGAGGAGAGAGAAAGCCCATCCGAAGCTGATACCACCAGGAGTGTGAGAGGACAGAGAAGGGACGGTGTAACCGGGCCCTAGGAACGCAGCTGAAGCTACTGACTGCAGGCAGAGAAGTCCCTCCTATGGATACCGAGAGGAACAGAGAGAAAGGAGCCTGGTAGAGCCTCAGGCTTGAGGACTGCTGGAGGCTGGGCTAAAGTAGAGTGTCGGCTCTAGAGGGGACCGTAGTTCACCCGGCATCCCCAAACAATACGACGGGGGGTCTGAGTTTCAGATTGAGATCCCTACCCTAAGGACAGGCAGCTCAGTGACACACTTAGGACTCACAGAAGCCCGAGTCACCGCCATACTGTCCAGTGTCGCACAACACGAATTAAAGAGAACGTAATAGCCCGGAAAGGACACTACAGACTGTGTGAGGGGTCACAGAGAGAGAGGCCTGGCTGCAGAGCAAAGGGAACCCGGAGAGGGAGATTGAGCCCGTGTGTTAAGAACTGTACTTGAACTGTGTAAGAACTGCAACTGTGCTGTAAAGTAACTTGAAGAAATGAGAGTAAAGCTTTGGAAAACCCTGGAACTGATTCCCTTGTGTCTCTGCGTGAAAGCTATTCCCTCCATACAGGAATACAGCAAGCCTCCACCTGCAGAGTCACAGCTACAGCCTGTCAGCACCAGCCAGGAGGAGAGATCCCTGCAGCGTCTGTAAAGTAAGTGTGCTACCAACTTCACAATAGACTTAACCCTTACTGCCCCGGGGAACACAGTTCTACCCACTGGAACTACACCATCTAAGCTGCTATCCCATCGTCCCCGGAGGTTCTGCAGCAGCGGCGGCCCCCATCACTGGCCGCATCAAGTGGGTGGCGTCACGACTGACAACCTCTGTAAATATCCCCTTTTATTGCCAGGGCCCGGGACACGGACCGGCCCAGGACCACCCGTGACTTCCCCAGTAGAGACCCGGTCCGGTACCGAGTACCCTCGTCCCAGTGGGCTCGACAATAGCATTAGATACACAGCTCAGCTGACAGTATCACACATGATAGCATTAGATACACAGCTCAGCAGACAGTATCACACATGATAGCATTAGATACACAGCTCAGCAGACAGTGTCACACATGATAGCATTAGATACATATCTCAGCAGAAAGTATCACACATAATAGCATTAGATACACAGCTCAGCAGGCGTATCACACATGATAGCATTAGATACATATCTCAGCAGACAGTATCACACATGATAGCATTAGATACACAGCTCAGCAGACAGTGTCACACATGATAGGATTAATACACAGCTCAGCAGAAAGTATCACACATAATAGCATTAGATACACAGCTCAGCAGAAAGTATCACACATGATAGGGTTAGATACACAGCTCAGCAGACAGTATTACACATGATAGGATTACAGACACAGCTCAGCAGACAGTGTCACACATAATAGGATTAGATACACAGCTCAGCAGACAGTATCACACATGATAGGGCTAGATACACAGCTCAGCAGACAGTATTACACATGATAGGATTACAGACACAGCTCAGCAGACAGTGTCACACATGATAAGCTTAGATACACAGCTCAGCAGTCTGTATCACACATGAAAGGCTTACATACACAGCTCAGCAGACAGTGTCACACATGATAAGCTTAGATACACAGCTCAGCAGACACTATCACACATAATAGGTTTACATGCTCAGTTCAGCAGTCAGAATCACACATGCAGGCTTAGATGCACAGCGCAGCAGACATTATCACACATGAAAGGCTTAGATACACAGTTCAGCAGACAGTATCACACATGATAGGATTGGATACACAACACAGCAGACAGTATCACACAATAGGCTTAGATACAGAGCTCAGCAGACCGTGTGAGACACAGCTTTCCAGACAGTGTTTTCCATGTTTGCTCTTTTTCTAGACTCCTGTTATTCCGTCCTGTCATCTGGGTAAATAACCGCATTGAGTAAGATGAAGCACTGGTCCTTCTCCTCCGGCTCCGCCGGCCGCCCCTGATATGCTCCATCGGGGCCATCGATCTCACTTGGTTCGCTCTGTGGTTTGTTGCTAGAAGCCATTGTTAGAGGAAGCTTATCATGAGGAGACGCCGTCTGACGATGATCGTCCGCAACATGACGCTAATTCACAGAGCAAAGAAACCACAGAGAAAAACATCATACTAACGAAAAGCAGATGAAGGCCCCAGGAGAGGAAACCCAGCATGAGACCGACGAGAGCTCGCCTCAACCGAGGAGTCGATAAATATCTGACACTGTTGTTTCTTTGGTACAATCATGGTTAATTAGAGTCCGGCCACATCAACAGATGACAAAAAATGCCTGATTATACCTACATTGCCCATATCACTATGTATAACTTCTACCAGCTGTACATATATAATTATATACAGAAGATGCACAGGTTATACCAGCCATATATATATAATTATATACAGATTACTTATCCTGTTAGTCCCATTGAGGTTCTGAAGTCCACAAACTTGGCTCTTGATAATGGTTTTGTCATACCATCAGCTATCATCTTGTCAGACTCACAATCAACAAACTCAAGTACACCACATTCCACTAAGTCACATAAGTTGTGATGTTTTATGTCAATGTGCTTAGTCCTTGCACTAATCTTCTCACTGCTCGCAAGTTTAATACATCCTTAGTTATCCTCATAGATAACTGTTAGCTGAGCTAGTGGCTTGCCGAAATCTTCCAAAAGTTGTTTCAACCAAATTACTTCTTGACTTGCATAAGCAGCTGACACATATTCTGCTTCTGTAGAAAACAATGTGACTGACACTTGTTTTCTGCTGGACCAAGAAATTGAATGTTTTTCTTAACTTGAACAAGTAACCACTTATTGATTTCCGATCACTTGAATCTCCAGCCCAATCTACATCTTCATATCCTCTGAGAGTGAGATCTCCTGATGCAGATATCTTAAGATTTAGCCTTTGAGTTTCTTTAAGGGCCCCTTTACACACTGAGACTTTCCAACGATCCCACCAGCGATTCGACCTGACCGGGATCGCTGGAAAGTCTCTTTCCAGTCGCTGGTGAGCTGTCAAACAGGCAGACTCACCAGTGACCAGCCATCAGCAACATTGCTGGTAACCAAGGTAAACACCGGGTAACTAAGCAGCACGCGCTGCTTAGTTACCTGGTGTTTATCATGGTTACCAGCCTGTGAGGTCACTAGTTGTTGGACTTTCGCTGTCACACACAGTGATGAGTGCTGACCAGTGGGAGACCAAGGACCAAAAAAATGGTCCTGAACGATGTGCAGCGATCAGCGACCTCACAGCAGGGGCCTGATCGCTGCTATGTGTCACACACTGTGATATCGCTGGAAAGGTCGCTGTTACGTCACACAACCTGTGACGTTTCAGCTATATCGCTAGCGATGTTGCAGTGTGTGAAGTACCCCTTAGATATTGTAGAATTCTTTTAATTGCATTCCAGTCTCTTTGGCGTGGCTTGCTTACACATCAGCAGAGAATTTCGACTGTGGCTGTGATATCTGGATGAGTTGTGGTTGCTATGTACAGAAGCACCCCCACTACTTATCTGTAACTCTCATTGCTGCGTAGCAGATCTTCTTCTCCTTCCAACACTTAGTAGGATGGATCCATTGGTGTTGACGCACCTTTGGCTTCTGACATCTCTTTTTCCCTGTGGTAGTGCTGTAAGCTCCCATGTCTGGAGTTGGTGAAGGGACTCCATCTCTTCATTAGCAGCATTTATCCACTTTTGATTCCCGTGGACAGGTAGTTTTTGCATCTTTTGCCATGACTCTGGTTCATGAAGTATTCTGACAATATTAGAAAGGCGTCTAGCTAGGATACCTTTGTTTGGTCTTTCTGATCTCCTGACTGGAGGTTGACTTGGTTCTTCTGTGTCTTCCTTGGTGGCTTTAGAGCTTATCCAGACTTCAGTGTTTTCCCTTTTGATGTCTGGGTTTGGTGATTGAGATTCTTGTACTTGTTTCTTCGGTTAAATAACTGGTGTATCTTCATGGAATTTGAGCGATACAGAGTTTTCATCAATCACTACATCTCTGCTGATTGTTACTGTGTTGGTCTCTGGGTGCAGGATTCTGTATCCCTCTTGAGTTTCGCTATAGCCCACCAGGACTCCTTGCTTTGCATGTGATTCCCACTTGGAACGTTTTTCTTTGGGAACATACACAAACCTTATGCTTACAAATATCCTGCGGTGTTCCAGGTTAGGCTTCTCACAGTTCCATAGCTCATATGGATTTTTATTTGTGGCTTTACCTGGCAGTCTGTTTTGAAGATAGCAAGCTGTCATGATGGCTTCTCCCAATACTTTGTAGGTAGATTTGCATCAAACAACATACTTCTTCCACTTTCACAGATAGTGCGTTTCTTTCTCTCTGCAATGCCATTCTGTTCTGGGTTGTATGGAATGGTACTCTGGAACATGATTACATTCTTTTTCACAATGGTTTGCACATTACCACTTGAATATTCAGTCCCATTATCTGCACGCAGGGCTTTTGGCATTCTTCCAAATTTGTTAAACACTACAGCAAGTTATTCAAATTTCTGTGGAACTTCATCCTCAGGCTACATTCACACGCAGCGAATTTCTGCATTTACGCAGCATTTTTTAGCGCTGTGTGGCGCCCCACTAGTCAGGCATCACAGTTGGGGTACTGCACCCATAAAAGAGTGTGCGGTTATCTCTGTCACAGTGGGAATGTAAGGTTTGTAGAAGGCTCCCATCCCGGCACTCCCACACTCGAGCCTAGGCAAATGGTTGGAGCCCAGTCCTTGGGGGGAGAGTTAGGGGAGGAGGGAGGTACAAAAACGAGGAGTTTTAGTTTGCCCGAGGAGAAGAAGGAAAGGGAGCTCCGAGAAAGAAAAGGGGTCTCAGAGGGAGGAGGCCTGAGAGAAGAAAAGGCAGCCCAGAAGTAGAGAGAGGGGACATCCATACCGGAGCACCCATACTCCGGGGGGAACCCTGGTCCACCACGGGGAGCCGACTCCGAGGAAGCGGTGCAGGGAGTCTAGCCCGTGAGCCGCTAATAACGGCTGTAGCGGGTCAGTCTACCAGCCCCGACACCCTTTCCACACAGCACCGCCACACCAGGATCGCCCAGTAAGGGTTGAGCCCCCTTCTTAAGAACTGGGAAGCACAGGAACTCAACAGCACCCCAACGGGCCTGGTAGTAAAGGGGGTATTGCAAGGACAGGAATCAGCAGCAGGACCTGCGATAATCAAGAGAAGGCATACCACAGGAGTCTCCAAGAGATCTTGCAGCCTGCTGTGACTAGCCGGCCAGTTAGCTCACGAAAAAGACTGTTTTGCTACTGTGAACTGCATTGTCATCAGAACTGTTCCAGTAAAGTACCCGGGTAGAGTGACAGAGTCTCCGTATGTTTGTCCTATTGTCGAGCCCATGGGGACGGGTACTCGGTACTGGACCGGTTCTACTGCTAGGGAATGTCACGGGGTCCTGGTCCGGACCGTGTCCCGGGCCTGGCAATAATAAAGAGGAATAATTACAGGGGATAATGTCAGTCGTGATGCCACCCACGGCTTGTGGTCAATTTGGGGGACCACCGCTGCTGCAGAATCTGATGTTATAGCAGCTTGTATGGAATAGTTCTCCGCGGGTAGAACTGTGTTCCCCAGGGCAGTGATGATAAAGTCTATAGTGTAGTGTATGATGTTGGTTGATGCTGGGTGCAGTGCACTTACCGTCCTGATGCTGCAGAAATCCTCCTTCAGCGCTCGGAGCTGACAGGCTGTGGCTCTCCAGGTTGTAATATTCTGCAGACCTGTGTGAAGGGAATCATGTGCAGGGAGAATCATGCGAGAGAGTCAGAATCAGGGTTCACCGTGTTTACTTCTTAACCTTCTCAGTTCAGTTACAGTTCACAGTCACAGTTTACAGTCTTTACACGGGCATAACTCTCCCCTCCGGGTTCCTTTACTCCCTGCAGCCAGGTTGTTCCTTTCTATGACCCCTCACTCGTTCTCTGTCCATTCCAGGCTCTGATTCTCTCTCTCTCACTTGTTGTGAGTCTCCGGACAGTATGGCGGTGACTCGGGCCCCTTTGGGTCCTCCGGGTTGTCACTGAGCTGCCTGTCCTTTGGGGTGGGAACCCTAACGTGTAGCTAGAGTCCCCCGTCGGTTGTCTGGGGATGCCGGGTGAAGCGTCGGTCCCCTTCAGAGCCGACACTCTGCTGCTAGCCTAGCCTCCAATAGTCCTCCTGGGTGAGGCTCTACCAGGCTCCTTCTAACCATGTCTTTGGGTTCAATAGGAGGGCTACTCGCCTGCAGTCTGCCGTCTCAGCCGTAGTTCTAGGACCCAGTATCACTGGTCCTCTCTCCCTCACACTCCTGGGGTGCTGGCTCCGGATGGGCTTTCTCTCTGTGGCTCGCACTGGCTCTCCAGATTCTGCACTCCTTCCACCCCACTCTTCCAGGACATGTGCTTCTGTCTTTGCTGCTCAACCTACACCGGCCTACTGCTGTCTTTCGCCTGTGCCGTGCTCCTCAGCCTGCTGCTGGTCTGTGTCTTGGCTGCTCGGCACCCTGGGCATACTGACTCCTTTCTCCTCCCCCTGCTCTATATCTACCCTCTGTCACCTGACCTACTTGTTGGCCCACCCACTGTCTCTAAACCCACCACCCCTTGCCTGCCTAGATTTCCAGGCTCCGGGTTGGGTGCTGCCCTCTACCGGTATGTGGGTTGTGTGGGCTGTGAGGGTGTTGGGGTTCAACTGTCTTTCCTACCTTCCTGGCTGCAGCTCCCTTTGTGGCCTCCTGATCGCAGGGGTGCCACACTATTACTGCATTGCTGATAATCTACCTTTACAGACTGCATCCCCTACACTACTGCCCTGGAGGCCCAGCTCCACCTGCATGGAGCTGTTCCACCTAGGCTGCCATACCATCGCCCTCCGGAGGACTGAGGCGGCGCTGATGTCTAGACACCAGAATCTGCAGGTGGCGTCACAAACTCTTTATTCCCATTTATACTACCCCTGTTTAAAAGCATAGCCTCCAGGGCATGGGTCTGGGTGGGCCACCAGTGACATCCCAACCTCAGCAAGGGCCCAGATGCCCAAGTCCCCATATAACCTGGGGCGGCACAGCTGTAATATACAGTGAAATGCAGTGCCGTAGCGCATCCCAGTGTCTGGGGCCACAAGGGACTGGGGGGTTCTCAGGCCTAGGGTGCAGGGATGTCAAGGGTGGTCGGTGCCCGAGCCTGTGCCCTTGCGGGGGACAATAAAAAGGTGAAAAATAAAAATAATAAAGTTGTTCGTGACGCCACCTGTAGGTCCGGTGATGGCCCGATGCTGCTGGGACCTCCGGGGGATAGGCGGCAGCAAGATGTCATAGCCCTCTACAGGCAGGGCTGAGTCCCCAGGGTGTTGGAAGTAGCAATAGTGGAATAGGGCAGTGTAGTCACTGTGGAGAAAAGCAGGTAAATCACAGTTCCCTGAGAAGAAGCACAGACATGTTGCTCACTCTGAATGGGTACTTTTCTCCAGTAATATGCAGGCTTACAGGGTAAACACTTCTTTCAGTCAGGTAGTGGAGTGGACCGGTCCTGGTAGTGAGCAGTGTCCCTCTGAAGCTCCGGTGATGTTCCTTCTCTATCACTTTCTCTGTCCTTACTCTGTGCTGCCCAGCACGGATCTCACTTGTGGAACCAGGCCCCTCGGGTGATATGGAACCCTTTATCTCTCCAAAAAGAACCCAACTCTGTTTAGCGCTTCTGGTGGAGACTGTTCTTGGTTTGGGCGGTTGGATCGTGCTCCTATAAAGACATCGACCACGCCGGTAATTTGCCGTTCAGGGATGGACCTCTGATCTACATCGGACCCTGTACCCCACTTCGGACTGAGCCAGAGTATTTGGTTACCCTCTATCTGCCCCTTTCTCTTTTGGGTCACCAGGTTGAGGTGCCCTTCCTTTTAGTTTCTCCTCTGCTGTTCTGTAACTCTGCAGCTCTGCACTGCACTTCTGCTTCTTGCTTTTTTCACTGCTCTTTCCCTCTCTCCCCACTCACTTTATAACCTAGCATCTCCACCCCCCAGTTCGGTTACCCTAGTAACGGGCATCCGATTGGTCCCCTATCACTAGGTGTATGTGTATGGTGCTGGAGTTTCAGGCTTCAACTGCTCCTTACCAGAACAAAGCATACTGCACCTTCTGTTAGGGGTGCAGTACCCTTTTGTAGTGCTCTGAAAAGTGGGGCGCTACACCAGCAAAAGTAATGGCTTTTGCTGAAATGCGTTTACATGGTCTGTAATTTTGCAAATGTGCTTTGCGCTGCAAAGCGCATCCACAAAAAGAATGACCATGTCAATTCTTTGCACCTTTTTCTGCGCACTTTTTACTCACCTCACCGCGCTTCCGTGGTGATTGCTTCTCTTGTCGGCACTGTAAGACCTTGTGCAGAACCATAAACAGCACCATGGTACCAGGGCAACGCCATCAGTCACATGATGCTGCGGCTTCCTAGAACCCGCACTCATTGTAGCATGGGCGGGGGATCAGAAGACACCACCGAGGGTCACCAAGGGAGTGCGGCGAGGTCAGTAAAGCGCAGGAAGAAAGTGCAGCTGCGTTCACACACAGAATGCTGCGTTCCTTGAGAATCCATTCTTGGTGCAGTTTTGCACCATAAACTGATCCTCACAAAAACGCTGTGTGTGAACGTAGACTTACTGGGAAGCAATAGGCGACTGTATATCTGGAGTAGTCATCAATAAATGTGAGGACACATCTCTTCTTGCTTGGAGTGTGAACACTCATTGGACCACAAACATCTATATACATCAAATCCAGTGGCTGTGCAGATCTAGTGCTGCTTACTTTAGGAAAGGATTTTCTGGCCATTTTCCCTTTAAGACAGCTAGTGCACTTCATCATTTGACTACATTACTTGATTTCAACACCATTTGCTAGTTGACCTAGCTTCCTTACTGCTTCTGGGTCTCTGTGCCAAATACATCTGTGCCATACATGGATACAGTTCTTATGCAGATCTTGTCTAGCACTGTACACTCTTCTTTCTATTTTAGCTGATAAAGTTCATTTAGTATTTTTCTTTCTGCAAGAGTGTGACCCTTCTTTGAGATGATGCAGCTGTTTATATTCCCCTCATTCTTGCTTTCCAAATTCTGCTGTCTGCTTTAACGAGGCCAGGCTTTTTACAGACAAAACAATCATGAGTTTCTCTTAGATTGCTCTTATTTTTAGGGAAGTCCTGTGCCTTTAATGCTGTTTCTGCTCTGGAGACATTACTGCTGCTTACATTATGCGTTTTTCTCTTGAATTCATCCACAAGTTTGCCTTTAACATATTCTAGTGTGAGCTCGTCATCTGGCTGTGAATCTAGTGCAGTGACAAGTGTGTCATAACTTTTCTGGAAGACCACTTAATAGTAGTGCAGCAACATTAAAGTCTTTGATTTCTTCTCCAATGGTGCTGAGCTTCAATCGGGTTTAATTCACTTTCTCGGCAGATAAATATAACACAGTGCAGTGGCGATACTGGTATGTTCATAGCTGCTGGGACAGCTCATCTGTAATGCCCCCTTTTGTGTTCCTTTCATGGGCCTCTTGGTTTGTTTGCACGCTAGCTACGATTCAACTGCCACGGGCTTTTGGTGTGCGACCTGCAAGGTCCTCTAGCCCTAGTACTGCGGCCTTCTTTTCGCTGCGCCGGAGGATGGTTCTCAGGATATAAAGACCCCGAATCCAGCCAGTGTTTGTGGTTGGAGCGTAAAGCGTCTGGGCCACTTCCTCAGAGACTGCACCCTGGTTTCGGCCCGATCCCTCAGCATCCCTGCTAATCTGAGCACACCTGGGATTCCTGCTGTCTCTCCCTACGGTCTGCAGCCTGGGGCCTCATAGTGGCACAGGCCACTGGGTCCATGTTCATTCAGTCCTGTGTGATGTTCTCGCCTCTCCTTGACTGAACTTGACTCTCTGGTGGCTAACTGGCTATTTTGAACTTGGTGTTGTCTGGTTTTGTTGCCCCCCCTCCTTACCGGGTTCTGTCCTAACTTTCCCACTCTCCACTTGGCTCCTCCCGCCATCCCGTTGCTGGGCATAGAGTCCCTAGTCTTGGGATCGAGAGTGTTTTGGGTGTGTGTTGGGGGTGATCAAACTTACCGATCCCGGCTGCTGTGCCATCTAGTGGTGACCGGTCCGCAGGGGCGCCACAGTAGCACACTTGCATATATACACAATCTGATCATCATCTACACTGAGGGATATAGTGCTTTGTGCTTTCTGATTCTTCTCTATCCAATCATCTAGTAATGGATGAGGCACTTGTTCCTGAGTATATTTCCATGTACCTTATCTTGTGAGCAGCATCTTCACCATGAATCTCCAGAACTGGTAGTTCTCATTAGTGAGGCCTTGCACTGAGAACTTGATAGGATCGCTGCTAGTGGACATCTTCTCTGTTACTCTGTGCTGCTTTTGCTTTGGGCTTCTATTGCTGTGTTACTCTGGGGCTTTGTGTCACTCTGGGCCCATAACCTGTTGGCAGCGGATTATTCAGGATACTGTCCAAGCGTGTGACAACAGAGCTTCTTTATTCAGCAACAAACAGGAACAGATAAGGTAAGCTTAATAGATCAGGAATAAAACATATCTTATGTGTCTCAGTCTCTGTGCAGCATTTGCAGCTGCTTATTTCATACGCAGACACAGGAAACTGGATACAGTCATATGCTATTCCTGTGTGAGCCTCTGGGAGTTTTTTTTTTTTCTAACTTTATCTACAACATACAAATCCAGCAACTAAACACTCATATACAAGAATGGAGTTGTTGCACTAAACATATTCCAACACTTCATCCTGCTATATATAAGCCCATCCTGTTATATATGGTCCAATCTTGCTATATATGGGTCCATCCTGCTATCTATAGGCCCATCCTGCTATATATGGGCCTATCCTGCTATATGTGGCTCCATCCTGCTATATATTGGCCTATCTTGCTAACTATGGACCCATCCTGCTATATAAGGGGCCATTCTGCTATATATGGGCCCACAATGGCATATAAGGGTCCATCCTGCTATATATGGGTCCATTCTGCTATATATGGGCCCATATTGTCATACATGGGCCCATCCTGCTATATATGGGACCATATTGCCATATATGGGCCCATCCTGCTAAATATGGGCCCATCCCGCTATATATGGGCCCATCCTGTTATATTTTGGCCCATCCTGATATATATGGGTCCCATCCTGCTATATAGGGTCCCATCCTGCTTTAAATTGGTCCATCCTGCTATATATGGGCTCATCCTGCTATATATTGTCTCTATCCTGCACTGTATGGGCCCATCTTGCAATATATGGGTCCATCTTGCTATATATGGGCCTATCCTGTTATATCTGGTCATATCTTGCAATATATGAGCCCATCCTGGTATATCTGGGACCATCCTGCTATATATAGGTCCTTTCTACTATATATTTGCTCATCCTGCCATATATGGGTCCATCCTACTATATATGTGCCCATCCTGATCCTGCAATATATGGGGCCATCCTGTTATATTTGGGCCCATCATGCTATATTTGCATCCATGTTGCTTTATGTGGGTCAATCCTACTATATATGGGCCCACCCTGTAATATATGGACCCATCCTGAAATATATGGGTCTTCCTGCTAAAATAGCCCATACTGCTAGATGTAGGTCCATCCTGCTATATACGGGTCCATTCTACTATATATGGCCCCATTCTGCAGTATATGGGCTCATTCTGTAATATTTGGGCCTATCCTGTTATACGGTATATGGGTCCATCCTGCTCTAAATAAGCCCATTCTGCTAGATATGGGCCCATCCTAGTATACATCATCTCTATCCTGTGGCAAGGGAGAGAGCTGGCAGAGTCCCCCCACCCCACCGGCTAATATGCCCCATGCCATCTAGCATGTTTGCTGCCTCGGGGCCCCTGTACCCCCGGGCCCAGTAGTTGTCATGAACCCTGTGACTGTGATTGTTCTGCCCCCAGTTCCAAACACAACATATCCTATAGTCTCATTGAATTCTCCAAAAATAAAGCTGCTCCATTCACTCTTGTGGCCTCCAGGACTCAGCAGGATCGCAGCACTCATCTTTAGCCTTAGTCTCTTCATGCATCTCCAGCTGAGTGAGTTTTTTGCTGCCTGCTCCTTTTCTAACAGCCCTCTCAATATATATGTGTTTCCCTGTAGGGTTACTGTCCCTTTAATTGGGCGGTTTTCTACATCATTTATCTTTCTTATTACTGGCTCAGCGTGATGTTCACTTGAATAAATAGTGAGAAGAGGAAACGCTTTCCGTACAAATGATGTGGAGATTTTAGATAGAGCCCCATGGGTGCTGTGAATTGTGTTTAGACATCACAAAATTCAGCATTATGTGAGCAATATATAGCAGTAATATGTAGAGTATATTTGGAGCATTTATATGGTGGTACTATTATCTTACTACTATATGGCAGTATTATGTTGACAGCCTGGGACTGGGGAGGGCTTGTTGCAGTGTAGGGATAGCTTGTATGAGTCTTGGGCGGCTGGGCAAGCTGGAGACTGGGGAAAGGCATGCTGGAGTCTGGAGCATGCTTGTAGGAGTCTGGTGCATCTGGGCATACTGGAGGCTGGGGAAGGAGCGGGTGAGCATGTTGGACTGTGGGGTGTGCTTGTAGGAGTCTGGGGGGGTGGGCATGCTGGATACTGGGGAAAGGGGTGTGGGCATGCTGGATTCTGAAGAAGGGGAGAGAGGGCATTCTGGAGTCTGGGGTGTGTTTGTTGGAGTCTGGGGCAGTTAGGCATGCTGGAGACTGGGGAAGGGGGAGTGGGCATGTTAGCGTCTGGGGTGTGCTTGTAGGAGTCTTGGGTGGCTGGGTATGTTATAGACTAGGGAAGGAGGGGTGGGCATTTTGGAGTATGGGACGTGCTTGTAGGAGTCTGGGACGGCTGGACATGCTGGAGACTGGGGGCTGGTATGTTGGAGTCTGGAGCGGGCATGTTGGAGTCTTGAGCAGATGGGTATGCTGGAGACTGGGGAAGGGGGGTGGGCCTGCTGGAGTCTGGGGTGTGCTTGTAGGAGTTTGGGACGGCTGGGCATGCTGGAGACTGAGGGGCGGGCCTGGAGGAGTTTGGGGCATGCTTGTAGGAGACTGGGTGTAAATGACCAGTTGTGACAGTTACACCCAAGCTCCAAAACAAGCACGCCTCTGGTCAGTGGCCTCCACACATGCAGAAAGGTGATGTCTAGGTAACCCAGCAAAATGCTGACAGGGTGTAAATTACTATCAAAAAAGGCCTGGCTACTCTGTGTGGTGCCAAGGGGGAATAAAGTGTTCAGTATAGGAAAAATCCCAGCACTCAGTAAGTGATTAATGCAGTAGATGAAAAACACGCAAAGTGATGATTGTATGTCTGGTTGTCCGTATCTTTATTATCTTGTGGTGTTATACACAGAGTCCAAAATACGTAACGTTACGTTTAGCCGTATTTCACCTTCATCAGACAAACTGAGGTTTCTGAATATATGAACAATGACAGTAGCAAAAACTCATAAATGATACATAACAAAGATATTAGTACATACATATCATGTTACAAGAAAAAAATATACAGGAACCTAATGTGAAATATCCTTCTCTGATAATGTCCACATGTTTAATACAAATGTAATAAATAACAAAAACTCGTACCTATATGGATTGTGCTTAAAAGGATCCTGAAGAACATCAATTATGATGTAATAATTGTCTGTTTCATCACACAATTATTCTCACTGGTTCCCAGCTACTTGTATGCAGGAAATTCTTTTAAGCACAATCCATATAGGTACGAGTTTTTGTTATTTTTTACATTTGTATTAACACATGTGGACATTATCAAAGAAAGATATTTCACATTAGGTTCCTGTATACTTTTCTTGTAATAGGTGTGAGGATGCGCTCGTCTAGGGGCTCGCTTGGCAACGGACAATGACGCCAAAACCACTGTTTTTAACTGTTAAACAGTATATAGAGTTATATAAACAGTTTATTAAATGCCTATAAACTGCTCACATCACATATAAATACATAGTACACTCACATATGAACATTAATCAACACTACATTACAAATAACAGTACACTATATTGCACATATTCCTCTTTTTAAAGCATGGGTTACAGCTCCATCAAACACAAAGAGCACCAATCATGGCTCCCTATGGTGGTTATGACCGCCTAGCCTTATTCCACACAATACTTAACATAACATTATTCTATCACACAGTTATCAACAGGACCTCTAGAACATTATAAACGGCCCCAAGGGCGGTAACGTCCACCCGACACTATATCCACAGATCAGTCTATACCACATTAACTTAATCACAGAGCCCACCATAGTTACAGGGCTCATTATGTGCAGACAGCCTACACACA
This sequence comes from Allobates femoralis, assembly GCA_033576535.1. NCBI lineage: Eukaryota > Metazoa > Chordata > Amphibia > Anura > Aromobatidae > Allobates > Allobates femoralis. Next base: position 448,237,726 of record JARQOC010000006.1, on the reverse strand, counting down.
TTCATCCAAGGTCAATGGGACCATATTATGACATTGCAGTCAGTCCCAATGGCAGCTATGACCGCCTGGCCCTTGAGCTGTCTTTGGTCTCTCCCATGCTATATAGCATACCCACAGGCTCTTACACACACCGCATGTGGTCCATCATGATACATCCATGGGCCACATACATACTCACACAGACACACAGTCCATCCTAACACATCCATGGACTGCTGCCCTTCTGGGTCCAGATCAGGGATTGGCAAACCTGAGCTACAGGGCAATCAAGGCATCCCTAAGGTCTCCTCACGTGCTATTCAGGTCGATAGCCGCCTCCAAACTTCCACACCAGGCAGGTATCCCGGACCACGGCTGCACCAACATGTCCAGCGAGCACCCTCCAGTTCTGCCAGGATTTCCAACTCTAAAGCCTCTGTTACACGGGGCGACATCGCCGCCCATTACAGAGGCGATGTGGGGGCGTGGCCTATCACCAGCGTCATCGCCCCTACGTCGCCCCATGTAAAGGGGCGATGTCGCCGGTGCCGGGCGGTCGCCTGGTTTCAGAGCAGTGCTCTGAAACCAGGCCGACCATCATGGGGCGATGTGTACACATCGCCCCATGTAACCAGGCGCCGACGACTTGTCAAGTGATGGGAGCCATAGCCCCATTGTCCTGCATCGCCGCTAGTGTTTCCAAACACAGCGGCGGCGATGCCGCCTGACAGATCGCCGGCGCGGGGCTGGTGATGTCACCCCATGTAAACGGGGGACGGCGACGCTGGCGGGGCGCCAAAAACGTGCGCACACCCGCCAGTCGCCTGATGTGACGGGGCTTAAAGGCCATACAAACCCCTGCATCTGGCCACAGACTTTCACACTCGGTCAGACGGACAGGTGCCTTCCACATGGAGTTGGCAGGCCTCCCTCACGTCCAAAAGGGATGGAATGCCTCTGACTCCACATCCCTACTGGCTGGATGTTTCTCACAGACTGACTGTTTTCCCAGGTGCAGAACCGGGTCTAGCAACCTGAGCTACCAGGTACACCAGGCGTCACCCAAGGTTTCCTCCAGCACGTGTTTCGCCCCACGCCTGAACAAGCATTCTCCAGGGTCAGCCTGACACTAGACACACAGAGTCAGCTGTACACTCTGCCTTGGTCAGTTGCAAGCTTCAAGTGAGGTTTATTTAAACAGGCATGAAAATATAAAACCTTCAGTAAGGGGCTCGGCCAGCCCTATTCAGATGTATTCATTGGTTAGTGTTGGATAATGGGCTAGTCCATGCGCAGATCCATGTGGTCATCAGGGGGTATGGTCTTGATTGAGGGTCTCCAGGTGATGTGGCATTCTATGATTTCTGTGATTGGTCAGTACTTCTATGGAATTCAGCGTCCTCCAGGAACTTCTTATTGTAAACAGGATGTAGTCATAGGTCCAGGCTCCATCTTACATACCATGGCATGGTGTGATGAAACAGGAAATGGCAGCCATGTTTAAGTCACAATTAAGATTAATTAAGTATTTGATCCTATGGCTCTCCTAAACAATACGACCTCACATCTCAGTGGTCTGGACTGCTCTGATTCCCATCACTCTCCTCCACTCAGCTCCAGACAGCTTCTTAACCTGGCTGCCACACCCACACCTGGGAACTGTCAGCAATTAGCACACATTGCTCTTTTAGCTGCTGCTCATTAGATTCATAGCTGTTAACCCACTGTGTACCGACAGGTCTCACACAGCATTCACACAGAGTAAAACAGGCTGATGTGAACAGGCTCTTGTGCTGTATGCCGACCATGAGCTACCATGCCAGGCCATACCTCACAAAGCCCATGTGATGCACCCAGGCCATGGGCACCATGCCGGCCGTGCCCACACAGGATATGCATGTACTAATATTTTGTTATGTATCATTTATGACTTTTGTTATTGTCATTGTTCATTTATTCAGAAACTTCAGTTTGTCTGATGAAGGCGAAATATGCCGAAACGTTACACTAAACTGATATATGGACTTTGTGCATAATACTGCAAGATAATAAAAATACGACACAGTAACATCAACCAGTATACACACGTATACATCAACGATACATCGCTTTGTTGTTTTTCATTTACTGCATCAATTACCTACTGAGTGCCGTTTTTTTCTAAGGTGTAAATTACTAACTGTCAGCATTTTGCAGCCTGGATATACACAGAGATTTATAAAAAGCCAGACAATCCCTTTAACCATCGACAAATATGAACAAAACCAGAATTAAACATAGTGCAAGGGTACCATACTCATACATATATTGTACAAACCCACAAAGGTTTCACTTTCCAAAAGAACCTTTATTTCATAGCCCCCAAAGTGATTGATGCAGATTTGGGGATCCGGCACTCGTTAGAAGATTTAAACATTCATCTTTAAATAAGTCCCTAAATTAATTGTATATTTTACATCATATTACAAAATACATTCCATAGACTTTATTCTGCATAGAGCGCACAGCAGACACTCCTCCACTGACCACCGGCCAACACATAGATATACTATAGGGCAGGGGTGGGGAACTCCAGTGCTCGAGGGCCGCCAACTGGTCATGTTCTCAGGATTTCCTTAGAATTGCACAAGGGTTGGAATCATCACCAGTACAGGTGATTATATTATAACCTATGCAATGCTAAGGAAATCCTGAAAACATGATCGGTTTATGGCCCTTGTGGCCTGGAGTTCTCCACCCTGCACTGTTTGCGGCCCTTGAGGACTCTGGAGTTCCCCACCCCTTCTTTAGGGAATGAGGCCTGGATTTAAAGGGACATTTCACTTGCCCTTAAAAATATATTTTGTTACATAAAGTGACCAACAGGGGATGCGTTGCATATTTTTACCACTTTAAATGGAACACATTTATTTTCTATGAGATTTAAATGCTGACTTAGAGGAGGGGATCAGCCATTTTTTTTCTTCCTTTTACACATTTTCCAAAATTTGTGAGCGTTAGGACATGCTTGGATTGGGCCAACACTTTAGGAAGAGGGAGGTAAAGAGAGAATATAAGATATATAATATGCGATCAATCCCCTTTAAGGGGGTCTAATAATAATAGCAGCTGTATAAAAGTACAGGAGTGTGAGAAGGAGGCAATAAATGTAGTCAAAATCAAGTATATCCTCCATCACATGAAAAAAAGGACACGTGACATTGTGAAAAGGTGCGTTTTTCCATAAGCCCCACCCCTTTACTGTAAGCTCCGCCTCTCCAGGGTGTTTATAATAATAAAATGGTTCTCTCTCCCTTAGGGTCCAGACGAGTCTTAATGTAGTAGATGAATGTAAGCATATATGGGTGGGGTAATGGTAGATTGCTTGATGTTGATGTTATTTTAGATTGTGGGGGTCGTCAATAGCTCAAAAGCATCAAGTCCTCCAGGCGACACCGCCTCAGTCCTTGTATTTCGAGGGATATTCCATATTTTGCATATTGTGTGATTGTTGCATACACCATCTCATAAGGTTCCAGGTGGATATGGATTTGTTTCCAGTCTTGTGATATTTCAGTAGTCTGAAGGCGACAAGTGTGAAATTTTTTTTCACATATGAAATAAACATTGTACAAAGCAAATTATTCTCCAACCATAAATGTAATCACAATGCGCAGTGCAGCGTATAATGGCTTTTCCATAATAAAGAGAAAATCCAGTCACATTACCTATTTTGTATCTGTTCAGATTCATAAAACTGTCCGTAGATAGCAGTATTATAGTAGTTATATTCTTGTACATAGAGGCAGTATTATAGTAGTTATATTCTGTACATAGGGGCAGTATTATAGTAGTTATATTCTTGTAATAGGGGCAGTATTATAGCAGTTATATACTTGTAATAGGGGCAGTATTATAGTAGTTATATTCTTGTATATAGGAGCAGTATTGTAGTAGTTATATTCTTGTACATAGAGGCAGTATTATAGTAGTTATATTCTTGTATATAGGGGCAGTATTATAGTAGTTATATTCTTGCACGTAGGAGCAGTGTTATAGTAGTTATATTCTTGCACGTAGGAGCAGTTTATAGTAGTTATATTCTTGTACATAGGGGCAGTATTATAGTAGTTATATTCTTGTACATAGGGGCAGTATTATAGTAGTTATATTCTTGTACATAGAGGCAGTATTATAGTAGTTATATTCTTGTACATAGGAGCAGTATTATAGTAATTATATTCTTGTACATAGGGGCAGTATTATAGTAGTTATATTCTTGTACATAGAGGCAGTATTATAGCAGTTATATTCTTGTACATAGGAGCAGTATTATAGTAGTTATATTTCTTGTACATAGGGCAGTATTATAGTAGTTATATTCTTGTACATAGGGGCAGTATTATAGTAGTTATATCCTTGTACATAGAGGCAGTATTATAGTAGTTATATTCTTGTACATAGGAGCAGTATTATAGTAGTTATATTCTTGTACATAGGGGCAGTGTTATAGTAGTTATATTCTTGTACATAGGGGCAGTATTATAGTAGTTATATTCTTGTAGATAGGGCAGTATTATAGTAGTTATATTCTTGTAAATAGGAGCAGTAGTATAGTAGTTATATTCTTGTACATAGGGGGCAGTATTATAGTAGTTATATTCTTGTACATAGAGCAGTATTATAGTAGTTATATTCTTGTACACAGGAGCAATATTATAGTAGTTATATTCATGTGTATTGGAGACAGTATTATAGTAGTTATATTCTTGTATATAGGGGCAGTATTATAGTAGTTATATTCTTGTACATAGGGGCAGTATTATAGTAGTTATATTCTTGTATATAGGGGCAGTATTATAGTAGTTATATTCTTGTACATAGGGCAGTATTATAGTAGTTATATTCTTGTATATAGGAGCAGTATTATAGTGGTTATATTCTTGTATATAGGGGCAGTATTATAGTAGTTATATTCTTGTACATAGGAGCAGTATTATAGTGGTAATATTCTTGTAGATAGGAGCAGTATTATAGTAATTATGTTATGGTACATAGGGGCAGTATTATAGTAGTTATATTCTTGTATATAGGAGCAGTATTATAGTGGTTATATTCTTGTATATAGGGCAGTATTATAGTAGTTATATTCTTGTACATAGGGGCAGTAATATAGTAGTTATATTCTTGTATATAGGAGCAGTATTATAGTGGTTATATTCTTGTACATAGGGGCAGTATTTTAGTAGTTATATTCTTGTACATAGGAGCAGTATTATAGTAGTTATATTCTTGTACATAAGAGCAGTATTATAGTAGTTATATTCTTGTACATGGGGAATAATTAATAGTTATACTCTTGTACATAAGAGCAGTATTATAGTTATATTCTTGTACGTAGGAGCAGTATTATAGTAATTATATTCATGTACATAGGGGCAGTATTATAGTAGTTATATTCTTCTCCATAGGTGACAGTATTTTAGTAGTTATATTTTGTAATAGGAGCAGTATTATAGTAGTATATTCTTGTACATAGGGCAGTATTACAGTAGTTATATTATTGTACATAGGGGCAGATTATAGTAATTATGGTATATTCTTATACATAAAGGGCAGTATTATACTAGTTATGTTCTTGACATAGGAGGCAGCATTTCAGTAGTTATATTCTTGTACATAGGAGCAGTATTATAGTAGTTATAGTCTTGTATATAGGGGCAATATCAGTAGTTATATTCTTGTACATAGGAGCAGTATTATAGTAGTTATAGTCTTGTATATAGGGTTCAGTATTATAGTAGTTATAGTCTTGTACATAGGGGCAGTATTAAAGTAGTTATTGTCTTGTATATGGGGGCAGTATCAGACTAGTTATATTCTTGGACATAGGAGCAGTATTACAGTAGTTATATTCTTGTATCTATAGGAGCAGTATTATAGTAGTTATATTCTTGTACATAGGAGCAGTATTATAGTAGTTATATTCTTGTAATAGAGGCAGTATTATAGTAGTTATATTCTTGTATATAGGGAGCAGTATTATAGTAGTTATATTCTTGTAATAGGAGCAGTATTATAGTAGTTATATTCTTGTACATAGGGGGCAGTATTAGTAGTAGTTATATTCTTGTACATAGGGCAGTATTATAGTAGTTATATTCTTGTACATAGGAGCAGCATTATAGTAGTTATATTCTTGTACATAGAGGCAGTATTATAGTAGTTATATTCTTGTTCATAGAGCAGTATTATAGTAGTTATATTTTTGTACATAGGAGCAGTATTATAGTGTTATATTCTTGTACATAGGGGCAGTATTATAGTAGTTATATTCTTGTACATATGGGGCAGTATTATAGTAGTTATATTCTTGTACATAGGGGCAGTATTATAGTAGTTATATTCTTGTATATAGGAGCAGTATTATAGTGGTTATATTCTTGTATATAGGGCAGTCTTATAGTAGTTATCATGAGTTGTCATGTTGTACATTTCTACACCGATGTCTTCACAGCAACAGAAGATGTTATCGGGTGGTTTCTATTTGCGACATGTTGTCCCCAGGTCCTTGTTCTCAGTTATTCGCCTTAAGACTGTGATGCTCTACAAGGAGCCAAGGAATGAGTTATACAATGAGATCAGGTGAGAGAACATTTATTGCTTATTCGTTTTGTGTCTGATGATTGACGGCACCAGAAAGTCTTGTTTCATTTACCAGCAAGAAATAGGTTGTGACTGGAATTCCTCTTTATGTGACTCTCATATGTTCCGTCTTTATTGATTTCGGTATTTTTTATTTAACGCACTGTGCAGTTTTATACATTTTCTGGCATTGGCCCCTTTACATGGAGTCACTCTTATAAAGTCTATTGGCGGCACTATATAACATAATGCTGCTGTACATTCAGTATCTGTCTGACATATTGTGACCCTCAATATTACATCATTTAAAGCTTCCTCCGTCATCATCCATGTTTCAGACTCAACGCGTTTTACATTCTTCCTATAGTCTTGAAATGAGGTAGTGAGTGAATTCTCCCTCTAGGGGAGGAACGTTCTTCATTTAATCGGGAGATAAAAAAAATAGTGATTCCCTGTGGAAGAAAAGAAGAAAAGTGAGTTATCATAAAGAGAAAAAGACAATCCTTTAATAAGAAAAAATATATATTTTTTTTTTTTACCAGACCTGATATTATGTCACTATATGTTAGTATCGGAGCACTGTATGGCAGTATTTGTGTTATATAGTCACTATTTAGAATACTATATTCATGGTGTTTATTAGTATGTGCAATGTATGGCATTGTTATTTCATTACTATATGTACATATCTGTAATTTTGTCAAATACCAAGAAAAAAATGTCTCTGCAGCACACAGCTACTACCAATATCGTACATATGCTAACAAGCAAAAAATGAGAAAAAAATTAAAAAACGTACGTTTTTCAAAAAACTCATTTTTCTTAATTTTTATTTTCTGGGGGTCTTAGTACACACATTGGCCAATGTCTGTTTGCTCACCAACCACATCACAGTGCCCCCACGTCTGATGAGTCCTGCGCTGACATCCCTGTCCTCCTTTTCCTCCCTGTCCCACTGTTAGATGGGTGGACATCATCTCAACCTCAGACCACCTGTGGGTGATGAGGGTGCTAAGTGCAGTCATGGAGCCAGCAACTCCATATCTTATACACAAAGCATAAAAACTGCACAGCACTCAAGACATAAGATATATGATCCTTCCCTCATCCTAGACTGTTTGCCAGCACCTCTACCTGCAGAGCCACCTCCCTGTGTAAATGCCTATGCTCCATAGCTGCCCCGGGGACCCCGCTCCACCTACGGGGAGCGTTGCCAACTGGCTGCCTCGTCATCACCCCGGAGGTCTGAAAGCAGCGCCGGTTTTATTGCCAGGAACCGTAGGTGGCGTCACAAGACATTATCCCTTGTAAATAACCCCTTTTTTATAAGTGGCCCCTGGGCACTACAAACTCCCCAATCCGTGAGCTGAAGGCCCGGGACTGGGTAGCCCAGGCCCTGGGGTGGGACATCTAGGCTGCAAAATGCTGACAGTTTGTATTTTACACCCTCACATGATCTTGATAAAGATCACACTGGTGATCGAAACGTCACCTGTTATGACCCTGGAATAAAGACCAGAAGTTTATTTGCACCATCCATGTCTGTGGCGCTGTCCTTTCTTATGTGAGTAAGTGTGCATTACCCAGATTGGACTCTCTGGGTTGGACTTGCGTCCAGGTGGCTGACTGGAGGAATAGTCGGTTCAGCCTTTACCCACTGGGTGCTGTGACCAATTGACTTATATGTGTATTTTACACCCTGTCAATTTTGCAGGGTTACTTAGATATCACTACTCTGCATGTGGAGGAGACCGACAAGGGGCGTATTTGTTTTGCAGCTTGAGTGAAAACTTGTCGTTTACACACAATCTCTTATAAGCATGCCCCAGACTGCAACAAGCCCTCCCCAGTCTCAGCATGCCCACTCCTCTTCAATCTCAGCATGCCTGCCCCCCTCATCTCCAGTGTGCCCACCCACCTCCTGTCTCCAGTGTGCCCACCCCTCCAGTCTCCAGTGTGCCCGCCCCTCCAGTCTCCAGTGTGCCCATCCCTCCAGTCTCCAGTGTGCCCGCCCCCCTCCAGTCTCCAGTGTGTTCCCCCTCCAGTCTCCAGTGTGCCCGCCCCCCTCCAGTCTCCAGTGTGTTCCCCCTCCAGTCTCCAGTGTGCCCGCCCCCCTCCAGTCTCCAGTGTGTTCCCCCTCCAGTCTCCAGTGTGCTCCCCCTCCTGTCTCCAGTGTGCCTGCCCCATCCATTCTCCAGTGTGCCCGCCCCCCTCCAGTCTCCAGTGTGTTCCCCCTCCAGTCTCCAGTGTGCTCCCCCTCCTGTCTCCAGTGTGCCTGCCCCATCCATTCTCCAGTGTGCCCAACCCCCTTCAATCTCCAGTCTCCAGTGTGCCCGCCCACTTCAGTCTCTGTTGTGCCCACCCCCTCCAGTCTCCAGTGTGCCTGCCCCCTTCAGTCTCAAATCTGCAGTGTGCCGGCCCCCCTCCAGTCTCAAGTCTGCAGTGTGTCCGCCCCCTCCAGTCTGTAGTGTCCATGCCCCCCTCCAGTCTCCAGTGTGCCCGCCCCCTCCAGTCTCCGCATGTCTCCCCCCTCCAGTCGCAGCATGTCTGCCCCCCTCCACAGTCCATTCCACTTTGTACACTGTGATAGAACTGCCGAATTGCACTGAATGGTCATCTCCTTATGAGACACTGTGCCGAATCCACCGCTTTTAGTGCTGTGTGTGCGCTCACCTCCTCCCCTGTACCCATGCTGATGTGATATGAAGCGCTGATCCTCACAGCTGCTTGGGCCCGCCTCGCCCCCTCTGTGCAGCAGAATGAATGAACCACTCAATGCACAGAGATGGCGGGGTGGGCCCGAGCAGCTGTGAGGATCAGCGCTTCATATCACATCAGCGCGGGCATAGGTGGAGGTGAGTGCACTTACCGCAGCACTAACAGCACTTATCTCCTTCTCAGAGCTGCGGATTCAGCAGTGTCTCAGAAGGAGATGACTGCTTAGTGCAATGTGGCAGTTCTATCACAGTGTACATGGGGAATAGAGTGTGGAGGGGGCATGCTGAGACTGGAGGGGGGTGGGCATGCTGAGACTGGAGGGGGGTGGGCATGCTGAGACTGGAGGGGGGCGGGCATGCTGAGACTGGAAGGGGACTGGCATGCTGAGACTGGAGGGGGCAGGCACACTGGTGACTGGAGGTACAGTAGGTGGGCATGCTGAGACTGGAGGGGGGTGAGCATGCTGAGACTGGAGTGGGAATGGCATGGTGAGACTGGAGGGGGCAGACACACTGGAGACTGGAGGGAAATGGGCATGCTGAGACTGTGGGGCAGGCATGCCGAGACTGGGGGGGCGGGCATACTGAGATTGGAGGGGGATGGGCATGCTGAAACTGGAGGGAGCCGGCATGCTGTGGAGACTGGAGACAGGAGGGGGCAGGCATGCTGAGACAGGAGAGGGGAGGCATGCTGTGGAGACTGAAAGGAGGTGGGCATGCTGAGACTGGGGAGGGCTTGATGCAGTCTGAGGCGTGCTTGTAGGAGAGTGGGTGTGAAACAACAAGTAGTGACGTTTACACCCAAGCTCCAAAACAACCACACCCCTTGATGGTCTCTTGCACACGCAGAATCATGATATCTAGGTAACCCTGCAAAATGCTGATAGGGTGTAAATTACAAACTGTCAGCATCCTGCAGCCTAGATATACACAGAGATTTTACAAAAAGACCAGACAACCCCTTTAAATCAATGTTAGTAATGTATTGCAAAGTTATTCGTTTACTATGTGTGTATGAACCTATTATTTGGTTAATGTATTTTTACCTTTGATCATTGTATGGCGGTATTTAATTAAGTATTGTGCGGCAGTGCTACTTAGTTACTATAAAGTATTATTATTTTTGTAGTTAAAATATATTTTTGTAGTTTATCAGTGTTAGCAATTTATAACAACGTTATTAGTTTACCATCTATTCACGGAACTGGTATTTGGTTAATTCATTTTGGCCTTTGAGCACTGAATGGCGGTATATTGTAAGCATTGTGCAGCACTGCTACTTTGGCACTGAACAGAATATTACTTTCACAGTAATTAGTGCCAGCGTATTGTTATCAGACTACTAGGAATGTATAAAGTTGGTAATTGATCAATCTATTTTGGTATCTGAGCAGTGTATGGCGGTAATTACTTAGTGTGCGGCACTGCTGCTTGGACACCATTGAAGATATTCTTTGCAGACTAAAGTGATGATATGTATAGTTTTGTATTACATTAACTTTAAGTATTGAGCTGGTATCTGGTCAATGGATTTTGGCATTTGAGCACTCTATGGCGGTATTTACTTGGCCATGTATGGCACTGTTGATGTGGTACTGCTTTATAGATTATTATTTTTGCAGTTTATGTCAATGTCGGCAATGTATTAGCTTACTAGATGTGTATGGAGCTGTTATTTGGTTATGCATGTTTGCATTTGAGCATTGTATGGCGGTATTAACTTACCGTAGTTATTGCGTGGCACTGCTACTTAGCTACAGTACAGAATATTATTTTTTCAGCTTATATCAATTTCAGCAATGTATAGCAATATTATTAGAATACTAAGTGTGGGTGAAGTCAATATTTAGTCAATGGATTTTGGCATTTGAGCGCTCTATGGCGGTATTTGTCTAAATATTGTGCTCCACTTCTACATAGGTTCCATACAGAATATTATTTTTGCGGTTTATATCAGTGTCAGCAATCTATAGCGATGTTATTAGATTACTACACGTATGGAGGAGTTATTTCGCCAATGTATTTCAGCATTTGAGCACTCTATGGCGGTATTTCCATAAACGTGTGTCACTTTAATTAGGAATTGTACAATATACAGTTAGAGCCAGAAATATTTGGACAGTGACACAATTTTGGCGAGTTGGGCTCTGCATGCCACCACATTGGATTTGAAATGAAACCTCTACAACAGAATTCAAGTGCAGATTGTAACGTTTAATTTGAAGGGTTGAACAAAAATATCTGATAGAAAATGTAGGAATTGTACACATTTCTTTACAAACACTCCACATTTTAGGAGGTCAAAAGTAATTGGACAAATAAACATAACCCAAACAAAATATTTTTATTTTCAATATTTTGTTGCGAATCCTTTGGAGGCAATCACTGCCTTAAGTCTGGAACCCATGGACATCACCAATCGCTGGGTTTCCTCCTTCTTAATGCTTTGCCAGGCCTTTACAGCCGCAGCCTTCAGGTCTTGCTTGTTTGTGGGTCTTTCCGTCTTAAGTCTGGATTTGAGCAAGTGAAATGCATGCTCAATTGGGTTAAGATCTGGTGATTGACTTGGCCATTGCAGAATGTTCCACTTTTTTGCACTCATGAACTCCTGGGTAGCTTTGGCTGTATGCTTGGGGTCATTGTCCATCTGTACTATGAAGCGCCGTCCAATCAACTTTGCAGCATTTGGCTGAATCTGGGCTGAAAGTATATCCCGGTACACTTCAGAATTCATCCGGCTACTCTTGTCTGCTGTTATGTCATCAATAAACACAAGTGACCCAGTGCCATTGAAAGCCATGCATGCCCATGCCATCACATTGCCTCCACCATGTTTTACAGAGGATGTGGTGTGCCTTGGATCATGTGCCGTTCCCTTTCTTCTCCAAACTCTTTTCTTCCCATCATTCTGGTACAGGTTGATCTTTGTCTCATCTGTCCATAGAATACTTTTCCAGAACTGAGCTGGCTTCTTGAGGTGTTTTTCAGCAAATTTAACTCTGGCCTGTCTATTTTTGGAATTGATGAATGGTTTGCATCTAGATGTGAAGCCTTTGTATTTACTGTCATGGAGTCTTCTCTTTACTGTTGACTTAGGGACAGATACACCTACTTCACTGAGAGTGTTCTGGACTTCAGTTGATGTTGTGAACGGGTTCTTCTTCACCAAATAAAGTATGCGGCGATCATCCACCACTGTTGTCATCCGTGGACGCCCAGGCCTTTTAGAGTTGCCAAGCTCACCAGTCAATTCCTTTTTTCTCAGAATGTACCCAACTGTTGATTTTGCTACTCCAAGCATGTCTGCTATCTCTCTGATGGATTTTTTCTTTTTTTTCAGCCTCAGGATGTTCTGCTTCACCTCAATTGAGAGTTCCTTTGACCGCATGTTGTCTGGTCACAGCAACAGTTTCCAAATGCAAAACCACACACCTGGAATCCACCCCTGACCTTTTAACTACTTCATTGATTACAGGTTAACGAGGGAGACGCCTTCAGAGTTAATTGCAGCCCTTAGAGTCCATTGTCCAATTACTTTTGGTCCCTTGAAAAAGAGGAGGCTATGCATTACAGAGCTATAATTCCTAAACCCTTTCTCCGATTTGGATATGGAAACTCTCATATTGCAGCTGGGAGTGTGCACTTTCAGCCCATATTATATATATAATTGTATTTCTGAACATGTTTTTGTAAACAGCTAAAATAACAAAACTTGTGTCACTGTCCAAATATTTCTGGCCCTAACTGTATGGTGGAGGCGCACTCTATAGCATCTTATATAGGTAACTGCATGAAAGGTGTGTTTGATCAATATATTATGCTTGTATTAAGGAAGGATAGTGTATGACGGCATTAATTATGCACTGTATGGTATAGCTTTTTGTACACATCAGGGGGATGTTGGCGGGGGGTTAACCCTTAGTCGTCATTCTTTCGTTGCAGCATAACTCACACCACATACTCCAATAGCCATCTAATTCCCGAATTTTCCTCGCTCCAACTCTACCATGTTTGAGTCCAAAATTCAATAGAATTGATCTGATTGGTTCTTCCCGGTAATGTGATTCAGCACCATAGGGCACTATATGTTCTTCCTCCCCCCACCCCGCTCAATGTAAGTGGGTTTGTAGGGGACTAATAATATTTCAGGACACAGAGGGCGAAGACTGAGGTCAGAGAATTACCAGCTGATATCCTTTACAGCCTGCAATGCTAATTTGTATATTTAAAGGGGAAGTACACTTTTTTTGGTGAGCCTCTGTAGAGCCCTATCTTTTACATTCTGAGTCCATAACATAGTAAGAGACCAGTTACAAGTGTCTCTGCTTGCTGTCAGTGAATGGAACACTTTGTTTATATATAGAGGCCTGAAAACCGGTCCTAACCCACGGGTGCATATATCATTAGTGCAGCAGGGGCCCAAAGAGGTTAGGGGGTCCATTACCACATCCAAAGCAGGTGGAATTGTGCATTTACATGAGCTATAAGACTGCAAGGGGGTCCAGTAAACTATTCTTGCACAGGGGCCCTTTTCTGTCTGTGTCTGCCAATGCAAGGACCCAGTGGCGTAACGAGAAGCTCATGGGCCCCGATGTGAATGCTCCAACGGGGCCCCCTATTATTGCAAATATTTAATAGGATTAGTATTTTTTCTATAGGCTAAAGGGAATTTTGGGGCCCCCTAGGCTCCAGGGTCTGAGTGCAATTGCAATCCCTACATCTGTTGTAGTTACACTCCTGGAAGTACCCAAGTCACAGCTGCATATTTGTTACACTTGTATCCAGTCCAGACAATCCTCTGTGAGGTCACTACATCAGCAGCAGGCAGGGGTGTACCTACAACAGGTGCAGGGTTTGCGATCGCACCCGGGCCCTGGAGCCTAGGGGGCCCCAAAAGTCCCTTTGGCCTATAGAAAAAGACTAATGCAATTAAAGATTTGCAATAATTGGGGGCCTCATTGAACATTTTGCATCAGGGCCCATGAGCTTCAACTTACTCCAATGCATAATATGACCCTGATTAAAGGGATCCTGTTTACTGATGGTGCCCTTTAACACCTTCACAACCAAGGATGTATATGTACATCCTTGGCTGTGTCCCGCCCCTGATGCGAGCTCTCCCGCTGAGCCCACATCCTCCGACACACATCTCAGCTGATCTCAGCTGAGATATGTAGCTAACATAACCGATCGGATTAGCAAAGCGATCACAGGACCGCTGTCTGTAACCTGCACAGCCCGGTGTCCTCTGATTACCCCGGATGCTGTCTGCAATCACTTCCTGCTGGTAATATCCCAGTGAGGTCACCAGCACAAGGTGATCACTTCCTCTGTGTTCAGACAGGCTGTAGCCCATCAGAACAGAGGGAAAGTGATCAAACAGTGGAATACTGAGGCCCTCTAGTGGGCAAAGTAAAATAATGAAAAAAAAATAAGGTATTAAGAATATGAAAAAAAATAATAACATTTAAATCACCCCCCTTTTGCCCCATTGAAATAAAACATTTAAAAAATATACATATTTGGTATCACCGCGTTCAGAAATGCCCGATCTATCAAGATATAAAATCAATCAGATTTGTAAACTGCGTAACGGAAAAAAAGTCCAAACTACAAAATTATGTTTTTTTGGTTGCAACAACATTGCAATAAAATGCAATAACAGGCGATCTCAGGGGTTGTGATCTAACCCGGGCCCTCGAGCCTAGGGGGGCCTCAAAAGTCCCTTTGGTCTATAGAAAAAGACTAATGCTATTAGAGACTTGCAATAATTGGGGGCCCCAATGGAGCTCTCGCATTGGGGCCCATGAGCTTCAAGTTGCGCCAACTATCCAGTTTCTTACAGTAGTAAAAAACAAATAAGGATACGACCAGGATATCATGTGCAGAGTACGGCAGGCAGCGGAGCGGTGTGCGTGGGGGGGGGGTGTTCTGAGGATAACTCGGGTTGATGATGTCAGCGGAAGTGTTTCTTCTTGACCCGGGTCGTCCTTGGAACGCCACCCCCCCGCCGCTCCACGACCAGCCATACTCTGTGCCGCTGCCACACATTTGTGTTAATGAAAGGCCTATTTATACACCCCATATGTACACACTCCACCACACGCCCCCAGAAACAGCTGACGCGAAACACATATCGGGGATGTCCTGGCACACGCATGTGATCTGTGAGACGTGTCAAGCCCAAGGCTTTGGGGTACTCGGGTATCAGGCTTCAGGGGTAGTGTCTGCTGTGTCACGGGGAGTGGTGGCCGCGCCTGATCCCGTGTCCTGGGTGACACTTCAAAAGGGGTTATATTTACAGGGGATCTTATATACAGTTCTCGTGACTCCACCTGTAGTATCTGGTGATGGGTCACCAGAGCCGCCACAGTCCGCCGGTGGTAGATGGTAGTGCGGCTGAGTTGGTAAAATCCTCCACAGGTAGGGCTGGACCTCTGGGACAGCATTCCTGCAAAGGGAGCAAGTTGATGCAGAAGAAACACAGGCAGAGGCAAAGTCACTTTCTCCCGGGTACTTTACTGGAAACTTGTAGCAGCGTCAGATACAGTTCACAGTTCAGCACTTTAGATGTTACAAAGACAGGTAGCTTAACGGGTGGCTACAAGTAGATCCCAGGTGGTATGGTGGAACCCTTGGTGTACCTTCATTAACTAACCCGTGTCCATTCTTCCCCGCTGTGGATCGATCTATACCCAGTAGCTCCGTGTAGGTAGTACCGGGAGTCCCCTCCCTTGTTGGTGAGGAAGCAGGCAGACCTCTCCGATGGCAGGGTGCTGCGGCTGATGAACAAGCCACAGCAGCTGGTTGCCGACTGCAAAGCTGGACTTTGGTCGGATCCCAGGGCCCGGCGTTCCCTGGTGGATTGGAGTATCCCCTGGAGTATGGCCTCCTCAAGGTCCCTTCTTCTTTCCTCCGGTGCGGCTTGTAACCGACCCGGTCTGACCTTCCGCCTCGTTCCACTTAGCTATTTTTCCTAGAACCTTTCCTCCTCCTCCATCTCCTCCTGGTCCCTCAGCCGAGAGACAGAAGGCCAAACAGACCTCAGAGCAAAGACAAAAGACCTCCTTGATCCCCCTAGAGGTGACTATATCCCCTCCCGGGTAACCTCCCATCCTAAACTAATGTGGGAGTGCTGGGAATGGGTCCCACCCACCATCCTAGGATCCACCTGCAGCTGGAGCATTTACACCTCTTTTACGGGTGTAATACCCCTCTGTGGCGCCTGCATTTGCGGGGCGCCACAGATGCACCAATTTTGACCAGGGATTTGGTAAGACGCAAACCTTACTACCTTGAGGCTCCAATGGCTCTTTAGTAAAGGATTGGGGACTTGCACCCTTGAGATTTAGGGCTGACATATAGTAGACCCTATATCTTTAATCCTGTCTCAAGTTGCACTTTACCCTCCTTATATACCTCAGGTGTATACTCCTTAGCTGTGCGTTGCCTTTTCTCTCTGTCTTTTTCATGGTTCATGGTCACTTATTATGGTGGTTACCAAGGCGTGATGTTTGTCATGTTGTCCACAATGTGATTGATGTTTAATAAACTACTGTATATTGCATTTCGAACACTGGTGTGGACTCCCTTTGGTACCTTTACATGGGGCATTAGGATACTCATTTTTTTTGTTTTTCTGTAGTCCAGTTTGTTACAGTGTATCAGCGCAGACTGATGCCTCTATTATCCATCACGTCTGTGTGAATATTTCATGATCCTGTATCTGCACGATTAATCAGCCTTTAGGGTCATCACAATCCTCCGCTCTGCACCGGAGAGGAAGCAATTACTTGGCGCTTGATGCAGAGCGTTGTTTGTTTTGCAACGCTCTGCAGAATAACATCACGCTGCGGAATTACAAGGACGCGTTCTGCCAGACCGAGGCTCGGGACGCCACTAACCTGCACATCTCACCAACGTATCCTCTGATCTCTGCACAGAGGACCTTCCTGTATCTACTGGGAAAAGAGATCTGCAGTCATCATTAGACTCCTCCGCTCATTTAAAGGGGACGTCCATGGTATCTCTTCACTATGTCCTTGAACCCCTTCACCCCCAGGAGATTTTCCGTTTTTCCCTCCCCTTCTTCCAAGAGCCATAACTTTTTTACTTTTCCGTCAATACAGACATATGTGGTTTGTTTTTGCGGGATGAGTTGTACTTTCAGATGAAATCAATTACTTTGCCACATAGTGTACAGGAAAATGGGGAAAAAATTCCAAGTGCGGTGAAATTGCAAAAAAAGTACAATTACTCATTTTTAGGTGTTTATTCGCCATGTTCACTATATGGTAACACTGACGTGACGGTACAAGTTCGAAGATACCAAACATGTATACTTTTACTGTTATCTAAGAGGTTAAATTTTTTTTTAAAGAAAAAGAATTGTATTTTTTTCGCCATTTTCCATGCCCCATAGCGTTCTCATTATTCAGGATCTGGGGCTGTGTGAGGCTTATTCTTTGTGTCTTGAGCCGACTTTTCTAATGATACCATTATTGTGTAGATACGCTGTTTTGATCGCCCGTTATTGCATTTTATCGCAATGTTACGGCAACCAAGAAACGTAAATTTTGTAGTTTGGACTTTTTTGTCCGTTATGCAGTTTACAAATCTGATTAATTGATTTTATATGTTGATAGATCGGGCATTTCTGAACGTGGCGATACCAAATATGTGTATTATTAAAAATGTTTTTGTTTTATTTCAATGGGGCAAAAGAGGGTAATTTATAAGTTTTTTGTTTTTTTTTCATATTCTTAATACCTTATTTTTTTCATTATTTTATATTGCCCACTAGAGGGCCTCAGCATTCCACTATCTGATTACTTTCACTGTGTTCTGATGGCTGCAGCCTGTCAGAACACAAGGGAAGTGATCACTTTATGCTGGTGACCTCACTGGGAGATTACTGACTCACCGTAGCCGGGTCTTCACGTCTCAGGCGTTGCTTCTCCTGTCACGGTTCCGCGCCCGAGGCTGTGGGGCCCGGTGGTCCAGATCAAAAGGAGTTGGCTGAACAGATAAGGGTTGATTATTCTTGTCGTGACGCCACCTACGGGAATTCCGGTGATTTCACCGGCGCTGCTTGGGCCTCCGGGGGATGTACGGCAGCAAGATGGGACGCTCCCCACAGGACGAGCGGGAGTCTCCGGGGCCAGGAGCTGCACTTGATGGTGTGTGGCAGCTTTGTGATTCTTAGCACGCAGAGTTAAACAGTTCTAAAGAAGCACAGACACCAGTGTTCTCTGTAACGGGTCCTTTACTGTAACCGGTAGATGATACAGGGTATACAGTTGACGGGTAACGGACCGGGTGGTCCCAGCAATGACCGGTGTTGTTTCAGAGCTCCGCGGTGTTCCTCCGTTCTTAACTTTTTCTATTTGCCAACGTCGCCTTAGTGCGCCAGTTCGGGTACAAGGGGGCTACTTGAATTTCCCTGCCGGTGTATACAGCCCGGTGTGAGGGGAGCCTGATTCCTTATGGTGGGTACTCCGCTGGCAAGATGGCTCTAGTCGCGGATGTAGTGAGGTGCTCCTAGAAAGCGGTCCCTTAACTTCTGGTTTGCTGAGCAGCGGTGAACGACTTGCTCGCTTTGGAACCAGTGATCCGGTTGTTGATGGGCGTGGGTGTAGTTTTGACCCGTTTAGATAGTCGCCCAGGTTCCGGTTTGGGGCACCGAGTAATGGCGCCAACTGGTAGGTGGTCTGCAGGGCTGCACGGCACTGTGCAGAGCCCTCTTCTCCTACATTCCCCCCGACCACTTCTCTTCTCTCCTACACACTACTCCTACACTCCGCCCACCAGGACCTGATTGGCCCTCTTCTAATGGTGCATATAGAGTATGGAGCTCTGAGTATTAACCATGTCATTACTGAGACGGAGAATATTGCATCTTCAGTCAGGAATGCAATACCCTCCTGTGACGCACTCGTTGCGGGGCGCCACATTACCAGCAGGAAGTGATTGCAGACAGCATCTGGGGTCATCAGAGGACTGTGCAGGTTACAGATAGAGGTCCTGTGATCGCATTGCTATTCCGATCGGTGATGTTAGCTTCAGAAGGATCTGAGCTCGGCATGTGAGCTCGGCGCCTGAGCTCACATAAGGGGGCGGGATACAGCCAAGGATGTATGTATAGGTCCTTGGTCGTGAAGGGGTTAAAGGACACCATCAGTAAACAGGATCCCTTTAATCAGGGCCATATTATGCACTGGAGTAACTTGAAACTCATGGGCCCCGATGCAAAATGGCCAACGATTATTGGGTTTAATTATTGCAAATCTTTAATAGCAATAGTCTTTTTCTATAGGCCAAAGGGACTTTAGGGGCCCCCCAGGCTCCAAGGCCGAGTGCGATTGCAACCCATGCACCTGTTGTAGTTACACTTGTGGCCATATACTATTTCTATGACCTGTACACAGCACTATCATTTGGGGAGCAATGTGATATATGGCAGGATGGGAGCACTGAAGAGAGGGCTGGATTCAGGGAACAGCAATAGGAGAAACTGTCTTGGAGACATAAGGATGGGAACCCTAATGAGCTACCAGAAAGTTAGAGCATTATTAGAGTATTATGATGGCCCTATTCAGAAATGGAATTGCTGTATTTTGTATCATTATATAGCAGTATTGTCTAGATTATATTTGCGTTTATTGTGATATTAGATAATGGTGTTCTATGAGATGTGTTTGTTGGTATTATCTTAGCATTATATGGAGCCAGGTGGTGTTATATAGGATGTGTATAGCAGTAATATTTTACCACTATATAGTGATGTTATTTGGGATATGTATGGCAGTATTATCTTACCACTATATGGTGATGTTATTTGGGATATGTATGGCAGTATTATCTTACCACTATATGGTGATGTTATATAGGATATGTATGTCAGTATTACCTTAGCATTATATGATGTTGTTATATGAGATGTGTATGGCAATACTATCTTAGCATATATGGTGGTGTTATATGGGATGTTTATAACAGTATTATTCTAACATTATATGGTGGTGTTATTTATGATATGTATGGTGGTGTTATATGGGATATGTATAGCAGTATTATTTTATCATTATATGGTGGTGTTATTTGGGATATGTATAAAAGTCTTAGCATTATATGGTGGTGTTATATGGGATATGTATAGCAGTATTATTTTATCATTACATGGTGGTGTTATTTGGGATATGTATAAAAGTCTTAGCATTATATGGTGGTGTTATATGTGATGTGTATAGCAGTATTATCTTAGCATTATATAATGGTATTATATGGGATGTGTATGGCGGTTTTATTTTTAAATCATTTAGTTTTTATTAAACATTTAACAAGTATAACAACATAGGGGGTATACCCCGTATAAGAGATGAGAATGAACAATCGTACAAAAAGAAAATAACAATGGGAAGGGGAGGGTGGTGGGGGGGAATGGGGGAAAGGTCCAATCAGTTATGATGAGAGAAATTTTATATAAAAATTCCTATGAAGGTGTAGGATATCAAATGTACAATACCATTATAAGCATATGAGACAGTAAATAGTAAATAAAGGTAGACAGATGAAATGTTAATAAATTAAAGGTAACAAATAAGTCAGTAATGTCCTCTAAAGAGTCCTTGCATTCCCAAAGGGGTCCTGGTTATACAGGATTAAGGCCTAGCGGTGGAGGTCAACCAAGGGTCCCACCAGCATAATCTTTTAGTTTTTATGGCCAAGTCATGGGCTAGGTTAGATTCATGTTGGAAGTGGAGTTCAATTCTAGATACTAGTTCCGCTCTTGAGGGAGTCGTGGTCAGTTTCCAGTGTTTGGTTAGACATAGTCTGGCTGCTATTATTATATTGGTTACAATAGGGCGTACTAGTCTGGGAATATTTTCCAGACCCAGGCCAAGTAGTGCCGTAGGACCATCTAACGTAAGTGGGAGCCCGACCACCTCCACTATCAGTGATTCAACCATACTCCAGAACCTCCGAACCCTGGGGCAGAGCCACCACACATGTTCCATAGAACCGGTCTCCAGGCCGCACTTCCAGCATAATGAGTCAGAGGATCGCTGAATTTGTGCGAGCTTGAGAGGAGACAGGTACCAATTCATTTGGATTTTCTTTGCCTGTTCTAGATGTAAGATACAGGATGAATATTTGGAAGTGTGGACTGCAGCCCTGAGCCATGAGTCCAGAGGGGCTGAGAAGGTGAGCCTGCGCTCCCAGATCTTCATATATGGGAGTTTATGTTGATCCGTTGAGACCAGTAGTGCCCTGTAAATGATAGAGACTCCGTGAGTAGCGGAACATTGGGGTTTAAAGTACCTTTGTAGGTGTTCATGTAGGTGGAGGCTGTCCCAAGATGGAACACGACACTGAGTTAGGAAATGTCGAATCTGTAGATATTGGTAAAATACCCTATTCGGGAGAGTGAATAGGCTGTGTAGTTCAGAGAAGGGACGAAGTCCCGACTCGTTATAAAGGTCATACAGTGTTCGTATATTTAGAGTTTTCCACCTAAGTAGGGATAGATCAGGTATAGCATGTTCTAGAGCATCAAGAGAGATGTACCTAAGTAAAAAGGTGAAATAAGGGTGGCCCATGGAAGACCATATTTTTAATAGGGTAATCATGGACCTCAAAAGGCCGCCAAGGGGAGAGGGCCGGAGTAGTCCCAGTTCCAACAGGATGCGAAGAGATCCAGAAGGGGCATAAGATGCCTCAATCTGGAGCCAAGGTATCGGGGACACTGTCCCGGACCACCAGATCTTCGCATACTCCAGATGGGTAGCTCTATAATATGTTAGTATGTCCGGGACTCCCAGCCCCCCTGTATGGCGGTTTTATCGTAGCATTACATGGTGGTGTTATATGAGATGTGTATAGCAGTATTTCCTTAGCATTATATGATGGTGTTATATGAGATGTGTATAGCAGTGTTATCTTAGCATTATATGGTGGTGTTATATAGGTTGTATATAGCAGTATTACCTTAGCATTATATGGTGGTGTTATATGAGATGTGTATAGCAGTATTACCTTAGCATTATATGGTGGTGTTATATGAGATGTGTATAGCAGTATTACCTTAGCATTATATGGTGGTGTTATATGAGATGTGTATAGTAGTATTATCTTAGCATTATATGGTGGTGTTATATGAGATGTGTATAGCAGTATTACCTTAGCATTATATGGTGGTGTTATATGAGATGTGTATAGCAGTATTACCTTAGCATTATATGGTGATGTTTTATGAGATGTGTATAGCAGTATTACCTTAGCATTATATGGTGGTGTTATATGAGATGTGTATAGCAGTATTACCTTAGCATTATATGGTGGTGTTATATGAGATGTGTATAGCAGTATTATCTTAGCATTATATGGTGGTGTTATATAGGTTGTATATAGCAGTATTACCTTAGCATTATATGGTGGTGTTATATGAGATGTGTATAGCAGTATTACCTTAGCATTATATGGTGGTGTTATATGAGATGTGTATAGCAGTATTATCTTAGCATTATATGGTGGTGTTATATGAGATGTGTATAGCAGTATTACCTTAGCATTATATGGTGGTGTTATATGAGATGTGTATAGCAGTATTACCTTAGCATTATATGGTGATGTTTTATGAGATGTGTATAGCAGTATTACCTTAGCATTATATGGTGGTGTTTTATGAGATGTGTATAGCAGTATTACCTTAGCATTATATGGTGGTGTTATATGAGATGTGTATAGCAGTATTATCTTACCATTATACGGTGGTGTTATGGAATGTATATAGAAGCATTATTTTAGTATTATATGGTACTATTATTTGGGATATGTACGGTGGTGCTATGTGGGATATGTACAGCAGTATTATTGCAGCATTATACAGTGGTGTTATATGGAATGTGTATAGCAGTATTATATAGCAGTATTATCTTAGCATTATATGGTGGTGTTATATGGGATGTGTATAGCAGTGTTATGCTAGCATTATATGGTGTTATTTTTGATATTTATAGCTATTATATTACTATTATATTATTGTGGTGCTATATGGGATGTGTGTTGCAGTATTATCTTAGCATTATATGGTGGTGTTATATGGGTTGTGATCTGGAGAAGAAAGTCACAAAAGTTTGTAATTTTTCACATAATTCATTCATGACTGTATACAGACCATATATATAGTACATCCATATAGTGCAGCATCATATGGGCTGTATACAATATACAGTACCTTCCTACTGACTCTCCTCTATTTCTATTGGCAGTATAGTTTGGATACTATATGAATTAACTATTTAAACATTGTTCGGCGGTATTACTTTACCCATTGGCTGCATTTACCTTGAAGGCGTCTTCATGACATGTTGCACAGGACACTAATTTGTGACTACTGGAAAGTGTCACCTACACCCATCTCGAGGTGATAATGTTAATAAGCCTGTTTCCAAAGAGATCTTCATGGTAACAATATGCCACACTGTCATTGGAGACATTTAAAGGAAAATCCTTCTTTTATAAACCACTAGTAAAAAGGCCCGATGCAATTGCATCGGGAGCGCGGTGAAATGAATTGTGTGTATACAGGCGGGTGAGTGGCTAGCAGAGTATATATGGGGCTCTGTGGGTAGCAGACTATACAGGCGGGTCTGTGGGTAGCAGAGTATACAGACTGCTCTGAGGGTAGCAGATTATACAGGCGGCTCTCTGGGTAGAAAAGTATACAGGCGGCTCTGTGGGTAGCAGAGTATACAGGCGGGTTTGTGGTTAGCAGATTATACAGGCGGCTCTGTGTGTAGCAGAGTATAGAGAAGGCTCTGTGGGTAGCAGAGTATAGAGGCGGCTGTGTGGGTAGCAGAATATAGAAACGGCTCTGTGGGTAGCAGAGAATACAGGCGGGTCTGTGGGTAGGAGAGTATACAGGCGGCTCTGTGGGTAGCAGAGTATAGAGGCGGCTCTGTGGGTAGCAGAGTATAGAGGCAGCTCTGTGGGTAGCAGAGTATACAGGCGGCTGTGTGGGTAGGAGAGTATACAGGCGGCTCTGTGGGTGTCAGAGTATAGAGGGGGCTCTATGGATAGCAGAGTATGATGTGGCGGGAGGCTGGAGGAGTGAGGGGAGCAGAGGCTGGAGGGGTGAAGAGAGCAGAGGCTGGAGTGGTGAGGAGAGGTCCAGATGGAGGGGTGAGGAGAGGTCTGGCTGGAGGGGTGAGGAGAGATGCGGCTGGAGGGGTGAGGAGAGATGCGGCTGGAGGGGTGACATCACCGCTCGGCGGCAGGACGTGGCTGCGTGCTGGGGCTGATCGCAGCCCCAGTCACACGGCATTGTCCTCTGCGGCGGGTTGGGTGATGCAGAGAGGGATCAGTTCTTGCCCTCAGGTCACACATGTGACCTGAGCGGAAGGAGCGGATTGGACGGTGTGTGGTAAAGACAGGACGGTCATCCGATTGGTCTAGGACGCCAAGTCCTGGGCAATGGGATGGCCGTCCTGTGTGTACAACACAGCGCCCAATCCGCTTGCAGGGGCAGGCAATGGGAGTGAGCGGGGCGTGTCAGGCTTTGCAGGCTGACACGGTCCGCTCACTCCCATTGGCTGTTGGCGGCCACAGGACGACGTCCCTGGCTCCCGGCACCCGGCCACAGCCCGTAGACCGCTACTCCACCAGCATGGCGACATTGAGAGCCCAGCGGTGAGAGAGTGGCAGCATGGACCTCGCGGAGGGCGCGAGGGCGGTGGCGATGGTGCGGGGCCGACGGTTGGCAGGATGGCAGCGGTGTCAGGTAGTGCGGCTGAGGATGGAGGAGGGTGAGAGGCTGGAGGAGGCTGTGAGGATGGGGAGGCTGTGAGGCTGGAGGAGGGTGTGAGGCTGGAGGAGGATGTGAGGCTGGAGGAGGATGTGAGGATGGGGAGGCTGTGAGGCTGGAGGAGGCTGTGAGGCTGGAGGAGGCTGTGAGGATGGGGAGGCTGTGAGGCTGGAGGAAGTTGTGAGGCTGGAGGAGGCAGTGAGGCTGGAGGAGGCAGTGAGGATGGGGAGGCTGTGAGGCTGGAGGAGGCTGTGAGGATGGGGAGGCTGTGAGGCTGGAGGAGGCTGTGAGGCTGGAGGAGGCTGTGAGGCTGGGAGGAGGATGTGAGGCTGGAGGAGGATGTGAGGGTGGAGGAGGCTGTGAGGATGGGGAGGCTGTAGGAGGCTGTGAGGCTGTAGGAGGCTGTGAGGATGGGGAGGCTGTGAGGCTGGAGGAGGCTGTGAGGCTGGAGGAGGCTGTGAGGATGGGGAGGCTGTGAGGCTGGAGGAGGCTGTGAGGATGGGGAGGCTGTGAGGCTGGAGGAGGATGTGAGGCTGGAGGAGGATGTGAGGCTGGAGGAGGATGTGAGGCTGGAGGAGACTGTGAGGCTGGAGGAGACTGTGAGGCTGGAGGAGGCTGTGAGGCTGGAGGAGGCTGTGAGGATGGGGAGGCTGTGAGGCTGGAGGAGGCTGTGAGGATGGGGAGGCTGTGAGGCTGGAGGAGGATGTGAGGCTGGAGGAGGATGTGGGGCTGGAGGAGACTGTGAGGCTGGAGGAGGCAGTGAGGATGGGGAGGCTGTGAGGCTGGAGGAGGCTGTGAGGCTGGAGGAGGGTGTGAGGCTGGAGGAGGCTGTGAGGATGGGGAGGCTGTGAGACTGGGGGAGGCTGTGAGGATAGGGAGGCTGTGAGGCTGGAGGAGGATGTGAGGCTGGAGGAGACTGTGAGGCTGGAGGAGGCAGTGAGGATGGGGAGGCTGTGAGGCTGGAGGAGGCTGTGAGGCTGGAGGAGGGTGTGAGGCTGGAGGAGGCTGTGAGGATGGGGAGGCTGTGAGGCTGGAGGAGGCTGTGAGGCTGTGAGGCTGGAGGAGGCTGTGAGGATGGGGAGGCTGTGAGGCTGGAGGAGGGTGTGAGGCTGGAGGAGGGTGTGAGGCTGGAGGAGGGTGTGAGGCTGTAGGAGGCTGTGAGGATGGGCAGGCTGTGAGGCTGGAGGAGGCTGTAGGAGGCTGTGAGGATGGGGAGGCTGTGAGGCTGGAGGAGACTGTGAGGCTGGAGGAGACTGTGAGGCTGGAGGAGACTGTGAGGCTGGAGGAGGCAGTGAGGATGGGGAGGCTGTGAGGCTGGAGGAGACATTTACTGTACTGAGCATGCTCAGTACAGTAAAAGGTCTCCAAACAGGAAGGCAGGGGTTAAAAAAAAAAAAAAAAAGTTAATGCTCACCTCTCCCCGAGCCCCCGCCGTCTCCTGCCGTCTTCCTCCAAGCTTCCGGTGGCTGCCGCAGGCTCCCAGTGTGTGCAGAGCTGTTCTAGTGCAGTTCAGGACCTGCGGTGATGTCACAGTCACGTGACACCAGATTACCATGGAGTAACCTGGTGTCACGTGACTGTGACATCACCACAGGTCCTTGAACTGCAGTAGAAGAGCTCTGCAGACACTCGGAGCCTGCGGCAGCCACCGGAAGCTTGGAGGAAGACGGCAGGAGAAGGCGGGGCTCGGGGAGAGGTGAGCATTAACTTTTTTTTTTTTTTTACAGTAGTGCGGGTCTGCGGCTCGTGATGACGCTGCGCGTCATCACTCGCAGTCCCGCAAAGCATGTTGGGATTCGGCTACAGTGCCCGAATTCCCAACTGCGGATTATATAAGTAGAAGAGCATCCAATTTTGCAGTCAAAAACTCCAAACAATGTTTAGTATCGTAATCTTTTCTACTCCACCCCAATTCAAAGGAACAGTCAGATTTCTGCCGGTTGCCCAAGAGCAAGTGCATTGTGGGAGCTCAAAAAACAGTTACACCGCGCTCTAAGGTCACATGACGGACTGGGCAGTGCAATACACCCACGGTCAGTTGCTAACGGCAACCAATAGAACCCTGAATATAGCGAAGTGCTCAACATTCCGAGCAGTGTTGGAATGTTTTCACATAAGTGGCGGTGCTCTTTAAATGGACATTCCCTTTAAGTGGTTGAGCCGTGTTCACTGATGACAAAGTAATTAATTTTACAGAGCGGAACCCTTGATTACAATGACATTATAAATCCCATTCATGCATCTACTGTACTTCAGATTCTGCACGTCTTAAAGTGTTGAAGCTGGAAAGCCAGGGAGATTAGCGTGTGGTTGTAAATTAATATTTCGTAGAGAAGGAAAATCACACAGGTATTATCCCAGCTGCTTCTTCAAGATACACTCAAAGAGCTGAAGAGGCTGCATGTACAGTGATCCATTAGTAGTCTCCTGTCTTACCTATTACTTATGATCTGCCTATATTCCAGCAGCCTCCCTTGTATAAGGGCAAAATATGGAAGAGATTGCTCCAGTTCACCATAAGGCAAAGTGGATTGTAGAAACAGAAGATGAAATTCAGAGAAAATATGTGTATTCCAGCCTATTTAAATTCCAAAATATTATTCAAGCCGTATTAAAAGAGATTCCATGTACAGTATGAAAGCAATGCGTATCGAATGCACAAGAACCTTCTTTTTACAACTTGGACAACAAACACTCAGATGTGCTCGAAACAAATTGCTTTATAGAATTTAGGAATTTTAAAGAACCTGGAAAACGTATATATTGTTCCCTTGTATAAGACCTGCCAGGTCATCATGTTGAGAAATGGAGGATGATGAATTAGACACAATGAGACCCACCTCTTCCAACAAACCTACAACCTGCAGTAACTCAGTCCACTAAACCGCTGCATGACCAGCTCTACCCTCTCCCACTATTTCCTCAGCCATCCCTTGTAGACTGTGAGCCCTTACGGGCAGAGTCCTCTCCCCTCACCTATTGTATTCTCACCCATCCCTTGTAGACTGTGAGCCCTTACGGGCAGGGTCCTCTCCCTTCACCTACTGTATTCTCACCCATCCGTTTTAGACTGTGAGCCCTTGCAGGCAGAGTCTTCTGTCCTCACCTACTGTATCCTCATCCATCCCTTGTAGACTGTGAGCCCTCATGGGCAGGGTCCTCTCCTCACCCATCCCTTGTAGACTGTGAGTCCTCACGGGCAGGGTTCTCTCTCCTCACCTACAGTGTTCTCCCCTTCCCTTGTAGACTATGAGCCCTCGCAGGCAGGGTCCTCTCCCTTCACCTACTGTATCCTCACCCATCCCTTGTAGACTGTGAGCCCTTGAGGGCATGGTTCTCTCTCCTCACCTACTGTATCCTCACCTTTTCCTTGTAGACTTTGAGCCCTCATGGACAGGGTCCTTTTTCCTCACCTACTGTATACTCACCCATCCCTTGTAGATTGTGAGCCCTCATGGGCAGGGTCTTCTCTCCTCACCTTCTGTATCCTCACCCATCCCTTGTAGATTGTGAGCCCTCACGGGCATGGTCCTGACTCCTCACTTACTGTATCCTCACCCATCCATTTTAGACTGTGAGCCCTTCGCAGGCAGAGTCCTCTGTCCTCACCTACTGTATCCTCATCCATCCCTTGTAGACTGTGAGCCCTCATGGGCAGGGTCCTCTCCTCACCCATCCCTTGTAGACTGTGAGTCCTCACGGGCAGGGTTCTCTCTCCTCACCTACAGTGTTCTCCCCTTCCCTTGTAGACTATGAGCCCTCGCAGGCAGGGTCCTCTCCCTTCACCTACTGTATCCTCACCCATCCCTTGTAGACTGTGAGCCCTTCAGGGCATGGTTCTCTCTCCTCACCTACTGTATCCTCACCCTTCCCTTGTAGACTATGAGCCCTCGCAGGCAGGGTCCTCTCTCCTCACCTAATGTATCCTCACCCATCCCTTGTAGACTGTGAGCCCTTGAGGGCATGGTTCTCTCTCCTCACCTACTGTATCCTCACCCTTTCCTTGTAGACTTCGAGCCCTCATGGACAGGATCCTTTTTCCTCACTTACTGTATACTCACCCATCCCTTGTAGATTGTGAGCCCTCATGGGCAGGGTCTTCTCTCCTCACCTTCTGTATCCTCACCCATCCCTTGTAGATTGTGAGCCCTCACGGGCATGGTCCTGACTCCTCACTTACTGTATCCTCAACCATCCATTTTAGACTGTGAGCCCTTCGCAGGCAGAGTCCTCTGTCCTCACCTACTGTATCCTCACCCATCCCTTGTAGACTGTGAGCCCTCGTGGGCAGGGTCCTCTCCTCACCTATCCCTTGTAGACTGTGAGTCCTCATGGGCAGGGTTCTCTCTCCTCACCTACTGTATCTTCACCATTCCCTTGTAGACTGAGTCCTCATGGGCAGGGTTCTCTCTCCTCACCTAATGTATCCTTACCCATCCCTTGTAGACTGTGAGTCCTCACGGGCAGGGTTCTCTCTTTTCACCTACTGTGTCCTCACCCTTTCCTTGTAGACTGTGAGCCCTTGAAGGCAGGGTCCTCTTTCCTCACCTACTGTATCCTCACCCATCCCTTGTTCACTGTGAGCACTTGCGGGCAGGGTTCTATCTCCTCACCTACTGTATCCTCACACATCCCTTGTAGACTGTGAGACCTCATAGGCAGGGTTCTCTCCCTTCACCTACTGTATCCTCACCCATTCCTTGTAGATTTTGAGCCCTCACAGGCAGGGTCCTCTCTCCTCACCTACTGTATCTTCATCCATCTCTTGTAGATTGTGATCCCTCATGGACAGGGTCCTCTCTCCTCACCTACTGTATCCTCACCCATCAGTTGTAGATTGTGAGCCCTCATGGACAGGGTCCTCTCTCCTCATCTACTGTATCCTCATCCATCCCTTATAGACTGTGAGCTCTCGTGGGCAGGGTCCTCTCTCCTCACTTACTGTATCCTCACCCATCCCTTGTAGACTGTGAGCCCTTGTGAGCAGGATCCTCTCTCCTCTTCAACTGTATTCTCACTCATCCCGTGTAGACTGTGAGCTTCCGCTGCAGGCAAGGTCCTCTCTCCTCACCTATTGTATCCTCCCCCATCCCTTGCAGACTGTGAGCCCTTACAGTCTACGTCCACTCTCCTCCTGTACCTGTCTGTGCCTTGTATTAATAATTATTGTACTTGTCTATGTATGCCCCTTTCCACATGTAGAGTGCCATGGAATAAATTGTGCTATAATAATAAGTAATAATAATAATTCGGGGGGCTTGTCTATGTTTAAAAAAACTGCATGACTAAATGTGGATTGACGTGACTGATACCAGCTGACGTATCCATACCCGATGACTTTGTGCAGGTATCTAATGCAAACACCTAAGTATCTAATATGCTTTTTTATGAGTAAAACAAAAAAGGACATGACAGGTTCCCTGTAAGCATACCGGAAATCTTGCGCATGCACCATTGTGTACCATGATCTTCTAGATCTAATACATATGCACAGCCAACTTTACTGAGCGTGCACTGAAATGAGCAGATAACAGTGCATTAGTGGAATCTCAGATAGGCTAGAGAAGGCATAACCTGTCCACGGAATGGCTAGACTTTGATCACAACCATACTGGTTGTGTCTCAAGAGCAGTTCCACCTCCTTAACTATAACAAAGATAGTTTACACATAAAGCTTTTTTTAAACATCATAATACCTGTAAAAAAGCAAAAGAGGTAAAGTAACAGGGACTTGGGGACATAAAACCATTTTTTACAATTGTGGCTGCCTGCAGCCACCACCAGGGGGAGTATCGGAGCTTACTGCATACAGGTTTGTTAATACTAAGCTCCCCCTAGTGGTAGCTGCATGTACAACAATGGTTTACTCAGCCTTCTAGATGCCTAATCTATTGTGTGTTCACCTTTAAGACTACATTGTGGAAAGTACAGATGTAGCAGAGCTGAATTTGTCATAGATTACGAATGTATCATACAATCAAAATTACATATCCGCGAATAGGCAATTATTATAGCAAAGAGAGCTGTAAAGACGCGACCACTGCTGTCGAATTGTAACTTTCATAACAAAATAATTATCTTGATGAATGCATTTTTATGCGGTAATTATAGCTCTTGTGTAATTGTGGCGGCACGGAGGCACTGTTGGCGGTGACCTCAGCATGGCATCTACAATGGGTCATTAAAATATTTATTGCCGGCCACCCGCTAGGCCTCCAATCCGTTTTTATTTTACATTTTATTGTTTGGGCCTCCTCCTATTATTTAAAGAGCCAGTGCATTAAAAACATTAAAATGTTTCTATGATAGTGTCAGTCTTTACTGCCGTTCTGTAATTCACATCATGGTAATGCCTCCTTCTTGCTTCATCTCTTGATTACCTACTCAGAAACCTGATATAATCTTACCTGTGAGCTAATTAGCAAATTACATTTTACAGCAAATTAGAAAAGTGACAGCACGCTGAAACTAATCGGGAAAGAAACTAGGAGATAGTTGGGCAGGTCACTTCCGCCAGCGGTGCTATTATTATATGTGACAGTACTCTTTGCAGGCTGTGGGAGGCAATTCATAGAAAGACTTTGTGATTATAATTGAGGCTGGGAACATATATCTCAGTGATCATAAAGATCCTCTATATACTGTAATCTAATCGCAAAATCAGTACCTCCAGCATGGGAAAGTAAGTACACCCCCCCCCCATCCCAAAAAAAACAGCAAATGTTTCCTGGATGTCTCAAGTCATGATGACACTGATCACATGTCCATGTCTTATCGTCACGATGGTATCTCTTACTTTGGAGACTTGTGACAGTTTTGGGACCTGTGTCTCACTCCTGTATTGGGACGTGTTAGGAGTTAATACCAGTTTCTGTTGCTAGCAAGCTAGCTAGGTCTTGTTCAGGTGTGGCTACTCCGTGATCACTCCCATCCCCTTTATATGGTCACATGGTTCCAGCATCCTTTTCTGCTTTTCTGGTCATTGAACTTATTCCTGGCCAAGCTTCCTGAGGAGAAGGAAGTTCTCTGGAGAACCTAGCCGTCTGCTGGCTAGGAGAGTGGCAGCAGATGTGAAGTTGTTTTTGTTGTCCTCCTGTCTATTTCTCCTTCCTCTTGTTTGTTGTTATTGCATTGGTTGGGACTAGTGCTCTCGCCGGTCATTTCCCTACTGAGGGCTAAAATCAAGGCCAGCGAGGGACTAGGTATCCTGTTCGGTGACGGATTGAAAGAACCTGTATAGGGATGGTAGGGAGATCAGGGTACAGCTGCAGGTGAGTGCAGGAGATCACCTCTTCCCCGTGCCCTATGAGCAGGGCCTCTGCTGTATTTGTTTCCCCCGGTGTCTCCCCATCTGTTGTTTTGTGTAGTGCGCTGGACATCGTTCATCCGTGTGCCACTGTTATGTACAGTAGCTGGACACCCCTTAGTCCAGCATGACAGTTAAAACGTATTTATGACCCTTGGTGATTCAGTGTTCGCTGATCTAGTGATTTGTCTCCCATCTGTAGATCCAGTTCTTAGTTCCTGTTGACAAGTCAGCAGAGTTCATATCTGGTCTTCTTCTTTGAGGTTCTAGCATCTATATCTGATGGTTTATTGGTCAACCTTGGAGATCCTGTAATCATAAGTGGTGATTTATTTCTTATTTGGGAATCCAGTAATCCATGTTGACAAATTGGTCCTTTTCCTATGATCGTGATGATTTCATGGTCATCCTTGGTGACCCAGTAGTCAATCATAATGATTGAGTAACTTGTCTTTTGTCTTAGATCTTGTTGACAAATTGATCAGATTCTGAAAGTGGTTTATGTACCTGAGGACTTATTATCAATAAATGATAGTTTATTGGTTATCCTTGGTCATCTTGTGGTCATTCATGGTTTTTCACCTGGCTATCCAGTAAT
Organism: Allobates femoralis; assembly: GCA_033576535.1. Lineage (NCBI taxonomy): Eukaryota > Metazoa > Chordata > Amphibia > Anura > Aromobatidae > Allobates > Allobates femoralis. The sequence goes on along the minus strand of JARQOC010000006.1, from coordinate 448,204,697 downwards.
TCCTATGAACAAATTAATCCTTCTTCCACGATCACGATAATCTGTCGGCCTTGGTGATTCAGCAATCAGTAATGGTGATCAAGTGGTTTATTAGTTTTCTGTTGATCCAGTGATTAGTTCCTCTTGACAAATGGTCATTTCCCCACAATCATGTATCTATATCTGATAATTTCTTGATCATTTGTGGTGATCAAGTGGTTTGACTCCAATCTGGTCATCCAATGCTTAGCACCTCTTGACAAATTGATCATTTTCCCATGATCATGTATGTATATCTGATGTTTAATTGGTTATCCTTGTTAATGCTGCAGTCACTAATGGTGATGGAGTAGTTTCTCCTTCATTTAGTGATCCAGTGGTTAGTTCAGCAGTTACTCATGGGGATCAACTGGTATGTCTGTCATCTAGTGATCCAGTAATCTCTACTGACAATTTGGTCCTTCTCCAATGATCATGTGATGGTTTCTTTGTCATTTTTGCTGATCCACAAGTCATTTATGATGATTAGGACAATTGTCTGTCATCTGGTGATCCAGTATTTGCTTTATTTGAATTGGTTGTTCCTAGTCAATCAGGTGTTCATATCTGATCATATTTAGTGATCCAGCAGTCATTCATGCTAACCATGTGGTTTGGCTTCCATTTGGTGATCTAGTGCTCACTTTCCACTATCAAACCAGTTCTTCTTTGCTGATCATGTGGTTTGATGTGTTTTCCTTGGAGATCCAGCAGGCATCCATGCTGATCATGAAGCCTCTCCCTCATTCAGTGATCCAAATCTCTAGTGCTCACTCCCTGTGGACAAACTGATCCATCCCTGACAATATCCTGCAATCATCCTTGCTGATTGTTTAACATGGTGATCAAGGGTTTTGTTTGCATCGACAAATTGGTCAACGAGATCCATATCTGAATATATAAAGGATTTGATAATCCATGGTAATCAAGAGAGGTTTGGTCCCTGATATGAAATTGGCCAACAGGATCCATTTCTGATTGTGAAAGTAGTTTTGTAATTTTGGTTGAGGATCTCGTCATTTATTGGTCATCTTTGGTGATCAAGCCAGTTGTCCCCCATTTGATCTAGTGGTGTAGGAGTCATGGAGCTTGGTAAGACACCTGATGCCCCAGGCTCTTTAGACATGGATCCAAGTAGGAGAGGGTGGATCCATTGTCATTTACTTCTTTCTCAGTGAACAATAAACCTTCATACACAGTAGCTGTAAATTACTTTAAAGAAATCTTCCCATCGTGTCCCAGTCCTGAGATTTCTTAAAGTATTAAAACATGTCATGTTCCTCATGGCTAGAAAGTGATAATGGACCTTTTAGTGTGACAATGCGGTGACCTCTTACTATCTTTAACTCTTCGTTGTACTAGTCCTTGCCAGTTATTAGGAGCCTCAATATCCAAAAACCTCAATGTCTCTTGAATACTCCTATATTGAACAGTATTACACCGCTTTGAGCGGTAGATCGATCAAAAGTGAACTGGAAGATGCCACCAGTCAGCCATTGTAAACCTCCAGAGCGGAGGTCGTCCAGTCGCCATTAGTACACAGACCCCCGCCCTCTTCTAAGTATTTCTATCTTCTTTCTTGTCGATCCCCCTAGTGTTTGCTGTGTTAGTATGCCATACAGTTGTGCTCAAAAGTTTACATACCCCGGCAGATTTGTTGCTTTCTTGTCTTTTTTTTTTCAGAAAAAATGAATAATAACACAAAACCTTTTTTTCCACTCATGGTTAGTGGCTGGGTGAAGCCATTTATTGTCAAACTACTGTGTTTTCTCTTTTTAAATCATAATGACAACCAAAAACATCCAAATAACCCTGATCAAAAGTTCACATACCCTGGTGATTGTGGCCTGATAACATGCACAGAAGTTTGTACAAATGGGTTTGAATGGCTAATAAAGGTAACATCATTACCAGTGACCTGTTTGCTTGTAATCAGTGTGTGTGTGCATAAAAGCTGAGTGAGTTTCTGGGATCCAGACAGACTCTTGCATCTTTCATCCAGCCACTGAGGTTTCTGGATTGTGAGTCATGGGTAAAGCAAAAGAATTGTCAATGGATCTATGGGAAAAGATAGTTGAACTGTATAAAACAGGAGAGGGATACAGAAAGATATCCAAGGAATTGATAATGCCAGTCTGCAGTGTTCAAACTGTTATTAACAAATGGAAAATCAGGGTCTCTGTAAAACCCAAACCACGATCAGGTAGACCAACAAAAATTTCAGCCACAGTTGCCAAGAAAATTGTTCGGGATGCAAAGAAAAACCCACAACATCAGCTGCAATACAGGACTCACTGAGAACTAGCGGTGTGGCTGTTTCAAGATGTACAATAAGGAGACACTTGAAGAAAAATGGACTGAATGGTCGAGTCACCAGAAGAAAGCCATTACTGTGCAAATGCCACAAAGTATCTCACCTACAATACACCAAACTACACAGAGACAAGCTTTCAAACTCCTGGAACAGGGTAATTTGGAGTGATGAGACCAAATTTGAACTTTTTGGCCACAACCATAAACGTTACAATTGCAGAGGTGTCAACAAGACCTATGATGAATGAAACACCATTCCTACTGTAAAGTATAGAGGTGGTTCGCTGATGATGTGGAGATGTGTGAGCTACAAAGACACAGGAAACTTGGTAAAAATTGAAGAAAAGATGAATGCAGCACGTTATCAGCAAATACTGGAGGCAAATTTGCCCTCATCAGCCCCGGAAGCTGCACATAGGATGTACTTGGATGTTCCAACATGACAACGATCCAAAACACAAGGCCAAATCAACCTGTCATTGGCTGCAGCAGAACAAAGTGAAGGTTCTGGAGTGGCCATCTCAGTCTCCTGACCTCAATATCATTGGGCCACTCTGGGGAGAACTCAAGCAAAGCGCAGTTCATGCAAGAAAGCCTAGAAATTTACAGGAACTGGAGGCTTTTTGCCAAGACCAATGGGCAGCTTTACCACCTGAGGAAATAAAGAGCCTCATCCACAACTACCACAAAAGACTCCAAGTTGTCATTGATATTAGAGGGTCAATACACAATATTAACAACTGGGGTAGGTGAACGTCTGATCAGAATCATTTGGATGTTTTTGATTGTCGTTATGATTTAAAAAGAGAAAACACAGTAGTTTGACAATAAATGGCTTCACCCAACCATTCACCATGAGTGGGAAAAAAAGATTGTGTTATCATTCATATTCTCGGAAAAAAGGCCAAGAAAGCAAAAAATCTTCCGGGGTATGTAAACTTTTGAGCACAACTGTATACATCCACAGAACAGCCCACAGATGGATGCTTGTGCTTTTCATTTTCGGGATTTCTGGCCTTTTAAATTGTACAAATGTCAGCTCACGTCTGTCGCTCATCGCCTTTGACACTGAGATGTCTACATTTCCTCTCACTAAGCAAAGACGAAAAAGTTGAAGAGGCGTAAAATCCTATTAAATTTCTTATTGATTAGCGGTCGCTCAGCAGAAAAATGGCCGAGATCTTAGTATTTTACCGCCTAAGCGCAAAGATATTCATCAGAGAGATAGCGGGCGTCTGTCTCATTCTTCTCATCTATTTATATCTATCTATGTATCAATCTAAAAAAAAGAAGAAAAAAGAAAAGAAAACTGCACAGCACTCACAGACTAATGTGAACTTGTGCTAGCAGGGACGCTGGGTCAAATAACTAGAAAATGTTCTCTGCAGCACTCAGCTACTACCAATGATGTACAATTGCTAACAAGCTATATGTATATGAGAAAAAAGTTTAAAAACTTAAGTTTTTTTTCAAAAAACTCAAAAATCTTATTTTTTTTATTTCTGAAGTTCTTAGTACACACATTGGCCAATGTCTGTTTGCTCATCGACTGCGACAAAGTGACTTCAGGTCCGATGAGTCCTAACGTTGACATCGCTGTCCTCCTTGTCCACCCCCCACTTCTCAGTGGGCAGACTCCATCTCGACCCTAGATCACCTGCAGGCTATGAGGGTGCAAATTACAGCTTGGAGCCAGCCACTCCATAAGATACAAAACAGAAAAAAAAAAAACTGCACAGCACTCACAGACTAATGTGAACTGGTGCCAGCAGGGACGCTGGGTCAAATAACTAGACAAAGTTCTCTGCAGCGCTCAGCTACTACCAATGATGTCCAAATGCTAACAAGCTATATGTATGTATGCTTTTCTAGTTATGTATCAATCTAGCTATGTATCTGTCTATGGCGGGCGTCACACGCTACGATATATGTAAAGATGTCGTTGGAAAGTGCCTGATTTGGCATCGCTCCTACGACATTGTTGCGTGTGACAGCATGATGTGACTACCGATAAGTGGTCAGATCGTTAATCACAGATATGAGATCCGGACCCCACATCAGACGATGTCGATCATCCAATCTGCTGCATCGTTCAGTGTGACACCGCCATAACGATCTCCTTTATGATTTCTCCTATTCACAGCATTGACAAGCATCAGTCGCTGGTTGTGTGAGCGATCCCTGCACGTAACATCGCTGCTGCGTCCTGAACGTTATCTGTACATGTGACACCTCACTAAGATATTGTTCACAAGCGCGCACCCCTGACATCGCTATTGAGTTCCCACACAAAATCGTAGTGTGTGACGCCGCATATCTCATACTTCTCATCTATTCTCATATCTATCTAATATTCAAATTCTATCCCATACTTTACATCTATCTATCTATCTATGGGCCGCATTACACACACAGATATCTGTGACTAACTTCTGAACAGATCTCTGGTTGCAGTGAAATCATGGACACATTGTTACAGTTGTACACAGCCACAAAATGGTACAATGTGTCCATGATTTCACTGCAAGCAGAGATCTGTTCAGAAGTTGGTCACAGATATCTGTGTGTGTAAAGTGGCCTTATCTCATATGTAGCTGTATGTTGTTGTGTCTATGCATATCATATCATTATCTATCGCTCATGTATTTCTATCCATATCTATATCTATACATATATAAATGTATATATATATATATACTGTATATATATATCTATATATATTAAACTCATATCCATCTATCTAATCAACTTTGTCTCATATTTATCTACCAATCAAATTCAATTCAAATTCAAAGAAGCTTTATTGGCAGGACTAATACACATTAGTTTTGCCAAAGTAAATGTACAATAAGGAATAGGGATAGGGACGGTAGGGATGTTGTGTAGGGCTGTAGGAATGGTGGATGGGGGCACATCAAGTGTTGGGGCTACAAGAACAATGGATGAAGCAGATTCAGGTTGGAGGCTATGGTAGTCTATGTCATATCATAGTTTATCTATCTATCTATCTATCTATCTATCTATCTATCTATCTATCTATCTATCTACAGTATCTATCTATCTATCTATCTATCTATCTACAGTATCTATCTATCTATCTATCTATCTATCTATCTATCTATCTACAGTATCTATCTATCTATCTATCTATCTATCTATCTATCTATCTATCTATCTATCTACAGTATCTATCTATCTATCTATCTATCTATCTATCTACAGTATCTATCTACAGTATCTATCTATCTATCTATCTATCTATCTACAGTATCTATCGATCTATCTATCTATCTACAGTATCTATCCATCTATCTATCTATCTATCTACAGTATCTATCTATCTATCTATCTACAGTATCTATCTATCTATCTATCTATCTATCTATCTATCTATCTACAGTATCTATCGATCTATCTATCTATCTACAGTATCTATCTATCTATCTATCTATCTATCTATCTATCTATCTACAGTATCTATCTATCTATCTATCTATCTATCTATCTACAGTATCTATCTATCTATCTACAGTATCTATCTATCTATCTATCTATCTATCTATCTACAGTATCTATCTACAGTATCTATCTATCTATCTATCTATCTATCTATCTACAGTATCTATCGATCTATCTATCTATCTACAGTATCTATCTATCTATCTATCTATCTATCTATCTATCTAAACAACAAGAAAAAACTGCACAGCACTCAAAGACAAATGTGAACTGGTGCTAGCAAAGACGCAGGGTCATATAATGTGAAAAAATTCTTGCAGCACACAGCTACTACCAATGATGTACAAATGCTACAAGCTGTATGTGTTTGAGGAAAAAGTTTAAAAACTTACGTTTTTTTCAAAAAACTCAAAAATTCTAATTTTTTATTTCTGAAGTTCTTGGTACATACATTGGCCAATGTCTGCTTGCTCATCAACTGCGACAAAGTCACATCATTGGTAGTAGCTGTGTGCTGCAAGAATTTTTTCACATTATCTATCTATCTATCTATCAGAATATTTTGGAGCAGCACATCCCTCTTTCTGATTAGATGGGTGCAAATTCAGTCTAGAATGGGTTCAATCACTCCTATATATAGACCATAACAATAAAAGACTGCAGCACTCCTTTAAGATGTATCAGCCTTTATTAGGCCTTCAGGCAAAGTTGCAACGTTTCAGAAAGTCAGTTAGACTGAAACATCGCAACTTTGCCTGAAGGCCTAATAAAGGCTGATACATCTTAAAGGAGTGCTGCAGTCTTTTATTGTTACGGTATCTATCTATCTATCTATCTATCTATCTATCTATCTATCTATCTATCTATCTTTCTATCTATCATTTTCTTTCATCCCAGCATGATCTATAAAATGGAATTACAAGCCCATATTTACTACCTCTTCATACCCCTCTCTGCAGACCATCCGCATCCTGGGCCCCTCATAGGGGCGAGCAAGTAGGTGGCGTCATCTGTCATGTCTTGTACGATAAGCACTGAAGGGGTTAAATCCATGGATTTCCAATGTCTCCCACAGCAATAAATTCCAGCTGATCCCGGCGGTGGCAGGACTACAGATGATTGGCAGGAAGGCAGGTTATTTATAGAGCTGGTGTATATATATATATATATATAAATATATATAAACCTGTTGTGGCTGCCTTAAATGATCCACCACACACACGGACATTTCTAGAATAGTGATGTGACCAGGGCAAGGGGGTACTCGGACACCGGGACTGATGGCAGATGGAGAATCACGGATGGTCGGGATCCCGGGTCCATGACCTGGTGATCATTTGAGTAGGTGTTTGGGGGAGAAGGGGTTATTTACAGGGGATCGTGACGCCACCTGTAGTTCCCAGTAATATAGGTACCGGTGCTGCAAGCCGGCCACTGAGGTGATGGTGGGTGCAGCAGAGAGTAGTCCAGCTCCCTACAGGTGGAGCTATTACCTCAGGGCAGTGGGGATGAGGATGGGGATGATGAGTGGGATGAGGGGAGTTGTAGTTGTTGGTTGGTATTGCAGTTCTTACCCCTCTGCTGAGCTGCTGGCGGTGCTGAGCCCTCCGGGCACCGGCGGGTAGAATAACGGAAACCAGTTCAAGTTTTACTCCACTTTACTGGGTACCGGCAAGTGGGAAAACGAAACACGGTACAGTTTGGTTTACAGGGTGAAGGTCGCCAGCTCAGGGTCACGCTTATGGATAGAGCTGAACTTCTATCTGCCTCGGCTTCCTGCGTTGCCGGTGTTCCCTCAACGCAACCAGCTGGCTCCAACCAGTCCTGGCCCGTTGCCTGCTGTCCTGGGCCCCACATTAAAGGTGGGGCTCCCTCCTGTCGGCTGTGCTGTCAGGCCTGTCCTTCCTGACTGCCTTACCAGTACCGTCTAACTAACTAAACTTTCCCTCCCACTACTCTATCCTAGGCTCCACCCCCACCCTTTTGGGACCTACTAAATTACTGGCCCCCCTATTCTAAGTGGTGTGGTCCTAGGTGGGTGTAAGTACAGACTCCACAGGTTTAACCCTGAACTGGCAACTTACAGGGAAAAAAACACATTTATTAATAAAGTGTAATACTTCCCTGTGGCGCCTAGCCGCAGGGGCATCACAATAGTAACACTGACGGCTATAGAAGAGAGACTTTGCATTTCTGGAAGACCCAAAGTTATAATAAGAGAATCGTGGCCAGGGGCCAAACTGAGTCTGTGCTTCACAATGCTTGAAGGGGTCATCTAGCTGCCAAATATAATTATTGTATTGCAGGCTCGAGGGAGGGTGGTGACGTCACGGTAGGAGCGGGCTCTGTGGTGTTGCAGGCGGTGTCCGTCTCTCCTCTCACCCCGGGCGCTCTCCTCCCTCTCCACTCTATGTCCCCTTGTGCGCTGTCTCTCTCCCTGTGTGCTATGATGTCATAATACCCCATTGTGATGTCATAACACCCACTAGATGTCATAATACCATGTGATGTCATAATACCCATTGTGATGTCATAACACCACACTAGGATGTCATAATACCCCATTGTGATGTCATAATACCCCATTGTGATACGGGGACAACCGGACACAGGAGGCGATAACAAACACCACAAAGCAATTATATAAATAGATGAAAAGCTCTTCAACATTTTCAAGTTCTTTGCTTGTTGTCAGTGAATGGAAACATTCATATTTACCTGCAAAGACTCAAAACATGTCACAGCTGAAGATCTGTTATGGTACCTTTACACGCCGCTACAGGATGGTGGAAACAACCGAGTGCTTCACGTGCACGAGCACGCACAAACGGTTACAAACAGTACCCGCACCGCCTTTACACGCCGCTACAAGGTGGCTATACAGTAGGTTACATCTATCTCTGGAGGCACCGCCGGTGCCACAAGTTACCTTCTGTAGCTCACCTTACCTCATTTACACACCGCTATAACAAGGTAATATGGGAGGACCTGGTACAGCAGGGACAACACATAGGCGTGCCACAATTGTGGAGTACGAGAATTTCGTATGCTGATAGGACAAAGCAATAGCATCATGATTGGGCAGGCCCTCGCAGGAGGCTGATTAATACATGATGCTATTGCAATTGTGTAGTGTGACTGGTCAGCTCCTTAAATATGCCACCCTATGCAGCGTCTACCAATCGTAACGCAGGAGCTTCCACCAATGATCGCTGATGGGGCGCGGTAACCCGGAGCCTGTGTCACGCCCCAGGTAGATAGCAAGGTGTCGAAACAACCCTCCTGTTCCTTATTTACACGCCGATACAGCCCGCTACCATCGCCTTGAAATCAACCTGTTTTAGAGCACTGCTCTGAAACAGGTGCCACAAGTGACGGGTGGAAACAACCGTCTTTACACGCCGCTACCTCGGGTTGATTTGGCGGTGCAAGATACATTTCTCTCATTACCCGGTTGTTTCTACCATCCTGTAGCGGCGTGTAAAGGTACCATTACAGTTATATCCCATGTAGACACATAAGCAGCACAAATCTCTTTCCTGTCCTGATAGTCTGTTACATTGTATCAGTACAAGAGAAATGTATTAAAGTGTATAGAGGATTGTTTAGACTGCATACAATGGTAACAACCCCTCAGCTGTGAGAAGTACCAGGTCCAGGCACTTGTTCACTCTCTGAAAGCAAATGTGAGCTTCCCCATTTAATGTCTACAAGCAGAGATCTTGATGTATGATATTGATATATCGTACATGTCAATCGTTTCCACATGTAATGGTTTATTTGTTCTTATTGGTATGTGCACATTGTAAATTTAGAATGAAGGCAGCAAAAAACGAAAGAAGGAAAACATATGGAAACAAGGAGTAAAGAAACCGTGTGAAATTCACCAGAATGTGTGTTACACCTCAGATTCCTCAGATCCCCAGATTCCGCAGATTCCTCAAAGTCCCCATCAGTCTTGAAGCACTTTGAGATGTTGAGCCCTTGTTGCTGCTTTGCCTACTTCTCTTGTCAAGCTCATCCCAAACCATCTCCATGGTGGTGATTCATCCCAAACCCATGATGGGTAATTTGGGTAATGGGAAATTTGGAATAAAACACTTACAGTGTCACCAGCAAAGTGCCCCCCCCCCCGCCACCCACCATCACACCTCACTTTGATGCTTCACCATGGGCACCACACATGTAGAAACCATCTACACCTTTTCTGCATCACAAAGACATGGTGGTTGGTATCAAACATCTCACATTTTGACTCCTCAGACCACATTATAGGTGCCCACTCATCTGATGTCCAGTTTTTGTTGTTAGTCCAATCAAGTGTCTTCTTCTTGCTTGCTGTCCTCAGTAGTTGCAGCAATTTAATAATAATGGCTGCTTCTTGCAGTCTTCTGTAGACAGTTGATGTTAAGATGTGTCTGCTACTTGATATCTGTACTTCATTTATAAGGGCTGTTATCTGAGGTGCTGACAATTAGTGGTTTCTAAGGCTGGTTTCTCTGATGAACTTATCCTCTGCAGCAAATGTAATAGTTGGTCTTCCTTTTCTCGGTTGGTTCTCATTAGAGCCGGTTTCATCATGGTGATTGATGATGAGGACACTTTCAAAGTTCTAGCAATGTTCTAGATTGTCTGACATTCATGTCTTAGTGAGCTGTCACACAGGCAGACTCACCAGCGATCAGTGGACCAGAGACATCGTGGAAACGATTTAAATATCGTTTCCACAATGTCTTGCTCCCGCTGCCAGGCTGCGGTAAGCGGGAGCAGGCTGGTCTTCAAGGTGAACTGCGGGTAACTAGGCAGTGCGCGCTGCCTAGATACCTGATGTATACCTTGGCTACCAGCCTCCTCCGCTCACCGGCTGGTATCCAAGGTACACAGCGGGTAGCACACATTCTGGTTAGTTTCACGCGTTTCTTTACTCCTTGTTGCCATATGTGCACCTTGTGGTTTTGCTGCCTTCAGTCTGAATCTACAGTCTGCACATTTTAATAAAAACAACAGGAACCATTGCATGAACAAGTGTGTCCAAACTTTTATCTACTACGGTATTTGAAAGAAAGATATCCGAACACACAGAACACTGCTTCTTGCTGTATATAGGGCTGTATACCTACAGACCGTCCTGAATATCCATCCTGACTCCTGGCCTTTGAAAGTGTATACACTGGGAACAGGGGCACCAGAATCAGACCATGGAGCAATGAAAGAAGGCAGCCTGGCAAATCAATGTTTAGGAATAGTCTCAGGAACATGGCAAACAGATGAAGGGGATGACTTGTCTCCAAATTCCCTAAATCTGAGTCCCATTGATCATCTATGGGATGAGTTGGAGAAAGATGTCCGATCCACTGAGGTCGCACTGAGCAACACAGAGGACATAAGGGACAAGATGCCAGATACCGCAGCACAGGACATAAGGACCATGTAGAGATCATATGAAGTCAAGGGCGGAATTAATACAGGTGCAGGGGTTGCAATCGCCCCCAGGCCCTGGAGCCTAGGGACCCCAAAAGTCCCTTTGGCCTATAGAAAAAGACTAATGCTATTACTGATTTGCAATAATTGAGGACGCTGGAGCTTTCACATCGGGGCCCATGAGCTTCAAATTATGTCACTGTGCAGAGCTCAGGCCTCAGTGGGTCAGAAACGCTGTGGCAGAACAGGGAGGCGACACAATTTTAGGCAAGAGGGATTAACGTTCTGGTTGATCAAAGAATAGACCTACAGTGATTTTTAAATATATATATATAGTTAATTTGCTTAGCAGAAATTGGCAGTTAGACTGGCAGTTTAAGGTTTAAGCAGGTAGATAGATACCCTGATTGGAAGAGGCTCAACCTCACAAAGAATGTTCATGACGTGTCAGGTGAAGAGGCTCTTATATAAAGCAAACAATACACCGGAAATGTCCCTGGAAACTGCAAAGCAAGTAAAAGGCCTATTGTTTGTTCATTCACATAGATGATAGATAGAAAGAGGGATGTGCTGCTCCATATTTTTCTATTAGATAGATAGATAGATAGATAGATAGATAGATAGATAGATAGATAGATAGATACCGTAGATATTAAACAAAGAAATAAGCAGCACACCTCTGTTTGGGTGGAAATCAGTCCAGTTTCTCTTCCTCCTCACTGGTATACAATAAACAAAATGACTGCAGCACTCCTTATCTTCAATCCAAATGCCTCTATTGGCCTTCAGGTAGAGGAAGGGAAGATGTACCCGAAACGTCCCAAACACACCTGAAGGCCAATAAAGGCATTTGGATTGAAGATAAGGAGTGCTGCAGTCATTTTGTTTATTAGATAGTGATAGATAGATAGATAGATAGATAGATAGATAGATAGATAGATAGATAGATAGATAGATAGATGATAGATAGCACTTATGCATCATTGGTAGTAGCTGTGTGCTGCAAGGATTTTTCTCAAGTTGTTTGATTCTGCATCCTTGCTTGCACCAGTTCACACTGGTCTGCTGAGTGCTGTGCAGCTTTTCTGTATTATATATTATATGGAGTTGCAGGCTCCTTGCTGCAATGTGCACCCTCATTAACCTACAGGTGATGGAGGATATAGATGGTGCCTGCCCACTGAAGAGTGGGGGGTGGACAAGGAGGGCAGGGATGTCAGATAGGGCTCATCATGCCTGGAGTCACTTTGTCGTAGTTGATGAGCAAGCAGACATTGGCCAATGTATGTACTAAGAACTCCAGAATTAAAAGATAAGATTATTGAGTTTTTTGAAAAAACGTAAGTTTTTAACTTTTTCCTCAAACATATATGGCTTGTTAGCACTGTGCATCATTGGTAGTAGCTGTGTGCTGCAAGGATTTTTCTCAAGTGGATAGATAGATAGATAGAAAGATAGATAGATAGATAGATAGAAAGATAGATAGATAGATAGATAGATAGATAGATAGATAGATAGATAGATAGATAGATAGATATTGTCTCATCTCCAGAGACTGCTCCTGCGACTTCTGCTTCTAATACCAGGTGCCCCTGTGTTCACTCCGATGGTGTGGCTAGTGATGTAGTAGTCTAATGGTGGGTTTACACACACCAATCATTGTGTCCAATATCTGAACAGATCTCTGGTTGCAGTGAAATCATGGACACATTGTTCCATTATGTGGCTGTGTACAACATGGAGCTATGTATCCATGATTTCACTGCAACCAGAGATTGGTTCAGATATTGGACACAATGATTGGTGTGTGTAAACCCACCATAACATGTGGATGTGTTTGTATGGCTGACTTCAGCCAATCAGGAAATACTGCAGTATATTTAATTTTCTGTGTGTTCCTTCTACTTGCCAGATATATTCCCTGGCTCACTTGTTATTATCCTGCTTTGTATTATTTATTTTGACCTCTGCCTGTTTGTCCTATTTTCCAGCCTAACGATTTTGTACTTTTCTGACTTCTCAGCTGTGACCCTGCTTGGCAAATTTTCTATTCGGGGACTGCAACACATCTATAGGCAACAATCTCCTGGACCTTGCAGAAAAGCCAGATCTCTGTATAGTTTGCATGTAGTCTGTCCGGGATTCCCCTTATTACCTGTACCTTACACTATATCTGCTTCCCTTCCCCCCCAAAAAAATATCCCTCTTTCTTTTCAATGGATCCCCTTCCGGCAGTAGTGGATCAAGTGAATAGATAAATAGATGATAGGTATGAGTTTAATAAAGGTAGATATATAGATATGATATAGATAGATATGATATGGACAGAGATAGAAAAAAGAGACAGACTTGATATGAATATAGATAGAAAAATAGAAAGGTAGCTAAATATATAAGAAAGGTGATTAGATACATGGATATGAGTTTAATAGATACACTATATATATGTATATACAGTATATCTTTCGAAAGAGATAGATGATCGATAGAATATGATATGAATAGACAACAAAATACAGTTAGATATGAGATAGATAGATAGATAGATAGATAGATAGATAGATAGATAGATAGATAGATAGATAGATAGATAAAAAGAAAAAACTGCACAGCACTCAACTGTGCAGTTTTTTCTGTTTTTTGTCTAATATGTGAAGTTGCTGGCTCCATAGCTACATTTAGCACCCTCGTCACCCCCAGGTGGTCTGAGATTGAGATGGTGTCCACCCACTTAGAAGTGGGATAGGGAGGACAAGGAGGACAGGGATGTCAGCGTAGGACTCTTCAGATCTAGGGTCACCGTGGCGTGGTTGATGAGCAAACAGATATTGGCCCATATATGTACCAAGAACCCCAGAAAATAAAAAGATAAGAATATTGAGTTTTTTTTTAAAAAAACATACGTTTTTAATTTTTTCCTCATATATAAACCGCTTATTAGGATGTGTACATTTTTGGTAGTAACTGAGTGCTGCAGTGAATTTTTTCTGGTAGATAGATAGATAGATAGATAGATAGATAGATAGATAGATAGATAGATAGATAGATAGATAGATAGGTAGATAGATAGATAGATAGATAGAATAGATAGATAGATAGATAGATAGACCGAATGAACAGGCATCCTACTTTCTGTGGTTTGCCTCTAATTTTCTCCAAAGGATGGCATAATAAAGAGTGACAGTGACTGATCTAGAGGACACACTTTGACCTTGTTTTATGTACATTCTGGACAGAGTGATTGGAAGAACTTTATGCTGCACTGCCCCCACTACCAATACTCATATTACCCTGTGCCCTTCATCTTTACTTAATGCTCCTCCTCACCCTCCAATAGCACTGGAGGATGAAGCAGAAGATGACAACGCCTCCTGGGAATATTCCTTGGCTTGGGATTTGAAGCAAACAGGATTCACGAAGACATTGAGAATTTTCTCTTGGCAGGTATTAACACATCTCCTGGGGAAGAACTTCAAGATGTCAGAACCCACCCACCATCTGGTTCTATCAAGTAAAGGAAATTTATAGAAACCAATAGGAGGAGGTGTGATATGGAATATGTTGGAAGTAAACTGCCCGTGAAACCTCCTTGATGCGATTACCCATTGAAACATGCTCTTCTGGAACGGTGGTTTTCTAAAAAAAAAAAGTGGCCAATATACATGGTGTCTTCTCAAAGAGATCATTACTGAGGAGGTTTGAGAGCTCAAGCATGTAAGTGACACCATTTCTTACCAAACATTCTCCTTGTAAGTCACAAAATTAATTGAGATCTCTCATTGATTAGTCGGTTTTTCATGAAAAAGGTCTCCATCATTCTAAGGTTGATGTTCCCCCATGACGTTTGAGGAGGCCTATAAGAGTTAGTATAGTGTGGAATAACTTCATTGGTCACACGAGTACTTACTTCAAAATTATCTAAAACCTAAACAAGACCCAAGACCAACATCAGCACCAAACCTTATCACCATCCTTATGGTCCAACAAACAAGGAAAGTCTTAGGAGAAGAATAGAGGTTTATGTTTGTCCATTTGATGTTACCATCTGTGGTGGGATCCATAGTTTAGAATCTCTACTTGAAGGGTCTGTGTAGATTCAATGTATCCAAAGTTTTCTTTAAAGAAAACTCGTCGCTTGCCATGAATATATGTGCTTTTAACCTGATGTCTTATTCACTGTATGTTAAGCTACTGCTTTTATGGTGGGTTTACACGTCCCGATATCGGGACGATATCGCTATACAACGGCGCGGGAGCGCGCATTTTTTGAGCACTTTTCCCGATATCGCATCGGCGGTTTACACGCTGTGATATCGGGAAACAACGCCCCTACGATGTGTACGCCCACCAACCCAGTAACGATCATTTAACATGGGAGCTAATGGTAGCGTTGGCGTACACATCGGAGTTGGATGTTTACACGCAACGATCCGGCTCCAACAGGCATCCGATATCGGGCGGTTGAATAGCACGCTCATTCGACCCCCGATATCGGATTACCATCATTCCTGCATCGTATTGTACCTTCAAACAGTACGATGCAGGAATGATATCGGGTCCAACTCCCGAACCACGTGACTTTTGGTCGGAGTTGGACGCCAATATCGCGGCGTGTAAACCCACCATCAGCCAACTGAGCATAGTCCTCAACCCTTCTCTGTGGGCGTCATCTTAAAGACCACCCCCACTTGGCCAACAAGTCTAAATTTATATACAGGGAATTGAGGGCCATATCTCAGGAACGGTGAGGAGGAGGAACTGAAGAAGAACATTGCCGGATTCAGGAGAACAGCGACCTTTACACCAGGTAAAAATATACATATTCATGGAAAGTGACAGATGCTCTTTAAGGCCACCATTGTTTTCACTATGGCTTTACTACTCCTACCGGACATTGATATGCATGTTCTTCAAAGATCAAATGACACCAAGGGGTAAATCCTAGTTCATGTCATTGACAGCACTGTAATGCTATTCAGCACTGTAGGGCACTATTGTTTAGACTTTTTTGGCAGAGTTAAGCTTCATCCACTCAAATCAAAGAGACCAACGAACCTAGTAAATTTTAATATGGTCCTCGAGGTGGTTGTAATGCTAAATGAGGCATTAAAATGAAGGTCACCATGAAGAATGCATTTTTGTTATAATAGGCGATGGAGGCTCATAATGTAGCCCCCTATGCACATGCAAACATGGCCTCACCTGTGCTCCTTATAGCAGTATCACGGTATTACTTAGAGTCTGGATGGTCACGTTGTACATTTGCTGCTTCCAAGACATTAGGGGAATCATTTGCATACACAATTAACCCTGTTGCCTCTACTATGGAGGTCATAAGTGTAAAGGTGGTTCACGTTTATTACCGGCCCATCCGAGGGACCATTGCTGTCATTTCCATACTATGTTGGAGGATTAAAGTGGAACTCACAGTTTTCTTGCTACTTATTTTATGGAATTCTAGTTTTTTTTTACATACATATATTATGTAACTTGGGCAATGGAAGACAATGGTTACTTGAAGCTCATGGGACCCTATGCAACAGCTCCAATGGGGCCCCCAATAACTGCAAATCTTTAATCACATCAGTCTTTTTCTATAGGCCAAAGGGACTTTTGGGGCTCCGTAGGCTCCAGGGCCGGGTGCGATTGCAACCCCTGTACCTATTGCAGTTACGGCCCTGCTCTTCCAGATCCATCTACTATGATTGCCCCTTTACATTACCAGAATACAATTCCTATAAAGACCACTATACTGCCAGGAGGAGCAGCTAGAGGATATTTTTTTCACCAATGCTTCTTCCGAAAACTCAACCCCCCTCCTATCCGACCACAGCCTGCTGACCTTCTCCACCCTCCCCCCGCCACGCTTCCCCTCTCCGGAAACTCCCTCACCCCCGGAGAAACCTCAAGCTCATTAACTTCCACTCACTCGCCGAGTTCCTCCTCCCTCTCTCTGACTTAGCCTCCTCTCATGAAGCTGACACCACCACCACCCTCTACAACACCACTCTCGCCACAGCACTCGACCAGGCCGCCCCTCTCTCATACAACAAGACCGTGCACACAGACAACCCTGGCTCACCGCCAGCACCAAAAAACTTCAACGGACGTCCAGGTAGCTGAATGGAAGAAATCCAACTCCACAACGCACCTCGCTTGTACAAACAGTCCCTCATCGACTTCAAGACAGCACTGACCACCGCGAAAACAAGCTTTCTGCTCGTCTCTCATTAGCTCCCTCTCCAACAATCCCAAGCAACTTTTCATAACCTTTAACGCCCTACTCCGCCCCCCCCCCCGCTCCCCTCCCTCTCCCCTCATCACCGCCGACGACTTGCCAGCTTCTTAAACAGAAAATTGACAAAATCAGAGAAAGCTTCAATTCCCAATCCACACGGCCCTCCCTCTCTATCACCCAACCCCCTCGACCAAAGTAACTTCACCTCCATGACTGAAGTGCGTCTCTACTCCCTTCTAGCACGATCACACCTCACCACTTGTGCCCTCGACCCTATCCCCTCCCATCTCATCCCTAACCTCACCACTGTCCTTATCCCCGCCCTAACCCATCTCTTCAAAATATCACTTACCACCGGTGTCTTCCCCTCATCCTTCAAACATGCCCTCATTACACCCATCCTCAAAAAACCCTCCCTCGACCCCGCAACAGTCTCCAACTATTGTCCCATATCACTCCTCCCCTTCGCCTCAAAACTGCTTGAGCAACATGTCTACTCCGAACTGTCCTCCCATCTCTCCTTTGACCACCTGCAATCCAGTTTCCGAGCCCACCACTCCACCGAAACAGCCTTAACCAAAGTCACCAACAACTTACTGACCGCCAAGAGCAAGCGACACTACTCCATCCTTCTCCTCCTCGACCTCTCTGCTACCTTCGACACAGTCGACCACTCTCTCCTGCTTCAAATTCTAGAACACCTTGGCATCACTGACCTGGCCCTCTCCTGTATTTCCTTGTACCTAACAGACTGGACCTTCAGCGTCACCTACTCCCACACCTCCTCATCACCCTACCCACTATCTGTTGGAGTTCCCCAAGGCTCAGTCCTGGGACCCTTACTCTTCTCCATCTACACCCTCGCCCAGGCCAACTCATCGAGTCCCTCGGCCTCCAATACCACCTCTACGCCGACGACACCCAGCTCTACCTCTCCGGCCCTGACATCACCTCCCTGCTATCCAAAATCCCACACTGCCTGTCCGCCATCTCATCCTTCTTCTCCGCTCGTTTCCTCAAACTCAACATGGATAAAACAGAGTTCATCGTCTTCCCCCCAAGTCGCTCTTCCCCCCTACCCGACCTAACCATCACTGTCAACGACTGCACACTCTCACCCGTCCCCCACGCCAAGTGCCTCAGAGTAATCTTCGACTCTGCCCTCTCCTTCAAGCCACACATCCAGGCCCTCGCCACCTCCAGCTTAAAAACATCTCATGGATCCGCTCCTTCCTTGACCATGACACTGCCAAAACGCTTGTCCACGCCCTCAATATCTCCCGCCTCGACTACTGCAACCTTCTGTTCACTGGCCTCCCCGCTTCCTCCCTTGCACCCCTCTGAACCATCCTCAATTCCGCTGCCCGACTCATCCACCTGTCGCCCCATTACTCCCCTGTCTCCCCCCTCTGCCAAGCCCTCCACTGGCTCCTTACTTCCCAGAGATCTAAGTTCAAAACCCTAACCCTGACATACAAGGCCATCCACAACCTGTCCCCTCCATACATCTCCGACCTGGTCTCCCGAAACCACCCCTCACGCAACCTGCGCTCCTCTCAAGAACTCCTTCTCTTCTCCCCCGCATCTCCACCTCCCACAACCGCACACAAGACTTCTCTCGTGCATCTGCCGTACTCTGGAACTCTCTTCCACACCACATCAGACACTCCCCTACCCTGGGAACCTTCAAGAAAAACTTGAAGACCCACCTCTTCCTTCAAGCCTACAACCCACACTGAGACCTAATCCGCTGCACCATCTCACCTCTCCCCCTCCTACTTTCTCCCACCCATCCCCTATAGACTGTGAGCCCTTGTGGACAGGATCTCTGCCCTAATGTACCTGTATGATTTATTCATCGTTATTTATGTCCTCGTCCTTGTTCTGCCCTTACACATGTAAAGCGCCATGGAACCAATGGCGCTATATAAATAAATAATAATAATAAAATATGGAGTTTCCCTTAAAGGGGAGGTGACAGGGGTGTAACTACAATAGGTGCAGGGTTGCAGTCGCACCCGGGCCCTGGAGTCTAGGGGACCCCAAAATTCCTTTTAGCCTATAGAAAAAAACAAATCCTATTAAAGATTTGCAATAATTGGGGGCCCCATTGGAGCTTTTGCATCAGGGCCATAAACTTCAAGTTACACCACTGGGAGTTGAGTAATGCGATAAGTGTGCAGTTTTCTGCTTCGCACAGATATCTAGTAGGGGAATATATAAGAAAGGGAAGACTTAATATACTGAAAAGTTTACAGGTGTAATTAATGTGGAACATGAATTCTCTTAAAGGGACAGTAACCAATAAATAATCTGCAAAAATGTGAGTTTATGTCTCTTTTTTTTGTCACTAGTAATGTAGGAGTTAAACATAAATTACACATTCTGATAGGTGCCCGAAACTATCTATTGTACAATGATAAAAGGATCAGTAGCAAGCAAGCAACGGAGGGGTTAAAATATCTTGACAAAGGCCACGCTGCCCTGCTGTCACTTACCAGAGTCAGAGGTCCCCCTGCTGCCAGTGCTGAACCCGAGAGGAGCGCCTCCTCACTTGATGTCCCTGACACATGTCATGCCGATAGACTCGGACACATAGTCGTACTGATTGCTGGAGGACATGGAGCGACCCCATGAAGAACATTGCAGGTGGGAGCCTCTTTTCTTAAAGGAGGAGGTGAACCTGTAAAACTTCTTGTGGCGGTTTTTCAGATATTCCCTGTAGTTCTTGGTGAGCAGGGTGTACAAGAAAGGGTTAATGCAGCTGTTGCTATAGGTCAAGCAGGTGACCAGGTAGTTAATGCACTTTAGGGTTTGAGACGAGAGCGGAGGGGACATGTCGTAAAGTCGGATTAGCTGCCAGATCCAAAAAGGCAAGAAGCAAGCCCAGAAGACCAGGACAATGCTGAAGATCATAATTAGCACCTTCTGTTTCGGGGACCTCTTGTTCTCCTTCTTACTGATGGGGTTCCTCTGAGATTCCAGATAAGTCCTGGCCAACCGGGTGTACAGGTAGCCAATGATCATGCCTGGTGCCATGATGCTGGTGCTGAAGAGTACCGTCAAGTAAGTCCTGTAGGCATCCTCACTCCACGTTGGGGCACACATTCTTTTCACCCCCTTCCCCTCTACTTCTCTTAGAGTCATCATGATCATCATTGGCAAAGTGAGAAGAAGAGATAGCACCCACACGGCAATGGCCATGGACTTTCGATAGCCCTTGGACCTTCTGACCGTGTCCAGAGGTTTGGTGACCGCCATGTACCTCTCTGTACACATGACGGTGAGGGTGAATATGCTGGCGTGCATGGTAAAGAGGTCCAAACTGAGCAAAATCCGACACCCGATGTCCCCAAAGTACCAGTCTTTGACAAAAGAGGTGCAGACGATGAACGGGATGCTGGACAGGTAGAGGAGGTCCGCCAGGGCCAGGTTGATGATGGAGATGTACATAGATGCAGCATACCTCATGGAGTGGCACATGACCACCAAGGTGTACACATTGCCTGCCATTCCAGCCACATACATCAGGGATAGGATGGTACCAAATGTTGTCGTAATAATTAATTCCTCCATGCTGTACCCTCGAAGGTCCAGGTTGGAAAAGTTCCCCGGGCCGGAGGAGTTGGGCTCCATTTGGGTATCAGAGCAGCCGGCCCGGGGAAGGGACCGTCTTGTGGAGAAGACTGAGGTTTCACGATAGCTAGAAACTGCAAAGCAAAGAGAGAGAGAGACAACGAGAGCGAGGGGAGGAGAGAGCTGGTGACGACACCAAGGCTCTCCCTCACTATATTCGCCATCCTTTTCTATCTTCTTACTTTACAGATTCCTTGTTTCGTCCCTTCCTTTGTGTCTGGCTCTTATTCATCTCTCAATCAATTATTATTTCCTTGTGTCACATTTTCCACCCCCTGCCGCCTTGTTTGTCCTCTACTCCTATTGTACTTGTCTCATTCTTCCCGCTCTTTGTCCTCCAATTCTTTTTTTTCCGATATCCCTGTAACTTTTTGAAATGTTTCTTTCGTTCTTCATCCGTCTCACTCCATCCTTCTTAGAGGTGGCAATGGCACCCATTATGGAATAGTACCTGGTACACATTTTACATTGGGTCACAGCAGCTTGCACTTGACAATCACCTCTTTTTGATTTCATGCTATATCCCGACCCGTTTAGTTTTACCCCATTAACTCTCTGTTGTAGTCCGAATATAGAATCAGGGGCCGCTGCAGATAGGAGAACCCTTCCAGGTCATTCACATCCCGATTATAATGAGGTCTGAGAGCCAACAGGGAAGTGTGAAATATGTGTTGTGTCAGGCAGCTGGTGAAAGGGTCGTATATTGTTATCTTTGCACAATATTGACCTGGATTGTTTGACGCCTCACCTATTACAAGTAATAGTACAGAAAAGGGGCATAACGATCACAGTTGCAGAAAGTGCGACCATCCCCATTGCTGGAGGGGGCCCACCGACGCCTACTTCAGCTAGATGTGCGTCCTAGGATGCCCATTCAGCTGAAATGCATTGCGGTGCAGAAAACCACTGGCTCCCTGCACTGCAATATCTGGCACTCATATGATGCAAGTAGAGAAATTAAATCCAACAAATATGACATTTCAGTCTAAACGTTAGACCTACATCGGATGGATTGCAAATGGAGAAAAGACAGCGCAATGGGGTTAGGGTAGGATCCCAAAGGTCTAAGTTACAGAAATGGCACATTTGTTGGATTGTGTTTCTTAATAAATCATGTTCTCTACTTGTATCATACAAGTGCCAGATTTAATTTCTACATTATTTTACTCTATAGCCGCCTAACTCATATAGATTACTCTATAGCCACCTTTGTGGAGTGGTACCCTGCCTAAGCACTGCATTATACAGAGTGATATATATATTTATCTATTGCACCACAATACAGACACTGACATTGGCATGTCAGACATTGGAGTGGCATAGCGGTGACGTCATGCGTCACCAAAAGCAGGCACGTCGATGTCAGCTGCTACAGAAGAGGACACTGTGTGAAATGGGAGCAGGAAAAGGTGAGAGGAATGTTTACTGTTTTATGTGTTAGAACAGAGGCAGAAAAGGGGACATATATACCAGGAAGGGCCTAGGATGGGGGACATATATACCAAAATGGAGAACATATACACAAGGAAGGGGCCAAGGATGGGGGACATATGTACACCAGGAAGTGGCCCATGATGGGGGGCATATATACCAGGATGGGAGACATATTTACACCAGGAAGGGGACCATGATGAGGGTACATATACCAAAATAGGGGACATATACACCAGGAAGGGGCCCAGGATGGGGGACATATATACCAGGAGGAGGCCCAGGATGGGGGACATATATTACTGGAAGGGGCCCAGAATGGGGGACATACCGTGTTTCCCCGAAAGTAAGCCCCCCCGATTGTAAGGCCGCCTAGGGGTAAAGGGGGGGCCTGCTAATGTAAGGCCTCCCCCGAATATAAGGCCTTACAACCGGGGGGGGGCTAATGTAAGGCCCCTAGCGGGGGGGGGGAAGAGCGGGAGCGGGTCGCACGTCATGTGCGCCCGCTTATTAGATATGCACTGCATCCCCCTGTCAATCAGCGGCAGGGGGAGTAGTGCATTATATATATAGGCCCCCTCCTGCTGGCACACTACCCCCCCAGTTGGTGTTCTGAGGCCCCCCCCTGCTGCTGCTGCTCACATCTTACCCTCCAGGGTCTTCTTGCAGCAGCCAGCGCGTCGGTCCTCCGTCCTCGGCTGTCTCCCGGATCATGTGACCGGCCGGTCGCAGTTGCGATGACGTCATGCGCTGCGACGGGTCACATGATCCGGGAGACAGCCGAGGACGGAGGACCGACGCGCTGGCTGCTGCAAGAAGACCCTGGAGGGTAAGATGTGAGCAGCAGCAGCAGCAGCAGGGGGGGCCTCAGAACACCAACTGGTGGGGTAGTGTGCCAGCAGGAGGGGGCCCATATATATAATGCACTGCTCCCCCTGCCGCTGATTGACAGGGGGATGCAGTGCATATCTAATGAGGGGGCGCACGTGACGTGCGACCCGCTCCCGCAGTGTGCCAGCAGGAGGGGGCCTGTAGGCCACACTGCTGGGGCACCCAATATAAGACCCCCCCGAAAGTAAGACCGGGGGCCACTTTTGGCCCCCCAAAAAATGTAAGGGTCTTACTTTCGGGGAAACACGGTATATACCTGGAACTACATAATGAAGGGAGGTAATACACATGTTTTTATAGGAGAAAAAAAACAATCCACTTATTATAATTAGGGATGATTGAATCAATTCAATGCTATTCATTTTGTTAAACTCTTATATATTTCCACATTCGCAGAAGATTGCGTCAGCTATAAAATGATCTCACAACCTCTGGCGTGCTATATAATGCCTTGCAGCTATCACATCACATGGTATAGCATTGGAAATTAGGTGGGATTATTATAACTTGTATAAAACTGAAGCAGGTAATGCAGCAGCCATGTTATGGTGAATCAGGATGGTGACAAAGCTCACAGCAATTGAGAGGAGAGAAAGCCATAAAACACTGAATAAACCAAGTGCAGCAGTGAAGTACTGTTACCATATAGTTACCTAAAGTTGTATATGTTGTGATCACTTAACATTGACTCACCCTGGGCCAGGTTCTCAGGTCTCAGGCACTGGCTGTCAGTCACGGTTCCGGTGCCTGAAGTTGCGGGCCCGGTGGTCAGTAAAAGGGTTATAGTAAAATAATAAAAAGGAGTGAAAGTTATTAGTTTGTGACGCCACCTGTAGGGTTCCGGTGATGGCACCGGCGCTGCTTGGGCCTCTGGGGTGATGGGCGGCAGCAGGATTGAACCGCTCCCTACAGGACGAGCGGGGTCCTTGGAGTCGAGAGCTGCAGAAGAGTAATAGGGCAGCTCGGTTGTTTCTGTAAAGCAAGCCAATTAAATGGTAGTCCCGGAATAAGGCTCAGACACGTTGCTCCTCTGAACAGGTATTTACTTAGTTGTTCAATGGCAGACAGGTAAAACAGTTCTCAATGCCAGGTAACGGACCGGGTGGTCTCTGCAGTGAATAGTGTCCCTCTGAGGCTCCACAGGTGTCCTTCTCTATCCTGACTGTCCCCTTCTCTTTGCTGCTTTAGCATACCCTGCCAGGATACAGAGGGCCCTCGATTGGAGTGCCCGTTGTCTTGGCCCTGACGCTCGGGGTCCTGGCCCTCAATGGTGGGTACCCCCGGGTATAGCTGCGGTGATGGTGAAGTTTGAGTTGTGCTCCTGTAAAGCCTTCAACCACTCCGGGTTCTGTGGTGCAGGGTCGTCTAAACCACCTTGGAGCCGGTACTCCGGATTGTGGACTGGGCTCGGGTCTTCTATCATCCACTCTCTCTCTTGGCCCCTTTCTCCTTCTGGGTCACCAGTGCTTGGTGCCCTCCCCGTTATTGTCTTTTCTGTCACGACTTGACTTCCCTTGTTCTTGTCTCTTCACTATTCTAACTTACTGCTTTCCCCACTGCTTTATACACTAGTTCTCCTCCCACCAGGACCGGTTACCCAGGAAACGAGTGTCTAATTGGTCCTCTGTCTCTAGGTGTTGCATGTGGTAGATGGAGCCTCAGGATTATCCTATTCACCACTGGGATGGAGAATACAACACCTTCAGTCAGGGGTGTAGTACCCTCCTGTGACGCACTCTTAGTGGGGCGCCACAACATTACTAAGGTTATGCTTGTGTTAAAGTGAACCTGTCACCCCCTTTGGGCATTTTAAACTGTGCCCACCAGCTTACATATTATGTAAATTTGGTTGTTATAATGTGGCGCCCCCGATGGTCAGGCGTCACACCGGATATTACACTCATAAAAGCAGTGTAAATTTCCATAACTATAAGTGGATGTTAGACTGGTGGGTGGGACCCATTCCTGCACTCCCACACTAGAGTAGCGGTGGGAGGTTACTCCTGGGAGGGAGATATAGTTACCTCTAGAGGGAGTCAAAGAGTAGTCAGTGAGTTAGAGAGGAGTCGAGGAGGAGTGTGGAGCGAGTTGGGAGGTCTAACAGGACAGCGCCAGGCTGATCCTGAGGAAAGATGAAAGGGGATCCTAAGGGGATCCTGAGAGAGGGTGCCTGACGCTCTGAGTCTGGGCCCGAGAGAGAAAGGGGGAACCCCAGCGTGTAGCGACCATACTCCAGGGAGCTTCCCCAGTCCACCACAGGAACGCTGGAACCGAGGACATGGCCAGAGTCCAGCTCTAAGGTCGTCAACTGGCTGCTGCGGTCTGTTCACCGGCTGAGATACAGAGATTATTAAAAAATTAAAATCATAACAACGCCACATTGTCTCTGAAGAACAATATCTTTGTAAGAAAAATATATATATATATATATATATATATATATATATATATAGCAAAAGGTTATTTGAAGCATAAACTAATTTTATGGAACTATTAAAGCTAGAAATATCCCATGTGAAGCACCGCCGGCATGACCCTCATGGCCGGGGCGCATCACATGCAGGATCAGGAGGATCCTGTTCACACTGGCCAGTTTTTCCTGTGATAATGCTGTGTGAACCAACTTTGAACATGAGGTTTAATGTGACTAATGAGTGGCTCATGAAATCGAGGAGGCCATGAGGAATGGGATGTAATGAGTGATTGCTGACAGCCCATGTGGGTGTGTCAGGTCTGTGTGTCCGGAGGAATAGCAGCCCAGCTGGATGACTCAGTGTGGGTGTGGCAGGCACGATAAGAGGTCAGCCAGCTAAGTGATTGAGAGATTCATTCACAGCCAGACATCAGCCTGAGAGCATGTGGGCTGATTCACAGCCAGAGTTCAGTCTGTGACAGAAACCCAGCGAGTGTGGGTGTGAGATCGGAGGAATTCCGTCCCGTGGGGACGAGAGGGAGGCTTGGCCTGCTGCATGCGGCGGGTACCTGTCTCTCAAACCGTCCTTCGATGGTATGTGTGAACCTGTGGCCAGATGCGGGGGTAACGAGGGCTCCTGGAGTGGGGAACCGAGGCTGATCCTGGAGGGCGCTCGACTCAGGCGTGGGCACAGTCGTCGACCTGGAGACTTGCCACAGGGTGGAGGTTTGGTGGCGGCTGTCGGCCTAAACACGTGGTGAGGAGGCCTTGGTGACGCTCGGTTTGCCCGGTGACTCAGGTAGGCCAATCCCTGCTATGGACCAAGGGGAGCAGCAGTCCATGGATATCATATGATGGGCTGTGAGCGTGTGTGAGGATGTATGTGATCCATGGATGTGTTAGGATGGATCACATACGGTGTGTAAGAACCTGGTCAGGCTGGAGTCCTGATGCCGGGGTAGTATGAAGCTGGGGAAATAAAGTCAGGCGGCTGGTACCGCCATTGGGACCGACTCAGTGTAGTCAGTTAAAGGTCCTGACGAACCGGAATGTATGTGGAATGTGTAGATAGGCCGGAGGCCGTAGCCACCACGGGAGCTGTTGGTAGAGCTCCAATGGGGACAGAGAGATGGTTACAGGTCCCGGGTTACAATAAGATGTCATGTGCAATAAGTGTTATGTAATGTTATATGTAAATGTATGGTGTATTTATGTATGGTGTTTATAATCAATGTGATATGTGTCAAACATGCTACCCGGGTTATGTTATTAATATGTGAAAAATAAACGGATAGACATTGGTTAACTTATAAACACGTGTTTGTTGTCGTTATGCAAGCGGGTTCCCCGGTTGCTACCTCACACCCATTACTCCTCCTTGAATATCGAGGTAAAATATGATGAATGGATTATTTATTTGTTTTTAATGAAAATGTATGTATATATACATGTATATATTCATGGTAGTATGTATATATATGTATGTGGATGAGGGATATGTGCATGTGTGTATATATATCTCCCTGATTCAATTTAAAACAAAAGTGCAATACATATTATAATGAAGGAGTATAAGGGAGTAACATGGATTGAGAATGTAAACCCTTTGCTCTCCAGACCCTACAGCTAATGGGTGTAACTTACCTGGATTAATTGGAGGAAACACCTGATTAGCTAAGTGAAACACCAGACCAAGAGATTTCTTTATTTATACTGCATATCTTTTATTGTACCTACACCTGAAGAAGGTTATTTTTAAATGTTTTAGCAGAGGCACGGGCAGTAACCATTCCACCCGTGACACTTGTATTCATTGTCAAGTGCAAGGCAGTGGAGGGACTAGGCCGAAGAACAGGGGTACCCGGAACCTCAAGACTAGTGGAGAATCCAGACCAGGCTCAACTAGCGACTCGGAGGCTGTGGCACTTTACCGGTGACACGGTCGACAACCGCGCACATCTGCTGAGAAGCTGCAACCATAGGGCTAAGGGGAGACACTGCAGGTTAAGTCCTAAGAAAAGCCCACAGTCCATGGCTCAGAGCTATGTGTGGTGAGGCGCAAGGCAGGACGGGCGAGGCAAGCGCTGTGTGAAGAGGCTGAGAAAGGACAGAGAAGGGGTGTCGGTTATGTGTCATCCTACTACCCGGAGGTTGCTGGATCCCTGCCTCCATCTATAGTTGCAACCTGCGCGTGGCGTCACGTAAAATTAACAAATATCCCAGGTCCAGTCATCCCTTCCAGAATGAACCCTCCACGCCAGTTGCCATTCCTAGGAGAGTGAGCCACCCACACCAAACTTTTAATGACACCGCCCGGTTCAGAGTATCCTAAGGCCCTGGAGGGGCATGTCAGGTGCACATCTCAGCACAGTGGGCACTCTGTAATGACATTGTCGCGCCCGCTGCACTGAGATCGCACTAACAGCAAGAGAATGAATTGCAATTCTGGGCAGGGTGGGAGACTGAGGCGGTAGCACCCCCCTTGCATATCAGCCTTGTGGTCCGTGCCATTGGCGGTACACCACTGCTATCAATTACCCACAAATGAAATTATCTGGAGAAATTCAGAGAAAATTCAAATTTCACTAGATTCCCTCATCTCCCCTTCTATTGTCGGATTTCTCCAGTCTCTGTCTTTCCCTCACCTCCGGGTCTCGTGCCTGCTTGCGTCAATCTCCCCTTATGGAATCACGCACTTCCTCTATATTATATCATTCCCTTTACACTGTGCCGGTGCTCACACTTGTTACCTGTTTACCATCCCCCACTTCTAACCTCCGGGCTTCCTTCATCTTGAAGACTTTTACATTAACCTTTTCATTTTCTTAAGATTTCTTTCCTTCCATTGTCTATGGGTGAAACTACACGAAGGAAGACCATCTCCGGAGCCGCCTGTCTATTATATTAGGTGTGAAGATTTGTCCCACTGTGGGTGAAGCATTGATTTGATCATAGGCAGGGTCGCAACTATAACAGGTGTAGAGAGTGCAATCACACCCGGGCCCTGGAGACTAGGGGGCCCCAAAAGTCTCTTTGACATATAAAAAAAAGACTTTTGCTATTTACAATAATTGGGGGCCCTGTTGGAGCTTTTGCATCGGGGCGCATGAGCTTCAAGCTCTGGTCACAGGGTCCAGATTTTAGAGATCCTTAGCCCCTTCAAGACCAGGCGATTTTTCACTTTAGCGTGTTTGTTTTCTCCCTTAATGGCTTTATGCGTTAATTTTTTCATTCATATTTAATTTGTCAGACTTTTATGTATCGAGCCCCAGGCCCTGGGGTACTTGGGTATCAGGCTGGGTGGGTGTTTTCACGGGGATGTCATGGGTGGCAGCACCTGAGCCTGTGGCCTGGGTGACACTTCAATAAGGGGTTATGTACAGGGGACAAGAGTTTGTCATGTGACGTCACCTGTAGTACCTGGTGATGGGTCACCAGTGCCGCCACAGTCCTCGATGGTCGATGGTAATACAGCTGAGATGGTAAAGCTCCCTACAGGTGGAGCTGGGCCTCCGGTGCAGCATAGTGTAAGGGGCAGCTTGTTGTGGGACTTTAGGTCGGGATAGGGAGTGATGGAGCAGTCTATAAGGGGCATCGGGTGCGGGAGAGAATGACGCACACACAATGTAGAAAGTATCTTTTACCTTTTACTGGTGGTATTAGCAGGTAAAGACGTTCAGGGCACTGTCGGGTGACCAGGTGCACTGTGAACGTCCACAGCAAGTGGGTATAAGACCTCCTCAATTGCTCTACGGTTGCTGAAGCCCTGTCTGCTTGCAGCCAGACTGGCCTCCTCCCCTCTCGGGTCCTCTCTCTCCTCCTGCGCAGTCCACGGGTTACCCTCTCTGATCACTGCTGTATTACACTGCGGTGTCAGGCTCCCTTTTCTTCGGGTACACAGGGGGACTGGGTGACTGTCTCCATGGTATGACAGGGTTTTCTGCAGTCTTGAAGTAATCCTGCAGGTGCGGACCCCCGAAGTCCGGTACATCTTGGATGAACCTTCACCGGTTCCTCATTCCCTTGGCTCTGCTCCTTGCCTTTTGTCCCCACTCCTAGGCTTGCTGGACGGCAGAAGGGCCACTCCGGGTCACTGGCTTGGGCCTAACCGCGGCACTGATCACCAGGACGTCTTCGCAGCTCTCCTAGTGTCTGCACACTCTAACTAACTCCTTCCTCAGCAGCAGTATTTATAGGGGAACTCACCTAAAGTCAGTGAGTGTAGCTCTCCAGCAGTCTGCGGGCTCCGGTGCCCGGTAAGCCGTCTGGGAGAACCTATCACCGGCTCCTCTGTTCCCAAAACTGCTGCTCTCCTGGAAAACTCCTTTCCTGTCTCTCCCTACTTCCTCCCACCCTCACACTGCACTCCTCCCACTGGGGCTGGGTCTCCTAGTAAAGGATTTAACCCTGTAGTCCCCTGAGCTAAGGGTGTGTGACTGTGGATGCGAGGATTAAGCCACATATTAACCTCCCCATTCACTTACCACAGGGATACCACACACGCTGGTCTGGGTGCAGTACCCCTTAGGCCCCTTTCACATCAGCGGTTTTGCGCTGATCGCGGCAGTTGCGGTGAAAAAACCCCACTGCCGCGATTACCGCATAACGCTGCACATGCAGTTTACTTGCGGCAAGCCCCATACAATGTATATTCTGGCTTGCGGCAGGTGCGTGGTCAGCCGATACTGCACTTGCCGCAAGTCCGCATATACATTGTATGGGGCTTGCCGCAAGTAAACTGCAAGTGCAGCCGTTATGCGGTAATTGCGGCAGTTGCGTTTTTTCACCGCAACTGCCGCGATCAGCGTAAAACTGCTGATGTGAAAGGGGCCTTAGTGGCGCTCTGACCAGTGGGGCGCCACATATGCATGACACCAATTATGTTTTTATTTATTCTTCTTTGTTATTTTAAAAAGGAGAAATGGTAGTGATATATATATATATATATATCTACTATATGATTGCCCTATCATGTCTGTCTATTTGTCTGTCTCTCTGTAACCAAAATCCTGCATCGCTGATTGGTCACCGAGTGGCCATGCACCCTTGCAAGGGCCCCCACCTGATTGGCTGTCCCCGCTGTCACTCACTACACCCAGCCCTGATTGGTTGCCGAGCGGCCACGCCCCCCAGCCAGGGCGCCCACCCTATTGCCTGTCTCAGCTGTCACTCACTACACCCAGCCCTCTATTCTTTTTACTATCAAATAGGAAGAGATGTGTATTTGGGGAAGGAGATGAGGAGCAGATCGGAGGTCAGGACACCTGCCTGCTCCACTGGCGGGGCCCCAGCACTGGGATGGAGAGCACACAAACTCCTGGGGATCTGGGATCAGCTGGAACAAGCTCCAAGTACTGACAGATCCCGGGATCTCCTTCCAGGGTAAGTGGGTGTAAGGTGAAGCATCTCCGGAGGAGCATGATCAGGCAGATCGGCTCCCAGGACCCAGCATCCCTGCTGTGATCTCTGCTCCAAGGACCCCTGCTGTGATCTATGTCATCTGTGCTCACCGGATCCCTGTGATCTCTGCCTCTCCAGCACATACCTGTGAACCACACTGAAACCGCCGCACACAGACACCGCCGCACACAGACACCGCCACACATAGACACCACTGAACTCCGACACCGCTGCACACAGACACTGCCGCACACAGACATTACTGCACACAGACACCGCCACACACAGACACCACTGAACACCGACACCGCCGCACACAAACACTGCCACACACCGACACCGCTGCACACAGACACTGCCGCATACAGACACCACTGAACACCGACACAGCCGCACACAGAGACCGCTGCACACAGACACCACTGAACACTGACACCGCCACACACAGACACCGTCGCACGCTGACACCACTGAACACCGACACCGCCGCACACTGACACCACTGAACAGCGACACCGCCGCACACACACACCGCCGCACACTGACACCACTGAACACAGACACTGCCGCACACAGACACTACTGCACATAGACACCGCCACACACTGACACCACTAAATATCGACACCTCCGAACACCGACACCACCGCACACCGACAGTGCCGCACACAGACACCACCGCACAGTGACACCACTGAACACCGACACCGCTGCACGCAGACACCGCTGCAGACACTGCTGCACACTGACACCACTGAACAATGACACCACTGCACACACACACACCACTGCACACTGACACCACTGAATACAGACACCACCGCACACAGACACTGCCGCGTGGACACTGCCGCGTGGACACTGCCGCGTGGACACTGCCGCAGACACCGCCGCACATAGACACTGCTGAACACCGACACTGCTGCACACTGACACTACTGAACTCCAAGGGTATGTGCCCACAGGAAGGTTTAACGTCGGTTTAGCAGCGAAAACCGCCGGCGGTTTAGCATAGGTTTTATTTAAATTTATGTAAATCCTAAGCAGCGTTAGGACTTACAAGTAACCCTATGTAATTTAGAAACCGCTGTGCACACATAGTCGGTTTATGTGAGCGGATCTGCCCGCGGTTGAGCGGTTTCCCAGCGGTTTAGCAGCATACAACATGTCAATTCTTCTCAGCGGTTTTTGATCGGTTCCATGAACAAAATCCTCCATAGAAAACCGCTGGAAAAACCGCTGGAAAAACCGACTGAAAAACGCTGTGCACATGCTGAAAAACACCGCCGGAAAACAGCTGGAGACTTCAGAGCTCAGAACTGATAATTTCCAGCGGTTTACTGACGGTTTGAACGCCACTAAAACTTCCTGTGGGCACATACCCCAACACTGCTGTACACCGACACCACTGAACAATGACACCACTGAACACTGACGAACACCGACACTGCTGCACACCGACACCGCTGAACACCCACACTGCTGCACACTGACACTGCTGTACACTGACACAACAGGACACAGACACCGCTGTACATCGACACCGCGGCACATTGACACCGCTGAACACCGACACTGTTGCACCCTGACACTGCTGCACACTGACACCACTGAACTCCAACACTGCTGTACACCGACACCACTGAACACCAACACTGCTTTACACAGACACCGCTTCACCGACACTACTGAACACTGGCACTGCTGCAGGTATCTACTATATAATCGTCTAATTCTGTCTGTTTGTCTGTAATGGAAATACCGTGTTGCTAATTGGTCGCGCCAGCCGCCCACGACCAATCAGTGACAGGCGCAGTCCGGCTGCGAATTGGTGCAGGATTTAAACCCAACTTCTCATTGCAATTTTTTTAAATCTTCATAAATAAACTACATACATATTCTAGAATACCCGATGCATTAGAATCGGGCCATCATCTAGTATACTAGTGTATATATATATATATATATATATATATATATAATGTCTGGCCCACAAGGGTCTGGGGCACTCAGGTCTCGGGTGGTCGGGTGCAGGGATGTCATGGGTGGTCGGTGCCCGAGCCTGTGCCCTTGGGTGACAATAACAAGGGGTATTTACAGTTCATGAAAGTCGTGACGCCACCTGTAGGTCCAGTGATGGCACTGCTGGGACCTCCAGGGTGATGGGCAGCAGCAAGATGTTGCGGCTCTCTACAGGAAGAGCAGGCCCCGGGGCTGTATGGGTTGGTTAATGGAATAGGGTATCGCAGTAGGAATGTCACAGTCGACCAGGAAGAAACACAGACACGTTGCGAACTTTGCACGGGTACTTTACTCCGGTAATCTGCAGTCTAACAGAGTATGCAGTTGTTTCAGCTAGAGTAGTGGACCGGGTGGTCCTGCCAGTAGGCAGTGTCCCTCTGAAGCTCCAGTGATGTTCCTTCTCTATACTCGCTCTGTCCTACCTCTGCGCACTCCTTCCTCCTTGCGCTGCCCTGCACGAATCCCGTTTGTTGAACTAGTCCCGTCAGGTGACATGGGAGCCCTCTTTCTCTCCAAAGGGAACCCAACCCAGTCTAGCGCTTCTGGTGGAGACTGTGCGTGATTTGGGTGGTTGGATCGTGCTCCTATGAAGACATCGACCACGTCGGTAATTTGCGGTTCAGGGATGGACCTCTGATCCACATCGGAGCCGGTACCCCGCTTTGGACTGGGCCAGAGCGTTTGGTCGTCCTCTTCTTTGCCCCTCTCTGTCTGGCTCACCAGGTTGAGGTGCCTCCACATTACTTCTCCTCTTTTAAGGCCACTTTACACGTCGCAATATCGTTGTCCAACTTCGATAAAAAGTCACGTGGTTCGTGCGTTGGCTCCGATATCGTTCATGCGTTGTGTAGTGTGAATGTGCAATTCGATGCAAGAACGATGTCAAAACGATATTGGGAGAGAAATGAGCAGGCTCTCCAACTGGCCGATATTGGATGGGCGATGTGGCAGGATCGTTCTGTGTGACAGCCCAATACCGACTTGGAGAGCAACTTCCCCTATTCTCTCCCATGTTAAAGGGTCGTTCCTGGGTCGCTCGTACAAGGGGGCGTACACATCGCAGTTGTGTTGCCTGCCGATATCACCCTGTGTAACATCTTCTATGCGATCTTGGCTTTCAGCCAAAAAAATGTGCGCTCCCGTATACAATATCGAAATGATGATGGGACGTGTAAAGTGGCCATTGCACTTGTGGAGCCCCCACGGGACAGGGGTACTCGGTACTGGACCGGTCGGTGCCGGGGAAGTCACGGGTGGCTTGGTCCGGACCATGTCCCTGGGCCCGCACAATAAGATGGGGAATATTTACAAGGGGATTTGTCACGGGTGACGCCACCCACTTGGTGCGGCCAGTGATGGGGCCGCCGCTGCCGCAGAACCTCCAGGGGTGATGTGATGGCAGCGGAGATGGTGTAGTTCCAGTGGGAAGAACTGTATCCCCCGGGGCAGTAAGGGTTGAAGTCTATTGGGGTTATAGATGGTGGAGACGGGGTTAAAGGACACACACTCACGTTTGGTCGACACTGGTGCACTTCTCCTTCTCTCCTGAGGCTGCAGAGCTGACAGGCTTGTAGCAGGGGGAAGCTCTCTGTGCTGAATCTGGAGCAAAGGTCGCAATCAATACACAGACTCACAGTTTTGCTGTTTTCCAAAGCTTTACTACTGATGTTACTGCATATTATAGTCCACGGAGTCTGTAATGGGGCTGAGCTCTCTTCCCACCCTGTCCGGGGTCGTCAGCGTCCTTATGCTGCACTGTGTGTGTGTCCTGGCTGCTGCTATTAGCTGAGCTGCTGGGATTCCTCACGTCTCTCTCTCTGTATTCTGCTGGTACCACTTGGCTAGGCAACTTGAGTCCTCTGTGCTGTGCTGACCCCTCCGTGTTGCTTTGCTCTGGTACTAGGGGCATCTAGAGATTCCACTGTTCCGGGATTCACTGTGCTGTGGGTGCCAGACACAGTACCAGATCCGGTGTCCATTCTTCTGGGGCAAGTGAAGGTATCACTCCAGCTCCCAGACGAGTTTCTCTGTCTCCCATTGAAGAAGCACTAACTATCATAATACGCGAAACGCGCGTTGGAGTCCGGCACTGGTGGGGGGATCCCCTGTTCTCAGCACTAAGCACCTTATTGGTATGATGGTTACTCTTATGCTCTGAGACTGCAATTATATAATGGCAATAGAGATTCTGTACTTGGGTTACTGCATTATGGGCAGTCTGAATACCTGTTTAACAATGCAAATACTGTAATATATCTGTTAGACCGTTCTGTATGTGACCCTTTTATGTATAAATTGCCTTTAATGATTCATGCAAAAGCTCTGTGAGCATAATTCTGGATAATGTACCAATGAATTTGCTGTGCAATTTTAATATCACCTACTCCATGTATGTATGTTTCCCAATAAATATATAATTTTGTAAGCATAAAGCTCATGTGTTTCTCCTGTTTAAAATGATGCTTGATGAGCTGCAGATGTCGTGAACCAGTGGTAACACTGGTGCGGCGAATTTAATAGCCCTATGGAAGTTTTGTATCTAGTGTTTCTCTGTCTGTAGTTCTCCTGTTCCTCCGACCCTCACTAGGTCTATACTAAGTTCTGCACTAACTCGTGCTCTTCACAGCCCTGCTCCGAGCTGAACTGAGCTCTCCCTCAAGGGCAAGAGTATATAAGGAAGCAGGTTGTGCTCCCCCTCTTGGCCCAGAGGTGCTAGTGTTTGTCAGTGTGTAGTGGGGGAGAGAACCCATGTGATGTTATTGTGGCACATTAACCCATAGGGTGCCACACACTCTCTTTCACTTCCACTCTTCTCATCACCGTTCCTTTTTCTACTACTCTTCTCAACTCTGCTCACTGTTCTGTCTTTCCTCACTCACTTTATAACCTAGCATCCCATCCCACTGGGATTGGTTACCCTGGTAATGGGCGTCTGATTGGTCCACTATCACTAGGTGTGTGTGTTATGGAGCTTTAGGCTTCTCTAAGGCTACCTTCACATTTGCGTTCCCCTCCGCAGCGTTCTGCGGCGGGGATCCGCAATGTGACCGCAGCACCGCAAGCCCCTATCTTTATAATGGGAGCGCACGGTACTGCGCATGACCGTGCGCACCCATTCAATGCCCAATGTGATCTGTGCGCAGGCGTATGCCTGCGCTCAAATCACCCAGTCTCGTCCGCACCACGGATGCGACATGTTGAATTTCTGGTGCGGACGAGACTGGGTGATTTGTGCGCAGGCATCCGCCTGCGCACAGATCAGTTATGGCAGTGAATGGGTGCGCACGGTCATGTGCAGCACTGTGCGCTCCCATTATAAAGATAGGGGCTTTGCGGTGCTACGGTCACATTGCGGATCCCCTCCTCAGAACGCTGCAGAGGGGAACGCAAATGTGAAGGTAGCCTTACCCCCTACCAGGACAAAGCATACTGCACCTTCTGTTCAAGCGGGGCGCTACATATATATATATATATATCTGTAACTTTTCTCTTTTTTACCTTATTTTTCAGTAGGCATCTTAAACCTGTGAGCTTCTGCTCTCATGTTCTATATACTGCCATTCATTAGGGTTGCGGTATATATGAAAATCATAGTCACACAGAAAAAAAAACCTAAATTGACAGCTATGGAGGCTGTGGTGATGTGGCCCCTGGCCGGGTGCATCACACGGGTTATCCGTGCAGGTCTCTGTTCACATGGGCCGGTTTTCCTGTTTGTGTGTGCTGTGTGAAACCTGTCCAGTGTACAGTGGGTTAACAGCTGAAGAGTTTTCATGAGCTGAGTAAAACAGCTGAGTGTGAGTGCTGAAGATGTGAGAGATTCATGAGCCTAATGAGCGGCTGAACCTGTGTGTATGAGTGCTTTGCTGGGCTAAACCTGAATGGTGCACAGGGGGTTAATCACATCTCAGGTCTGTGTGTGAGTGAAGATGTGCTGATTGACTCACTGGGATGCAGATGTGGGTGAGGCAGCCTGGATAAGAACCTGCCAGGTGTCTGAATGAGGGGAGGACGATGGGAATCAGAGTAGTTCAGACCACTGCCATGTGAAGATGTGCTTAAGCCGATGGATAAATGTGGTATAATAATAGTAAGCGCTGAGAGCTAAAACACGATACACAATGCTCTTAAATATATTACCTTTGAGTTTTATTCATTCAACAAATAAAAGCCCTCCTGCCACAACGCGTTTCGACGCTGCCAGCTAAGGAGAAGGCAGGAATCTTATATTAAAAACGTTGAAGGGGAACACCAAAGATCAGAAGATCAGTGAATACAAACCTTCACTCACCACATATCCACAATCTAGTTGTGCGGATAAGGCACAACTAGTAAAGGTGAGTGAAAATCCTGAATATCGCTTAATCTAGATTCCCCAATGCAGCGTGGCGCAACCTTTGTTTTTTCTTGTTGTTTTTTCTTTTGCATGTGAAGATGTGCTGGAAGTGATCCGTCTCTGGTGGGGGAAGTGAAGGGAGCCTGCCAGCTCCATGCTGGTGGCACAAAGATGCGTACATGCCAGCCAGTGTCCAGGACCGAGGACGGATCAAGGGCCAGGCGGTCAGATGTGCGGTATGATGAGGTCTGTGGACAGCTCAAGGGCCAGGCGACTTTGGGACTGACTGAGTGAGTCATGATATGGTCCCGTTGATCCAGATGTTAGTGTCCCAGATCCCGGTGGATATGTGGTGGTCTTGTGTGTACTGAGTGACAGGGTTCCTGGTACTGTTGTGGGCCCTAAGTATGTAGCATATTGGTTTATGTAAAAATGCCATGAATGCTGTGTCATGTGTGAGCCATAATGGTTTATGAAAAAGTGCCATGTGTGAAGACTCGTGTGCAATAGGATGGGGAATGATCCCTGTGAGGGTGTTAGGCGGTGGTAACCGCCATTGGGACCGACAATAGGTCATGATATGGTCCCATTGATTCTTATATGAATGTAATGTCATGTGATGTATAATGTGTATGTTATGTCGTATGAAAATGTAAATACAGTGTTATGTTTTGTGATGAAAGCAGTTTATGACATAAAAACAATAAATCTGCTGGTTATGTTCCGTTAAAATGTAGTCGCTGATGTCATTTTCCCGTGCCAAGCGGGTTCCCCTGGGGCGCTACCTCACAAGGCCAACAGCAAGGCCTCGGTTTCCATGGCGACCTATTGACCCCCTGTGATCATGTTGGAGCTAAGGAGGGTGGTGACAGGGGCACAGAATGGCACACCCACTTGACCATATGCCTTAAATTTTGCTGTCAGAAATTGAGATTGGCATTTAAAGGGTAAACACAGAAGCGATCGGAGCTTAGTTCACAAAAGCCAGATTGTTAACACAGTTCAAGCACAACCAGCACTATATGTACCAGTATGCCCTATGCTGAGAAGAGGTTAAAGCTTTATGAGACTGTGACACCCCTGCGTCTGGCTGCCACAAAATGGTTTAATTTATAATGTTTTATATGTGTATTCCAAGCTTTGATGTGAGTTTCTATGTCTCTGCTGTATAACAAGCATCCACACATGTATACCCGCCCCTCACTGAGGTTGTGCACTCTTTCTTGTTTTGGGCTTGTATATAATCCCTGGGAAGAAGGAGGGACTTAGTCACTGTGTGTAATGAAGAAGAAGAAGGGAGTAATGGAGGACGCCTGAGGGCAGAGCACATGTGCATGCACAGCTATATGAACCCGGATCTCAGCTCCTAGGCCGCCCAGGCTTGCAGGGTTCGGTGGCAAGATCAAAACTGTGTGATTTGGACAATCAATAGTGCAGCACTGATTCCACATCTTCAGCAGCATAAAAAGGTCAGAAGATAACTATTGCAGCCAAGCATGTGTGTTCACAGGATCTGCGCTGTCAGAGTGTTGGAGAGTGTACTGAAGGAATCATAGGCAGTACTGAATATGTCATGCTTTAAGAAGCCTGTGTCCCAGGAAAGGAATTTGATATGGCAGGAAACTCCACATTACCACTGTACAGACAAGTGGAACTCCCATCAAAGCAGCCAGATTGTAAGCCTGGGTAGGAAGGAAGTACTGCATCCTGTTAACCTATTGGACTGCTCCGTAAATGGTAAAGTGACTATCTTGTCTTCTGCTGCTTTATTGCAACTGCACCACTACCCTCATCATCTCCCTGGGGCCAGCCATAGTTGAGTAAGGGTTTTCCATCTGCGGTGCTATACCACCTAACCAAAGGGGTCATCTGCAATACTGGACACATCAGGGTGATTATCCCAACTGGTGGCGCTAATAAAACGTTATCTCTACTACTACCCCTTTATATCTGTGATTAGGACCACGGCTGCTGGTAAACAGAAATTTGGCCCAGTTGCTGAGTAACCTGGCCCTTCCAATTGACACAAGACTTTTCACTATAAGCTGTCATGTGTGTAAATGATGAATAACACTACTTCTGGCCATTCTATGATGTTTATCCCTAGTTTTCCACTCTATCTCTAATTTTCAGTTGCCTCTGAGCTAGTAGATGGAGACTAGTTGCTATGATGTCTCCTATGTACAGGCCACATAGACATGAGGGATAGGTGTTTCCATGTCTGGGATGAGATAAAACACTTGCTAGAAGCAACAGCTGTTTCATGGAGAACATCATACAACAGTAATGAGCAAGGTAGCTGGGAATCCAACACTGGGTTAGATAGTGATATATAGAAAGCATTAATATGGTCTATGTATGTCTGTGACTAAATCTCTGCTCCTCTCTTCTTTCCCTTCTCCACAAACCTCAGTAGGTAGCTGTAATCTGATTCCTCAGTGAACTGGCAGATGAGCTCTGGAGGAAGAGGCAAGAAGTAATGGCTATGTGGAGAGAAAAGCAGATATTTCTGATACCATATATGGCAAAGTTTCTTATACTTGTATGTACTATTGATTTATGCAAAATTTGTTGAAGTGACAGCAACCATTTACGTTTTAGATTTCCAACATTAAGTTGTTTTAAAAATGTGACCAGCGAGGTTCTTGACTGGGGGTTCCCCTTTTGTCCTAGACCAGTGATATATCCAACATTGCCTTATTGCCTGTCAGATGTTGGAGATGGCACCAGCCATCATATTATCACCTGTCCAAAAGGGGTCTCTGCTAACATTCGCAAGGGGGCTCTTTGTAGGATGGTTGGAGGAGCTTAGTTCTAAACCAGGTCCTGAGATGCGCAGATGTTCAGAGACCCATATCCTTCATATTTCAGAGGACATCAGACTTGGTAGCCCAAGAAAGACTGTTCGGTGACTTGTGAGAATGGTGCCAGGATGACACGCATGTAAATCAGTGTATCGGCTATAGAGAAAAGGACTAATTCAGTAAGAGCATCTTTGGATGTTAAGGGCCTGTCACACGTGTTAATGTCGCCCGCGATATCGCTCATGCGTCACAAATTATTAATCGCATGAGCGATGTGGAATTATCGCAGGTAAGATGTCACACGCGTCAATATGACCCAGCGATGCGGTGATGTCGCCATCTTGCGAGCGATTTTATTTAGTCGCTTGTACGTTGTCAAAATAGAAAATACGTCGCTGAGTTTAGTGTCACAGGCAGCGATGCACAATGTCTACTGAGCGATGAGCGACAGGTTTTACATCTGGCAGTGAAATCGGCGATCAGCGACATATCGCTGGTTGCATCGCTTGGTCACACGCTTCAATGTCGCTCCTGCGTCACTTTTACGTCACTTGAGCGACTGAAAATCTGTGACGTACGAGCGACATTGACAGCGATATCGACGCGTGTGACATCCCCTTTAGAAGAGCTGAATTTCTTTTCGAGCCCCTCCTTGGAGTCACCATTCCAGAGGATTGATGGTGACCGGATAACAGAGTTCCCCAGGTTGTGCCAAGGCAAGAATCCGGCTCATTCCTCAAGACTCAGACAAGCAGAAAAGACTGCAATACCCTCCTGAGCTCAGGCCCCGCCATAGATAACGTTGGCAGGAAGCGTGCATGCAAAAGCTAGAGTTTGGTGCCAAACTAGATTACATAGGCTGCAGTCGTTGAGAAAATAACTAAACATTCCCACAATTTGGACTGTAGTCAGTATTCCTGTGTAGCACCCAGGCAGCCTTTTGCTGTGTGTGGGTTCAAGGTAGGGGAAGCTTAGAATTGTAGATAAGATTAGTAACTACTGTGCTGACCCATCGAATAGCCATTCTGTGCACCAAGTAGTTCACACTGCGTCACCAGAGTAGTTTTCATGCCCCTGTACTTGGCAGGGCAAATCTTTGGTAAATTTTCTGTGCACGTTTTTGACATTTCGGGTCAGTATTGTTGGGGCAGCATGGTGGTCCCAGTCAACCCTGACCAGGTGTATCTTACAATGAGTTATTAGTGATCCCTGTGGTTTTGTTAGAGATTCCTATGCAAACATCCCTTTAGTATAAAAATCTAATTCTCCAAAATTGTCTGGTCTTGTTTCTGATCTGTGACCTGCTGTATTCTGGTACGAATCTCTCGGTACTTGGCTTACAGCCCAAGGACTAGGCAGATGATTCATTCAGTAAAGGTTGGCAGAGACAACCCTTATTGGACCTATAACAATGGACACTTGGGTCATCACCAACGCTTGAGCCTACTGGACTGAGATTCACATGTTTACATATAGACCTTGAAGTCAATAGTCTTAGAAGAAGACCCTACTGCAGATTTACTATATATGGTAGATGTTCCATTTCAAGCAATCTTCTTGAGCTAAGACCATGGATCGACCAAGATTTTTCTACCCCATCATGTGCCAGGATCAGTAATCACAGAAATAAGTTAAAGAACTTTGGGGGAGATCTTTTTTGTCCGATAAAGCTTTGATTACCAGATTTCCTGTTTCGTAAACTTGGGATACGTGACCACAAGGCAAAGCATCCTGTTCTATATCGCGACCACAACGTCACCACTGCGACGCGGTCATGTGACGCCGGGTTCGCACGTCACTTCTGGTCGCACACAGGCAGACTTCATCATGCTATGTACGCATGCGCGAAGTCTGCCTGTGAACCCTGCGACCGGAAGTGAAGTATCCCGGCTAGTGATGAGCGAGTATGCTCGGCGCTACTCGGTACTCGCACGAGTATCTCGGTACTCGGGGTGCTCGGTGAGCACCGAGTACTGCCGAGATGCTCGGACCGCTCGGTAATAAATAGCGATCTGAGACACATACACTGCTCCCTTCAGTGAACACAGTGAGCTGGCACCACACAGGGAGCATATTAATTGATAGGATCCCTCTGGGGGCCACAGCAAGGTGTTCTATGCTGCAGCGATTTGAAAAAGCCCACCCTCCCGCCCTTTTCCGGAATTACTCGTTTTATAACCGGAAGTCTGTGGGCGGAGCCTGTCACTCATTGACTTACATTGGGCTCGGTGCTCTGGCCGAGTACAAGAGTATCTTGAGATGCTCGGCCAGAGCACCGAGCACCCGAGCATTTTACTGCTCGCTCATCACTAATCCCGGCGTCTCATGACCGCTTCGCAGCAGTGACATTGCGGGCGCGATATATAAATCGTGCCCACGTTCTGCTTTTGTATAATGACGCCCATTAGGGCGTATTACAGCAACGAGGCAGGGGTAGCGCGGCACAAGGGGACCCGCCTACTGGTCAAAATGCCTTCAGGAACGCCCCTCTGACAACATTTTCGTAAGTTTGCAAGCTACATTACTGTACTTGTAGATTACTACAAAAGGTGAGACAGGGATGTGTTACAATGTATTGTAAGGCTGCAGGGGCAGGTATTAATAGTTTAGAAAGCTTATTTGGGGTGACAGGTTCCCTTTAAAGACTGCATCATGGATTATGCCTAACCAGGAATTTGGTTTCCTTTGCAGTTTTCCTGACTAGTTGATTTTGTGTTGGGCTATGGAATTGTGCTATCTCTGATAATGTCTTTTAGTTTCCTTTCTTTTTTTTATGCAATGTCTGTTTCTGTTTTTTCAAAGCTAATAAATACTGGGGGTCTTGAAACCATAGGCGAACAAGACTTTACCTGCAGACACATGATGTATCATATCTATTGTCTCCCTTCATTGATGAATTATTTAAATTCAAGTCACACTGGCAATGTGTAGACCCTTTGCGGTCTATTCCAAAAGTTCTCTAAAAAGATAAGGGTTTCTATGACAATCCTTAGAGGACCCCCGTAAGGACTCAAACATTGCTTATGGTAGGTTCTCCAACTTACACTTTTTTGACATAAGGGAATAGACATTTGGAGTTCACCATTAACTTGAAGCTCTTGCAGTTCATCAGTGATGGCTCCTTGGGGGCCACATTTACTTCATGGAAGATAAAGCAATAAGAATAGGATCAGTCAAAAGCAGCAAGAAAAATCAAAAAGTAGCCTAATAAGACCAGGTCTGGATCATTATGGTTCAGGGTATGGATGGAGGCATAACACATTCATCACCTACCCTGTGTCATTAACAATACTGCAGTCTTATGTAGCAAAGGGTCTGCCTGGCCTCCTAGGTACCACGACTCAGATACAACTCTGTGACCCCTAGAGTTACATCTCTCTACATGGCATTGTATCACTGATTAATATTGATTGAACCAATCTGGAAGGTGTGAGCGTAGAAAATGAATATTGATTAATTTGTATGATTTTATTGATTTGTACAGTCTTGCCGTCTGCAATGTCACAAAGGGTCACCTAGTATTCCTGACTGCCGGTCTCTAACCTTGCTCTCAGCTAAGATGATTCTGCCTCCCACATCAGTCATTAAAGCACCGGTTTCATTTTCGGCACTGCTATATGGCTGCTGTCAGTGAATGGAAACATCATGATCTACATGTGGAGGCTCTACAATACTACCCACACATCCAAATCCCTCTGAAAGGGCTGGTAATAATTGTATCTGGTCCTCTGCAGCACAGACAATGTTACACAAATAGCTTCATGGAATTTGGCTTTATATTAATAGGGGACATTGGCATATTGGTGACAGGAAGCGCCAGATGGCACCACGCTGGGCAGGAACAGACATTCCTGCTGATTTGCCCGGCTGGCACCGTGACCAGATAAAATGTCATCTATGAGTGATTTCACTGAAGCTGTATTAAATTTCTCACTGTTTATAAGTTGTAAAATCTAGAATAAAATAATGTGAACGGGCGTCCAGACCGAGCGCAAGTTATTATATTATCTCATATTTCTAATACAACTCAATGTTCAGCAAATACAGAAAGTAGGAAAATACAGGACTGTCCCATGGCACTTATTATACTGATATATAGTGGTGGTGTTAGCACAAATACTACACCGTAACCCTTGTTGTATATCACAGGATTACATACTCTATGACTAGCAGTATCTGCCTGTTACTGCCCACATTCATATTACATAGATCCAATAAATCCAATATATAAAATATTTTAGATTATAACCTTCATGCCATATTACAGAGGACAGATTTCATAACCTAGAGAGTAGGCTTATATAATTACTATAATATTGCCCTTAGGTACAATAATACAACTACTATAATACTGCCATATGTACAAGAATATAACTACTATAATACTGCCCCTA
This sequence comes from Allobates femoralis, assembly GCA_033576535.1. Lineage (NCBI taxonomy): Eukaryota > Metazoa > Chordata > Amphibia > Anura > Aromobatidae > Allobates > Allobates femoralis. Next base: position 448,159,921 of record JARQOC010000006.1, on the reverse strand, counting down.
TATACAAGAATATAGCTACTATAATACTGCCCCTATATACAAGAATATAACTACTATAATACTGCCCCTATGTACAAGAATATAACTAGTATAATACTGCCCCTATATACAAGAATATAACTACTACAATACTGCCCTTATGTACAAGAATATAACTACTATAATACTGCCCCTATATACAAGAATATAACTACTATAATACTGCCCCTATGTACAAGAATATAACTAGTATAATACTGTCCCCTATGTACAAGAATATAACTACTCTAGTACTGCTCCCTATATACAAGAATATCATTACTACAGTTGTGGCCAAAAGTATTGGTACCCCTGCAATTCTGTCAGATAATACTCAGTTTCTTCCTGAAAATGATTGCAATCACAAATTCTTTGGTATTATTATCTTCATTTAATTTGTCTTCAATGAAAAAACACAGAAAGAATTGTCCTAAAGCCAAATTGGATCTAATTCCACACCAAACATAAAAAGGGGGTGGACAAAAGTATTGGCACTGTTAGAAAAATCATGTGATGCTTCTCTAATTTGTGTAATTAACAGCACCTGTAACTTACCTGTGGCACCTAACAGGTGTTGGCAATAACTAAATCACACTTGCAGTCAGTTGACATGGATTAAAGTTGACTCAACCTCTGTCCTGTGTCCTTGTGTGTAACACATTGAGCATGGAGAAAAGAAAAAAGACCAAACAACTGTCTGAGGACTTGAGAAACCAAATTGTGAGGAAGCATGAGCAATCTCAAGGCTACAAGTCCATCTCCAAAGACCTGAATGTTCTTGTGTCTACCGTGCGCAGTGTCATCAAGAAGTTTAAAGCCCGTGGCACTGTGGCTAATCTCCCTAGATGTGGATGGAAAAGTAAAATTGACGAGAGATTTCAACGCAAGATTGTGCGGATGGTGGATAAAGAACCTCGACTAACATCCAAACAAGTTCAAGCTGCCCTGCAGTCCGAGGGTACAACAGTGTCAACCCGTACTATCTGTCGGCATCTGAATGAAAAGGGACTGTATGGTAGGAGACTCAGGAAGACCCCACTTCTTACCCCGAGACATAAAAAAGCCAGGCTGGAGTTTGCCAAAACTTACCTGAGAAAGCCTACAACGTTTTGGAAGAATGTTCTCTGGTCAGATGAGACAAAAGTAGAGCTTTTTGGCAAAGGCATCAACATAGAGTTTACAGGAGGAAAAAAGAGGCATTCAAAGAAAAGAACACGGTCCCTACAGTCAAACATGGCAGAGGTTCCCTGATGTTTTGTGGTTGCTTTGATGCCTCTGGCACTGGACTGCTTGACCGTGTGCATGGCATTATGAAGTCTGAAGACTACCAACAAATTTTTCAGCATAATGTAGGGCCCAGTGTGAGAAAGCTGGGTCTCCCTCAGAGGTCATGGGTCTTCCAGCAGGACAATGACCTAAAACACACTTCAAAAAGCACTAGAAAATGGTTTGAGAGAAAGCACTGGAGACTTCTAAGGTGGCCAGCAATGAGTCCAGACCTGAATCCCATAGAACACCTGTGGAGAGATCTAAAAATGGCAGTTTGGAGAAGGCACCCTTCAAATATCAGGGACCTGGAGCAGTTTGTCAAAGAAGAATGGTCTAAAATTCCAGCAGAGCATTGTAAGAAACTCATTGATGGTCACCGGAAGCGGTTGATCAGTTATTTTGGCTAAAGGTTGTGCAACCAAGTATTAGGCTGAGGGTGCCAATACTTTTGTCTGGCCTATTTTTAGAGTTTTGTGTGAAATTATCAATGTTTTGCTTTTTGCTTTATTCTCATTTGTGTTTTTTCATTGAAGACAAATTAAATGAAGATAATAATACCAAAGAATTTGTGATTGCAATCATTTCAGGAAGAAACTGAGTATTATCTGACAGAATTGCAGGGGTGTCAATACTTTTGGCCACAACTGTATAATTCTGCCATATGTACAAGAATATATCTACTATAATACTGCCCCTATGTACAATAATATAACTACTACAATACTGCACCTATGTACAATAATATAACTACTATAATACTGCACCTATGTACCAGATTATAACTTATTCCTTAGTTGATTTGACAAGGATGTGTTTAAGGCTAGGGCCACACTTCAAGTTATTTTTACAAAACCTGATCCAGTTTTGAGCTTTTAAAAAGCTCAAAACCGGATCAGGAAACACTCCTCATAGGAGCCTATGATAAAAACCGGATTGCTTCCCAAGCAATCCGGTTTCCGTCTCCGGTTCTGCAGCCTGCATGAAAAATCATGCAGGCTGCAGTTTTCGGAGTGGTTTTAAAATCCGCAATGCGGGAAGCGGATTGCTCAGGATGCGGCTCCCGCATATACTTTGCTTATCTTGGCTGCCGCTGGGATAAGCAGAGTGTTCTGTGCATTGTCTAAACTATTTATTTTATTAATAAATGTTTGTATACTGTCTCTAGGGGGTGCTCACTCCCCCTAGAGACCTTCCACCCACTCAGGTGGGCATATAATGGTGGAATCACTTACGTACAGCAGCTGTCCCCTGTCAGCTGCTGTACAGTTTTATGAATGAAAGCGCCGGGCTCCTCTGAGAGCAGCGCGCATACTATTGCTATAGTATGTGTGCCGCTGTCCGAAGTCCTGAAGCCATTTACAGTAGATCTATTGGCAGCGCTGCCCATAGATCTACTGTATAAGGCTTCAGGACCTCAGACAGCGGCGCACATACTATAGCAATAGCAATAGTATGAGCACCGCTCTCAGAGGAGCCCGGCGCATTCATTCATAAAACTGTACAGCAGCTGTCAGGAGACAGCTGCTGTACATAAGTGATTCCACCATTATGTGCCCACCTGAGTGGGTGGAAGGTCTCTAGGGGGAGTGGGCACCCCCTAGAGACAGTATGCAAACATTCATTAATAAAATAAATAGTTTACACAATGCACAGAACACCTTGTTCATCCCTGCTGCGGCAGCAGGAATGAGCAAACTATCCGGTAACCGGATTGCTCAGGATTACACATCCTGAGCAATCCGGTTAACGGATTGCGGCTTCAGCAATCCGGTTCCCGGATTGCTGAATGTCGGAAGACAATTGCGTTCACCGCATCCGGATCTGGGTGTGGTGAACGCAATTCCAGATTTAAGTGTGACCCTAGCCTAAAGCGGCCGTCACACACGCTTCAATATCGTGAGCGATATTGTAAGCGATCACATGCACGCGCGATCGCTAACAATATCGCTCACATCGCTGGTGAGCTGTCACACAGACAGACTCACCAGCGATGTGGAGCAGCGAGATCGCTGGTAACTATGGTACACATCGGGTTACTAGGTGCCGCGCGGCACTTAGTAACCCGACGTGTATCATAGTTACCATCTCCCAGCATAGGCTCTGGCGCTGGGAGATCGTTCATCGTGGTGTCATACACCACGATGAAGCAGATTGTTACATCGTTCATTGCTAGATATAAGCTCCGGCTCTCATATCTGCGATGTCACGATCAAGCGATTTTACATTGTAAAATCGCTTGATTGCATGCAACGATGCCCAAACGATATCGCTTAAGCGATCAAAAAGGAGATCACTTAAACGATATCGGGCTTAAAATGGTAGCGTGTGACGGCCGCTTTAGAGAGATATAAGATATCTCTGTCTCTTACATGCGCAAGGTCAGAGGATAGGTGACATCATTAGCTTTTGCCTACATATAGCAGGATGTCCTTTATTGATCTGGCTGCCACTGTCAGGCGGTCACTGATCAATATGACAACTCTTTTGTCTGTACAGACTGGATCATTGCTCACTAGAATAATTGTTATCTCAATGTTTACTGTCAGCATATACAACCATGGACCATAACATTAAAACCACTGTCAGGAGTCGTGTGTAACATTGATTACCTGGTGACATTGGCGTCTCTCGGGGGTGAACAGTCAGCAGGTGATCAGTCATGGTTGACATGTTAGAAGCAGGAAAAATGGGCAAGAGTAAGGATTTAAGCAAATCTGACAAGAGCCAAATTGTAATGTCTGGATGAATGGAAAAAGTCAGCTGGGTCTGATGAATCAGGTTTCCTATCATATGAGTGAATGGGTGTGTGTGCGCCACCTACCTATGGAAGAGATGGTACTAGGATGTTCTATGGGAGGAATCCAGAGGAGGTTGCGTAATGGGTCCTTGGCAAGCCTTCCTATTAACTAGGGAAAAAGTGCTGAGCTGCAATACCAGACATGGCCTGTGAAGATGGAGGTGCTATTTCCAGAAAAAAAATCAGACACTCTTTTAAATCTCATACGGCTCCTTTATCTCTTCTTGCCACAGTCAATTTTTGTTTTTCCTCCCCCAGAGGTGTAACTAGGGCTTCAGGTCAAGGGGGGAAACATTTAAGTGGGCTCCTTTATTTAAAAGAAAAAAGAAAAATCCACAGCAGGTTCGACATAGTTCAGAAAATCCAATAAATCTGACCAACAAAATCTATGGAGCCTCGTTCTGACACTCCATAGACTTTTTGAAAAGACACTTGCAGTTCAGAGTGTGCTGTGTACCCAGTAACCCAGTAACATTACTGGTGTCACCGCTCTTCAGGGGTGCTGGGTCTCGGGGAGTGCAGCGTAATCTGGAAGTGGCTGTTGACAAAGTCTATGGAGTGTCAGAACGCGGCTCCATAGACTTTGTTGGGCGGATTCTCCTGACCTTGTTGGATTCGGAGGACTATGTCAGACCTGCCGGAGGTGAACGAAGGATAGTGTCTTTGCTTTATTCTTCTGTGTTTCTTGGGTTTTTCAGGTTAAAAGTGAAGTTTGGAGGTGGGAACAGCATGGTGTGGGGCTGTTTTTCAGCATATGGCTCTGGCAAACTTCTTGTAATTAAAGGAAGGATGAATGCAGGAATGTGAAGAGACATTCTTGATAGAAATCTTCTGTCATCTACCAGGATGATGAAGATGAAACTTGGATGGGTATTTTTTTAGCAAGACAATAATCCCAACCAGAGATCCAGGGAAACTCTCAGTTGGTGTCAGAGAAAGAAAATAAAGCTGCTAGAATGGCCGAACCGATCACCGGAGCTGAATTCTATAAAAAATGTATGAAAGAAACTAAAGCTCAGAGTTCATAGAAAGTTCCACAGGACGTTCACGAGTTGAAGAGTGTTTACGTGGAGGAATGGCACAAAATCGCACCTGAGCAATGCATGCCACTAGATTCTCTATTATAGGAGGCATCTTCAAGCTGTCATCACCAAAGGTTTGCAAACCATGTCCTATGAAGACCGGCAAAAAGAACTAGGAATGTTTAGTTTGCATAAGAGAGGGCTGAGAGGAGGCTTAAAGATGACCTGTCACCCCCCTGCTGCATGGCAATCTAAATGCAGCACTGAATACAGCATGTCTGCTGCACTCTGGGAATGGGTCCCCCATGTGTCTGTGTGCTGTGTACCCCGAGATATAGCCTTTGTAAAACTTACAGTTAGAAACCATGAAGCTCACTGTGGCTGGAGGGAGCTTGATTGACTGTGGACATTCCATCCCTTACTTCCTCTGTGTGCCGCCTCCTACTGTGCTGTTTATGCTTTGTCAGGGCAGGAATCTGGAGCTGAGGTCAGGACAAATGATCAAATGATTTGCATTCTGTGAGTGACAGAGAGGAGGAGAGGAGGAGGGCAGAGCCAGCACAGCAGAAGGCGGCACACAGAGGCAGAGGGGGAGGGAATGGCCCTGTCAATCAAGCTCCCTCCAGCCACAGTGATTGCCTCTATGGCTTCTAACTGTAAATTTTACAAAGGCTATATCTCGGGTACACAGCACACAGACACATGGGGGACCCCTTCCCTGAATGCAGCAGACATGCTGCATTCAGTGCTGCATTGAGATTGCCATGCAGCAGGGGGGGTGACAGGTGCTCTTTAATAGCAATCTACAAATATATGAAAGGTAATCACAGTGCAGAGGAAACTACCCTATTCTCATTAGCAAAAGGAAGTACAAGAAGCAATGGGAAAAAACTAAAAGGAAGGAGATGCAGATTAGACATTAGGAAAAACTTTCTGACAGTGAGTGGAACAAGCTGCCAAGGGAGGTAGTGAGCTCTGCATCAATGGTAATCTTCAAGCAAAAACTAGATAAACATATAGTGAGGATAATTTGGGAAAACATGCACTTGCATGGTGTTGGATCTGATGGTCCCTGAGTTCCCTTCCAACTCTATCATTCTTTCATTCTATGAAAACTATGTACCATAATCTTCTTCTCTCCGAGTGGTGACGTGTAATGGACCTCGTCTTGGGACTCTACTCATTGACTTCCATATGTCCTTCCAATTAAAACTGAACACTCCATAAGGTTATATCAAAGGTTGAGATTGACCTGAAATAACTTACCGTATATACTCGTGTATAAGCCGACCCGTGTATAAGCCGACCCCCCTACTTTTGCCCCCAAAACCTGGGAAAATTTATTGACTCGTGTATAAGCCGACCCGTGTATAAGCCGACCCCCCTACTTTTGCCCCCAAAACCTGGGAAAATTTATTGACTCGTGTATAAGCCGAGGGTGGACCCCAGCACAGGTATACAGCCCCCAGCAGTGTGGTATACAGCAGCCTCCCCAGTGGTATATACAGGCCCCAGCAGTGTTACAGCAGCAGCCCCAGTGGTATATACAGCAGCAGCCCCAGTGGTAGTATACAGCAGCCCCAGAGGTATATACAGCAGCCCCAGTGGTAGTATACAGCAGCAGCCCCAGTGGTAGTATACAGCAGCAGCCCCAGTGGTAGTATACAGCAGCAGCCCCAGTGGTAGTATACACGCAGCCCCAGTAGTATATACAGCCCCAGTGGTAGTATATAGCCCCAGTGGTAGTATATATACAGCCCCAGTGGTAGTATATAGCCCCAGTGGTAGTATATAGCCCCAGTGGTAGTATATAGCCCCAGTAGTAGTATACAGCCCCAGTGGTATATATAGCCCCAGTGGTAGTATATATACAGCCCCAGTGGTAGTATACAGCCCCAGTGGTAGTATATAGCCCCAGTGGTAGTATACAGCCCCAGTGGTAGTATATAGCCCCAGTGGTAGTATACATACAGCCCCAGTGGTAGTATATAGCCCCAGTGGTAGTATATAGCCCCAGTAGTAGTATACAGCCCCAGTGGTAGTATATAGCCCCAGTGGTAGTATACATACAGCCCCAGTGGTAGTATATAGCCCCAATGGTAGTATATAGCCCCAGTAGTAGTATACAGCCCCAGTGGTAGTATACAGCCCCAGTGGTAGTATATAGCCCCAGTGGTAGTATATATACAGCCCCAGTGGTAGTATATAGCCCCAGTGGTAGTATATAGCCCCAGTGGTAGTATACAGGGCCCCAGCAGGGCCCCCCTCATAATTTGGCGCCCCCACCTCAGTTTCTGGGCCCCCCCGCATGCAGCGCTGCACATATACATTACGTGTCTAGCAGCTGTTACCCTCCGGTGGCAGATCGCGGCTCCCGGCTCCGGGCTCCATCTTCCTCGCTGTCTTCCTGCTTTGTGACCGCCGGTCACATGACAACCAGGAAGACAGAGAGGAAGATGGAGCCCGGAGCCGCGATCTGCCACCGGAGGGTAACAGCTGCTAGACACGTAATGTATATGTGCAGCGCTGCATGCGGGGGGGCCCAGAAACTGAGGTGGGGGCGCCAAACTTTGAGGGGGGCCGTATGACTCGCGTATAAGCCGAGGGGGGACTTTTCAGCCCAATTTTTGGGCTGAAAAACTCGGCTTATACGCGAGTATATACGGTAGTTTGTGTATTTCCAATTAATCCTCCCTGTAAAAACACAATCCAAAAAAAACAAGAGGTGACATTTATTTTTTTTCATCAGTTCACAACACTTGGAATTTCCCCCCATTTTATTTAGTATACTGTATGGTAAAACCACAACCCCCCTCTTTCCCCCTCCCCCCCAAAAAGAGCCCTCGCACAGCTATGTCAATGGAAGAATAAAAAAGACGAAACGGGCTCCGTCTTCCCGGCACCTCCCTCCCCGCACCCTCCACCTGATGTAATACCGCGACTGGAATAAAGAAACCGGTCTTCACCGGTCCAATGAGTGCCGCCTCCTTCTTTCTTTAAGAATAAAAAAAAGTAATGACTTTTGGAAAGAGGAGGAGGAAATAGAAAACAAAAGGAAAAAACCCTTAAGGGGTAATGGTGGAGGTCCTCTGGGTCCACAATATAGAGGGAGCTGTAAGGTACATGTCCTTATTACCTCTTTGCAGTAGATACAATGATGATGGTGTTTTGCCAATGTGTTCATCGTGTACAAAAAAATAACTCATTACCTCTAATCATACTTTGATTTAGGCGAAGAGTCTATTAGTATTGTATTCACAGAATTCAGAATGCAAATTATTTGCATGTGATGAGAGGATAGGACATACAGTCATGATTGAAAGTTTGTGAACCCTTCTGCATTTTCCATATTTTTGCATAAATTTGACCTAAAACTACATTAGCTTTTCTCACAAGTCTTATAAGTAGATTAAAGGGTTAGTCTCAGGCCAGCAACTTTTTCCTTAAAGGGAACCTGTCACCTGGATCTAAGCCCCTACACTATCACTACCTGTCCCTTCACCTTCCTAGCTGCTCCCTATCTATCCCTCTCTGAGCTAAATCCGCCCTATAAAACAGCAGAAAAATAACTTATAACTTACAGCAGTCCCTGAGGCTGGGGACTGAGAAGGCGGGCCAGGCTCCATTCAGCCCCTCCTCCATGCAGCAGCACACGCCCCGCTAGGCGGAATTATTCTTTCTTCATCGCCGCCTCCTCCATTTGGAATCTCACTGCTTTACACCTATCATGTTGTGGTGATGCGACCTCGATGTGTCCCCTGACTGAGACACAGCATATGGGAGATTGTATCTTCTGCTCGGTAGCAGCACACACAGGGTGAGCTGCTACTGGAGCTAAGTGCTGATTGAAAGCACTGACTCCCAGGTGTGCGGGTGAATAGGAGATGATATGTGCTGCCCTGGGCTGTGGGGAGGGGGTGAGTGTGTCAGGACAGCAGCAGGAGCTGCTGGGATTGTATGAGGTTCTACTCAGCTGTGCCCCGGTGTAACAGGCCAGACTAACCCCCCCGACCAGAATATACTCGGGGTTAAAGTGGCCTAGGCCAGATTATACCCCTCCGTATACCACAGCAGCTGTAGATCAGGGCTCCAAGCAACACATGGGGGCCCGTGGCAGCACAAAGTGGCCCCAGGCAGCAGAAAGTGGCCCTACGCAACATACAGGGGCCCCAGGCAGTGCTAGGGCCCCAGGCAGTGCTAGGGGCCCCAGGCAGTGCACAGGGCCCCAGGCAGCACAAAGTGGCCCCAAGCAGCACAAAGAGGCCCCAGGCAACATACAGGGGCCCCAGGCTGTACTAGGGGCCACAAGCTACACACAGGATCCCAGGCTACACACAGGGGCCCCATGCAGCATACAAGGACGCCAGGCAGTGCACGGGGCCCCAGGCAGTGCACGGGGCCCCAGGCAGTGCACAGGCCCCAGGCAGTGCACAAGGCCCCAGGTAGCACAAAGTGTCCCCAGGCAGCACAAAGTGGCCCCAGGCAACATACAGGGGCCCCAGGCAGTACTAGGGGCCCCAGGCTACACACAGGGTCCCAGGCTACATACAGGGGCCACATGCAGCATACAAGGGCCCCAGGCAGTAGTAGCACAAGGAGTGTCCCAGGCAGGCTAGGGGCAGCAGCAAGGGCCAGGGACACAGTGGAGGCCGGCACTACAGGGGCCCAGCACTAGGGGCCCCAGGGTACACCTGGGTCCACTACATACCAGGGGCCACATCAGCATACAGGGCTCCTGGGCATGTACCAAGTGGGTCCCTAGGCAGCGCTGGGGTCCGATGTGCAGCACAGGGGCCCCGGGTGCCCCTGCCTGGGGCCCCTGTATATTGCCTGTGGTCACTTTGTGCTGCCTGGGGCCCCTGTGTGCTGCCTTCACTGGGGCCCTTGTATGCTGCATGGAGCCCTTGTGTGTAGCCTGGGATCCTGTGTGTAGCCTGGGGCCCCTGTACTGCCTGGGGCCCCTGTATGTTGCCTGGGGCCACTTTGTGCTGCCTGGGGCCCTGTGCACTGCCTGGGGCCTGTGCACTGCCTGGGGCCCTTGTATGCTGGCTGGGGCCCCTGTGTGTAGCCTGGGATCCTGTGTGTAGCCTGGGGCCCCTAGTACTGCCTGGGGCCCCTGTATGTTGCCTGGGGCCCTGTGCACTGCCTGGGGCCCTGTGCACTGCCTGGGGCCATGTGTACTGCCTGGGGCCCTTGTATGCTGGCTGGGGCCCCTGTGTGTAGCCTGGGATCCTGTGTGTAGCCTGGGGCCCCTAGTACTGCCTGGGGCCCCTGTATGTTGCCTGGGGCCACTTTGTGCTGCCTGGGGCCACTTTGTGCTGCCTGGGGCCCTGTGCACTGCCTGGGGCCATGTGTACTGCCTGGGGCTCTTGTATGCTGGCTGGGGCCCCTGTGTGTAGCCTGGGATCCTGTGTGTAGCCTGGGGCCCCTAGTACTGCCTGGGGCCCCTGTATGTTGCCTGGGGCCACTTTGTGCTGCCTGAGGCCACTTTGTGCTGCCTGGGGTCCTGTGCACTGCCTGGGGCCCTGTGCACTGCCTGGGGCCATGTGTACTGCCTGGGATCCTGTGTGTAGCCTGGGGCCCCTTGTGCTCCCTCGGCCCCATGCACTGCTGGGGCCCCTAGCACTGGCTGGGGCCCCTGTATGTTGCGTAGGGCCACTTTCTGCTGCCTGGGGCCACCTTGTGCTGCCTCGGGCACTCATGCATTGCTTGGGGCCCTGTGCACGGCTTGGGGCCCTGATCTACAGCTGCTGTGGTATACGGAGAGTTATAATCTGGCCTAGGCCTGTTTATACCCCGGGGTATAGTTTGGGCTAGGCCAGAATATACCAAGGGTATATTCTGGCCCAGGGGGGTATATTCTGGGCTAGCCCAGTTTATACTTCGGGTATATTCTGGTCGGGGGGTTAGTCTGACCTGTTACATCGGAATCTGGAGGTCTGTGAATACCTGAACTGTGTGCTGTGTGAGTAAATACCTGAGTCACTGCCTTCTGTCGTGCTGATCCTAACTGCTACCTTACAGTGTAAAGTGGGTGGGAGATTCCAAATGGAGGAGGTGGCGATGAAGAAAGAATAATGCCGCCCAGCGGGGCGTGTGCTGCTGCATGGAGGAGGGGCTGAATTGAGCCTGGCGCCGCCTTCTCAGTCCCCAGCCTCAGGGACTTCTGTAAGTTATAAGTTATTTTTCTGCAGTTTTATAGGGCGGATTTAGCTCAGAGAGGGATAGATAGAGAGCAGCTAGGAAGGTGCAGGGACAGGTAGTGATAGTGTAGGGGCTTAGATCCAGGTGACAGGTTCCCTTTAAGGTCCTAGCTAATTTATCCTTATAATCTGAACTTTTTTCTAATACACTCCCTTTATTAACTCCCTATGGTTCCCTGTCTATACTGTCTAACAGCTATTGTTTGTTTGTTTTTTATTTCCTGCCCAATGACGTCCCGAGTGAGTGCCCCAGTGCATCCTGGGATCCTCACATGGAGCGTCATCAAGCTGACAGGCCCCAGGCAGTTTATCAGCTCTCACTTAATAAAGTTTCACTGTGATGCTAGTTTTAGGGGCGGGGCTTTCAATTTTATGTTCTCATAAATAACCAGCCATCCTTCTTCCCCTCCCTGCAATGCTGAGTCTCAGCCCCCGCTATCTTCTCCCCTCCCTGCAATGCTGTGTCTTTGCCCCCGCTATCTTCTCCTCTCCCTGCAATGCTGTATCTCGCCCTGCACCCCCACCTGTTCTTACCTACTCCCAGTGATGTGATGCCACATCTTCCCCAACATGGTGTGCCTCTCCTGTGCGACCATAAACTGTCAGACTTGCTGTGCAGGAGGACATAAGTGATGTCAGGGGTCTATCCCGGAGTTTATGGATATTGATGAGCTGGGAGATTCCACTGATGCCATTTGTGGGCGGTGCTCATGTCCTCCTGCACGACTAGTCTGACAGTTCACAGTTGCACAGGAGAGACAAAGCATGTAGGGGAAGATGTGACACTGTCCTGCTGGGAGTGGGTAGGAACAGGTGGGTGCCGAGATACAGAACTGTGGGGAGGGGAGAAGAAGGTAGGGAAGCCGAGACTCAGCACTGAGGGGAGAAGAAGGTGGGGGTGCCACGACTCAGCACTGCAGAGAGGAGAGAAGGTGGGGAGGCAAGACTCAGCACCGCAGGGAGGGGAGAAGGAGGTGGCGGGGCTGAAACTCAGCACTGTGGGGAGGGGACATGAAGGTTGCGGGGATGATACTCATCACTGCGAGGAGAATAAAGTGAGGGGGACTGAGACACAGCACTGCAGTGAGGGGAGAAGAAGGTGCAGGTGGGGGGCCATGACTCAGCACTGCAGGGAGGGGAGAATAAGGTAGGGGCCGTGACTTAGCACTACGGGGAGGGGAGTAGAGGTGGGTGGCTGAGACTCAGCACTGAGGGAAGGGGAGAAGGTGGGGAGCCGTGACTCAGCACTGTGAGGAGGGGAGAAGTAGGTGGGGGGGGGCAAGACTCAGCACTGTGGGGAGATTAGAAGGGGAGCTGCAGACATTTGTGAACATTGAACTGGCAGCCCTGCCCATGAATCTAGCATCACAGTGATGCTTTGTTTTAAGGAGGGGCTGAGGAAGTGCATGGGGCTTGTCAGCTTGATGACATACAATGTGAGGATCCTAGCATGCACTGGGATGTACTCACACCGGGTACATCATCAGACAGGAAATAGAAAAAACCCAAAAGCTGTTACATAGTGTAAAAAGGGAACCATAGGGAATCATTAAAGGAAATATATTAGAAAAAAGCCTAGATTATAGGGATAAATTGGATAGATCCTTAAGAAAAAATTACTGGTCTCGGACTAACACTTTAAGAACCAAACCAAATTAATGAGTCCAAAATATCAGATTTTGATATTTTTTTAAATGGTATAAATTATCCTATATTACATGTCTGTAACTGACAAAAGTATTTGAACCTTCTCCAAAAACAGGGTGGGCCATTTATATGGATGAACCTAAATAAAATGGGAATGGTTGGTGATATCAACTTCCTGTTTGTGGCACATTAATATATGGAAGGGGGAAAACTTTTCCAGATGCGCGGTTACCATGGCGGCCATTTTGAAGTCGGCCATTTTGGATCCAACTTTATTTTTTTCAGTGGGAAGAGGATCATGTGACACATCAAACGTATTGAGAATTTCATAAGAAAAACAATAGTGTGCTTGGTTTTAACGTATCTTTATTCTTTCATGAGTTATTTACAAGTTTATGATCACTTATAAAATGTGTTCAAAGTGCTGTCCATTGTGTTGGATTGTCAATACAACCCTCTTCTCCCACTCTTGACACACTGATAGCAACACCGCAGAAGAAATGCTAGCACAGGCTTCCAGTATCCGTTGCTCCAGAAGCTGCACATCTCGTATCTTCACAGCATTGACAATTGCCTTCAGATGACTCCAAAGATAAACGTCTAAGGGGGTCAGATCGGGAGACCTTGGTAGCCATTCAACTGGCCCACGACGACCAATCCACTTTCCAAGAAACTGTTCATGTAGGAATTATTTTTTTTCAGGAGCCAAAATCGCAGCAGTCTATGATTTTTGCTCCTGCAAAAAATCGGACAGAATCGGATCGGAGGCAAATCGGATGGAAATTATGCCAAACCTGATCCGATCCGATCCCCATTAGATAACATGGGGGCTGATTTGGATCCGATGCTGTCCAATTTTCATCGGACAGCATCGGATTTAACTAAATCGCAGTGTGAAAGCACCCTAGGGTGGTTTTCCACCGAGTTGCCTCAGGCCAGGAGGCTGCGTTCCTCCACTGATGATTTTAATGGGATTTTAAGCAACCAAAAAGAAATCATGTGGAAGAAACAGGTGCTGGAACTCCATTTCCTTTTCATCTCATTGTGTCAGTGAATTCCAGCCACTTATCTGATGCACCTTTGGAATCCTAGGAGTACATAGGGTGAGCTCTTTCCTTTCCCCATTTTTCCCTCATCTCATAATAGTCGAATCCTTCTAGTCTTTGTTCCAGTTACACTAACAGCTCAGCATTGCAATCATTTGATGGTGGAACCACAATTACTCCAAAGTGTTCATCATCAACACATCATTACCAGGCCGCATGTTGCTCATGCCACTGTGAACAGGCTTTTTGGCGTGCTATGATGGCCCACAGCATCTCCTGACCAGGGCTGCGGAGTCGGTAAGCCAAACATCTGACTCGGACTCCAGCATTTCACTAAATCTGACTCCGACTCCAACTCCATAAAAATTGACACCGACTCCATGACTCCAAGTTCACGACACCAACTTCACAACATTGTTATGGAGCCGGTAGGCCAAACATCCAACTTCTAGAGGGTTGAGAATGCGCACATAGGGTCTTATCCTTTATAGGCAGGTAAATGTAAAAAAATCAGATTTGCTCACCTGGTCCGGTTGTGTAGCACACAACCAGCGTAATCGCTCGAACAATGCCGTTGCTGCAGGGACTGTACTTCCACGAGGTGCGGTGCTGTGATCAGGTATTTGGACGAAGTACCTTAATGTCCACGCTGCTGCCAGAGAGGAAAATACACCAACGACACTGGACGTCTGAGTACTGGTAGTAGAGGTTTATTTTTCAACGCGTTTCGGAGCCACGTATCGAGCTCCTTCCTCAGGGAACATTCCCTGAGGAAGGAGCTCGGTACGTGGCTCTGAAACGCGTTGGAAATAAACCTCTACTACCAGTACTCAGACGTCCAGTGTCGTTGGTGTATTTTCCTCTCTGGCAGCAGCGCGTCCATTAAAGTACTTCGTCTAAATACCTGATCACAAACATCCAACTTCGACTCCGACTCCTCAATTTCCTTGAATCCAACTCCAACTGCCCCAAAATAGACTCCACAACTCCGACTCCACAGCCCTGCTTCTGATTTGTATCCCTTTGACCACATATGGGGTATTGTTGGTTGACAAGTGCATAGGGAGCTACCAGCAGTGAATATTAATGATTTGGCCAAGTGCCCTCAGTGTGACAGTGCATTCCTCCAATACCCATTAATACTCTCATTGATAGGTGCCAGGGCTGGATGTGCGGGGATTTCTCTATGCAGAGCTTATACTCAGTAACGAATAAATCAAGGTGTTTGGAAACTTTTGTTTCCATTTTTTCATCCTTAACATATCACTAACATGTCTATCCATCCTGGGATTTCCACATCTCCATGACTTATCTTTCTTGATGTGATAATTTCAATGTTGATGATCGTATTTAGATTTATACAGTAAAACGTCATTGTCTTTAACCATTGCCTGTTCTAACATTCCCAATAGCAGGAGATGAAAGACGTTATCCTGGACCTTCAGGCGGAGCGGCCTAATCATCAGAGAAGGAATAAATGATCCAAATTATTTGTCTTTTCTGCGACCGTCAAAGAAAATCAAAGCTTTTTTGGAAGTCATGAGAAGCGTCGCTGGGTGTTTTTAGCATCTTCTTCATCTCTCATCCCATCCTTGACTAGTGTCTTCTGATTGGTGGATATGTCACCTCCACCATATTTCATGTCACCTCGGCTGGCATGAAATAATACAGAAGAAATCCTTTGAAATGAGAAATTCTACCTGACTTCTAAGACTTTATCCCTGATGTTCCTCTACTCTGCAAATCTAAAACTTCCATTGATGTTCTTCCCACAGTCTTTGATGAATAGATATTTAGAATAGGAATGATGGATTGAAATACATAAAACAATGCGAATGTCAACCTGAAGAGCAAAAGATGAAAGGTGGTAGTGTCCAAAAAACATAGAAGGACAAGAAAATCACTGACTAACATCAGCGTAGAATATGGAAATCTTAACACCTTCACCCCATAGCCTATTTTCACCTTCATTGTAAAAAAAAACACTTTGCTAGACATATAATTGAATATAGAACAATATTTGAGCTAAATAGCAATGAAAAAATGAGACACTTAACTTATAAATATGGCCATATTGATAACCGCCCAGTAAAGAATATGTAACCATAGTGCTGACTATGCACAAAAAAATAACTACTATAATACCTACCTCCTGTGTGTAAGAATATAACTACTATAATACTGCCCCTATGTTCAAGAATATATCTACTATAATACTGCCCCTATGTACAAGAATATAACTACTATAATACTGCCCCTATGTTCAAGAATATATCTACTATAATACTGCTCCATGCACAGGAATATAACTACTGTAATACTGCCCCTATATACAAGAATATAACTACTATAATACTGCCCCTATGTTCAAGAATGTATCTACTATAATACTGCTCCATGCACAGGAATATAACAACTATAATACTGCCCCTATATACAAGAATATAACTACTATAATACTGCCCTCTATGTACAAGAATACAACTACTATAATACTGCTCCTATGTACAAGAATATAACTACTATAATACTGCTCCTATATGCAAGAATATAACTACTATAATACTGCTCCTATGTACAAGAATATAACTACTATAATACTGCCCCTATGTACAAGAATATAACTACTATAATACTGTCCCTATGTACAAGAATATAACTACTATAATACTGCCCCTATGTACAAGAATATAACTACTATAATACTGCCCCTATGTACAAGAATATAACTACTATAATACTGCTCCTATGTACAAGAATATAACTACTATAATACTGCTCCATGCACAAGAATATAACTACTATAATACTGCCCCTATGTACAAGAATATAACTACTATAATACTGCTCCTATGTACAAGAATATAACTACTATAATACTGCCCTCTATGTACAAGAATACAACTACTATAATACTGCTCCATGCACAAGAATATAACTACTATAATACTGCCCTCTATGTACAAGAATACAACTACTATAATACTGCCCCTATGTACAAGACTATAACTACTATAATACTGCTCCTCTATACAAGAATATAACTACTATAATACTGCCCCTATGTACAAGACTATAACCGCTATAATACTGCTCCTATGTACAAGAATATAAACTACTATAATACTGCCCCTATGTACAAGACTATAACCGCTATAATACTGCTCCTATGTACAAGAATATAACTACTATAATACTGCCCCCTATGTACAAGAATATAACTAATATAATACTGCCCCCTATGTACAAGAATATAACTAATATAATACTGCTCCTTTGTACAAGACTATAACTACTCTAATACTGCTCTTATGTACAAGAATATAGCTACTATAATACTGCTCCTATGTACAAGAATATAGCTACTATAATACTAAGTCAATTTAAAGCCAGATACTCAGGGCACTAAGCGGTGCTGAAAGTCAGGTCCGGGAGAACTTCCCGTTAAGGCAGATCCACTACCGGTGGTGCGCAGCCAAAGCACAAATCAAGATAACCAGGTATAAGAAGAAGCGGCACTCACCGAGGTAGTATAGATGGTCCTTTATTCCACACGGACCCGTAGAAGCGACAGCTGTTGCGAAACGGCGTCGTCTTCCGTTGGCCCCCCGTGGCCTCCTCCCTGCACCCTGTCCGTTTCAAGAATTGTGGAATAAAGGACCATCTATACTACCTCGGTGAGTGCTGCTTCTTCTTATACCTGGCTACTATAATACTGCCCCATGTACAAGAATATAACTACTATAATACTGCTCCTCTATGCAAGAATATAACAACTATAATACTGTCCCCTATGTACAAGAATATAACTACTATAATACTGCTCCATGCACAAGAATATAACTACTATAATACTGCCCCTATGTACAAGAATATAACTACTATAATACTGCTCCTATGTACAAGAATATAACTACTATAATACTGCCCTCTATGTACAAGAATATAACTACTATAATACTGCTCCTATATACAAGAATATAACTACTATAATACTGCCCCTATGTGCAAGAATATAACTACTATAATACTGCCCCTATGTACAAGAATATAACTACTATAATACTGCCTCCTATCTACAAGAATATAACTACTATAATACTGCTCCTATGTACAAGAATATAACTACTATAATACTGCCCCTATGTACAAGAATATAACTACTATAATACTGGTCCTATGTACAAAAATATAACTACTATAATACTGCCCCCTATGTACAAGAATATAACTACTATAATACTGTCCCTATGTACAAGAATATAACTACTATAATACTGGTCTTATGTACAAGAATATAGCTACTATAATACTGCCCCTTTGTGCAAGTATATAACTACTATAATACTGCCCTCTAGGTAAAAGAATATACCTACTATAATATTGTTCCGATGTACAAGTATATAACAACTATAATACTGCCTCTATATACAAGAATATAACTACTATAATACTGCATAAAAAAGCCAAGAAGCCAGCTCTGCCTGTGGTTAGCACGCAATACAAAAAGTGCATATGCACATATTAATTTCTAACTGTACTTTAAACTGAAACAATTAGCAAATAATTGATCAATTCTTTGAGCTACCCCGCCACATCATGGCATTTTCAGATGGGGCAATCCTACTCTACGTTTTTTATATACGCTGTGCCATTACGGCCTCCTGAATGCATTAAAAGCAGAACCATATTAAATGCACACGTGCCTGAAGCATTTCTGAACTACTCCCACGCCGCCAGATAAAGGCAGACCAGGTCCGAACATGACATCCGGACATTATCAGATCTGACCCCCACGCTGCCAGACCAGCAACCATGAATGAGGGTATAACAGGCCCAAATATATGTACTTTTTGCCGTGCGTACTTGGTTATGCATGCCATTCTATCTGTCTTTATTGTGATTGATTTAGGCCGCTGTACACACATACAGTGGCCACACCTTGCCCATAGGCTCTGCTTAATTGTTGCACATGTGTTTGGGCCTGTTCTACCCTCATCCATGGTTGCTGATTTGGCAGTGTGGAGGTCAGATCTGATAATGTCCGGGTGTCATGTTCGGACCTGGTCTCCTTTATCTGACTGGTGCAGGGTAGCTCAAAGAATTGATCAATTGTTTGCTAAATGTCTCAGTTTAAAGTACAGTTAGAAATTAATATGTGCATATATACTTTTTGTATTGCGTGCTAACCACAGGCAGCGCTGGCTTCTTAGCTTTTTTATTTACTATAATACTGCCCCTATGTACAAGTATATAACTGCTATAATACTGCTCCTATGTACAAGAATATAACTACTATAATACTGCTCATATGTACAAGAATATAACTACTATAATATTGTTCCTATGTACAAGTATATAACTACTATAATACTGCCTCCATGTACAAGAATATAACTACTATAATACTGCCTCTATGTACAAGAATATAACTACTATAATACTGCCTCTATGTACAAGAATATAACTACTATAATACTGCCTCTATGTACAAGAATATAACTACTGTAATACTGCTCCTGTATACAAGAATATAACTACTATAATACTGCCCGTATGTACAAGAATATAACTACTATAATACTGCCCCTATGTACAAGAATATAACTACTATAATACAGCTCTTATGTACAAGAATATAGTTACTATAATACTGTCCCTATATACAAGAATATAACTACTATAATACTGCCCCTATATACAAGAATATAGCTACTATAATACTGCTCCTATATACAAGAATATACTAAAATACTGCTCCTATGTACAAGAATATAACTACTATAATATTGTTCCTATGTACAAGAATATAACTACTATAATACTGCCCCTATGTTCAAGAATATAACTACTATGATACTGCTCCTATGTACAAGTATATAACAACAATAATACTGCCTCTATATACAAGAATATAACTACTATAATATTGCCTCTATGTACAAGAATATAACTACTATAATACTGCCCCCTATGTACAAGACTATAACTACTATAATACTGCTCCTATGTACAAGTATATAACTACTATAATACTGCCCCCTATGTACAAGAATATAACTACTATAATACTGCTCCTATGTATAAGAATATAACTGCTATAATACTGCCCCTATGTATAAGAATATAACTACTATAATACTGACAGCTATGTAGAAGAATATAACCACTATAATACTAGAGTTATTAGGCTTTATGTCCTTGGAATTGGAGTTGTGGTTTGGCAGTGGCACACATCATTGTAATCCATAGGATCTGGTTCCAGATGAAGCAGTGAATATGATCCCGGGCGTTCCCAATGGTTGACATTCCGGGTACATTTTTGGTTGATTTTGGAATGTTATCCATTGCATTAATCCTTTATTTTCAGCTTTCTGAGTCCTGAAGTCACTTCTTACTGGCAGATACAGCATCCAGAGATGGGATGTTTTTGCCATTAGAGCCGATTTGTGGAGCAGACCTTGGAGCTTACGGAAAGCAGCCTTTGTCTGGTGGTCAGAGAACGTTCTTCTGAGGTGTCTCAACTGGAATTTCTAGTCATCTAATTGTTTGGACACGTGAGTCATAGAGTCTGCAAAGCTTTAGAAAATGTTCTATCTACCCAAGGTCTTCCATTTTAGACTTCATATGTTTAGACTTCATATGTCACTGACTCACCGTTGACGGGTTCTCAGGTCTCAGGCATTGCTTCCCTCGTCATGGTTCTGCGCCTGAGGCTGTGGGGCCCGGTGGTCAGATCAAAAGGGGATGAACAGATGGGATTGATTCTTATTTGTCGTGATGCCACCTGCGGGAGTCCGGTGATGGCATCGGCGCTGCTTGGGCCTCTGGGGGATGTGCAGCAGCTAGATGGGATGCTCCCCACAGGATGAGCAGGGGTCCCCGGGGCCTGGAGCTGGGATACGGCAGCTCAGTAGTTGCTACGTATTAGTCCAGGAATGATGCACAGACACATAGAGTCTTTTGGTACCTTTACTGGTGACAACAGGTACACTTGACTGGGCGATGAAGTAGACACTCCTGGAGGTTCCACAGCAAGCAGTGGTGTAGGCTTCCTTCTATGCTGTTCTGGTGAAGTCGGGTGGATGTGAAATCCTGCCGGACCGGGTTGCACGTTCTGGGGGGATGTGATTCACCTGAATTTGCTGCACTGAGGGCACTATAAAAGGGGTTAGGTAATATTACTTCTCTTTCCCTGGGCTCTCATCTGGTGGTGCTTCAGGTGTACAGGGAGCTAGACTTCCCTGTTTGGGGTTCTAGTTTCTCTGCAGTCTGCGATGTGGCTCCTGCAGCTTGGACCCAGTGACCGGATTGTTAGGGAGAGTTAGGTAACTCTTCTGTCCCTGTGAGGTATTTGCCTCCTGTCCTATGACCCCAGTTGCAAGGGTCTCTCACTTTCCGGGTGTACTGATATGGGCCTAGTGTGGCTCCAGTACCAGGTCAGCTCTCCTAGCTGTTCTCAGTTCTAAAGCGACTGCACACTCTGCTGTTTCTCCCTCCAGGACTCGTATTTATAGGGGGAACTGGCTTAAGGTAACCAGTGGAGCTCCCCTAAAGGCCTGGGGTGAAACAGGGGTGTTTAAAAGGTGTGTTTTTGTTGTGAGTTCTGCTTGCTGTGTACATTCCATTTGTGTACCAAGAGTTCTGTGGTGCCCCAACCAGGGTGCCACATCACTATAGCGCAGAACATGAATGGTGGAGATAAGGCAAGATGATGGGTTCCTGATGGAACTTAAAAACTCAATTTTGGCCAACTGACTGATGCTGAGGAGACTTTCTTGAGGTTATCTTTTATTTTTATGGTTATTTTGGTAAAGTAACCAGTGGTCTTGACATTATGGGACATAATGGGTCTCAGATGCTCACGCCTAAGTAAACTGGGGAATGAAAGAGGTGGAGAATCACTGAAAATGGAAGCTACAGACTGGCACTGTGTAGCCACAGCCAGGGCATCAACAGCACAGTCTAGTAGGCTCCAAATTCTCTGGGAGCACAAAAGTTCACCCTTAGGCAGGCTTCACACTTGCGGACCCCTCCGCAGCGTCCTGCAGAGGGGATCCGCAAGCTGATCGCAGCCACCGCCAGCCCCTATGTTTATAATGGGAACGAACGGTGCTGTGCAGGTCTGCGCATGACCGTGCGCTCCCATTCACTGCAATATGTGATTTGTACGCAGGCGGATTCCCCGCACAAATCACACACTCTCGTCCGCACCCTAAACGTGACATGGTCCTGTTCTTGGTGCGGACGATTGTGTGTGATTTGTACGGGGCATCCGACTGCGTACAAATCACATATTGCTGTGAATGGGTGCACACGGTCATGCGCAGACCTGCGCAGTACTGTGCGTTCCCATTATAAACATTGGGGCTGCGGTCAGCTTGCGGATCCCCTCTGCAGGACGCTGCGGAGGGGTCCGCAAGTGTGAAGCCTGCCACTTCTTGGTGAGTGCCCACCATTAGCAGATAAAGCTGAAAGAGGATACAAAAGCGCATGTAGTGTCTTATTTTTGTGATACACTGTTGTCTTGTGACTAATGTCACTGCTCACCTGGATGGTTGTGTGACTCACAACCAGTATATAGCGCATGAGACAACTGCTGCAGGACCCACGTGTACTATGGTAGCCAAACGAACCCAAAGGAAAATTGTGTATATGATCCGTACGATGAAAAGAACCACTGGAATAGATCAAACAATGGTGGCTTTATTCATTCTACGCATTTCGGAACATTATCCTCGCCCCTTCCTCATGAAACCAACATGAACTTGGTAAGTATATTGCTTGGGTTAGGGATAAAGTTAGGTTTAGGCTAGTATAGTTACAAAAAAACACAATAACATAAAAAATACATTTGAAAGGTAAAAAATACAGCAATGTATATCTTTTTATTTTTAGGTTTGTATTTGGTATTTCAGTAAAAATCAGGGATCTAGGGGGGTAAGGTTTCTCCTTGTGGAGAGTGACATGCCCGTATGAGGAGGCTTAGGCTGGTTTCACACCACAGTGTGATCCGGTCCGGGGCTGTCTGGTGTAAACCAGGCAGCCCCGGACCGGTTTTTGGCTCCATAGTAGCCTATGGGGCCGGATGAGCCTGATGGCAGCTCTCTGCCATCCGGTTTTCATCACTCTGGGAACAATCCAGGAGAATACGGAATTATCCTCATCACGACAAAAAAATGATGCTTGCATCTATTTTTTTGTCAGGGGAAAAATCTCTCCAATTGCCGGATCCCCGAATTCGGCCGGATCTCTCCCGGAGCCGGGCAATCCGGCGTTCCCTAACAAGGGAGCCTATGGGCGGAATGCACCGGACCAGGAGATCCGGGAAACGGACACTGTGGCTCACGCCGCTGTTGTTTCAGGACTGCAGCTAGCTCCATGCCGCGTTATGAAAAATCAGCAGCTGCGGCTGCAATTACAGCACATCCGACTGCACACAGGACCGAGGGCACATTTGGCCCTCCGGTTCTGTTGCTGATCGGTCCGGGGCTGTCAGGGTCATCCCGGACGACCCTGTACCCGGGTCACACCGTGGTGTGAAGCCAGCCTAAAATGCCTTGCAATGCTCCTCTATAAAATTAAAATGCAAATAACTCTCATAGGGAAGAGGACTTGAACTCTAGCGCCACCTTTGTAGTGTGCAATCCTAAAAAGTAAATATCTACCTTTTAACGAGCTTGCATGAATTAGGATAAAAGCCAAAAACAGGCTCTAATTTGCTTGAAAAAATGATACCCGATTTTTCTGGCATGACTCCTCAGGAGGAGAGAACCTTACCCCTTATTTATTATTATTAATTATTTATTTTATAGCGCCACCTTTCCTAAGCCATGGATAGCCCCCACCCTGACTTGGCCGATCGACCTTCCCTATGCCATGGACATAGCCCCCCATCCTGGCTCCATCCCATGCACCTTCCCCAGCTCCTACCCAACATCCCCACAGTCCTATCTCTATCCCTTTATACAATTGCTTTGGCAAAACTGAGATTATTGGGTCCTGCCAATAAGCTTCTTTGAATCTTGAATCTTGGATCTAGCGCCATTAGGTTCCATGGTGCTTTACATGAGGATGGAGACAAGAACAAGTACACTAAATCTAGGCGATCAACGTACAGGTACAGGAGGGGCAGAACCCTGTCCACGAGGGCTCACAGTTCTATGAGGGCGGTTAGGATACAGTAGGATGGGTGAATGTCAGGTATGGGGCAGTCGCCAGGGGTTCATGCAGGTGTAGGCTTGACGGAACAAGTGAGTCTTCAGTGACACTTGAAGCTACTCAGGTGGAGGGGTGTCTGACGTGTTCGTGCAGGGAGTTTACAGAGTAAGGAATGCCGGGAGAAGTCCTGGATGCGTTGTGCGAAGAGGTGATGAGGGGGGAGCAGAGGAGTTCTTGGAGACGGAAGGTTGCGTAAGGGAGGTATCGGGAGACCAGGTCGGAGATGTATGGTGGGCAGGTTGTGTATGGCTTTGTACGCCATGGTTAGTGTTTGAAATTGGGATCTCTTGGAGACGGGAGCCAGTGAAGGGCTTGGCAGAGGGGGGAGACAGGGGAGTAGCGGGAGGACATGTAGATGATCGGCAGCGAGTTCAGGTAACGACGAGGATGTGAGGGAGTTAGCCGGGAGGCCAATGAGAACGAGGTTGCAGTAGTCCAGCGGGAGATGATAAGAGCATGGATGAGTGTTTTAGCGGTGTCGTGGGTGAGGAAGAAGCGGATCCGTGAGATGTTCTTGAGCTGGAGCCGGAGGAAGTGGTGAGGGCCTCGATGTGGGGCTTGAAGGATAGGGAGGAGTCAAGGATTACCCCGAGGCACTTGGCTTGGGGGACTGGGGAGAGGGCGCAGTCATTGATGCAGATGGATAGGTTGAGAGGTGGGGTGGAATTTCTTGGGGGGAAGACTATGAATTCAGTTTTGTCCATGTTGAGTTTAAGGAAGCGAGCAGAGAAGTAGGATGAGTTCTCAGTCTTAGGGGCCCGTCACACTTGGCGACGTTCCAGCGATCCCGACAATGATACGACCTAGTAAGGATCGCTGGAACGTCACTACGGCTCGCTCGTGAGATGTCAGTCAGATTTACTTAACGACGCAGCAACGATACGGCGACCCGTATAATGACCTCGGCGGTCGTTGGGACACTGTCACAAAGCAGCTAGTCTGACGACTCAGACCTACGTGACTGAGTTCTGAGTCACCAACGAGGTCGTTGTAACACACCGATGCATGCTGGCCAGCGGGAGCCTGACGATCAAAAAATTGTCCAGGTCATTCCAATACGATCAGTGATCTCACAGCGGGGGCCCGGTCGCTGCTACGTGTCAAACATAGCGAGATCGCTGGTGAGGTTGCTGTTGCGTCACAAAACCTGTGACGCAACAGTGATTTCGCTATGTGTGACGGGGGCTTTAGCCTGTCACCTAGCCAGATAAGATCTCGTTCTTTGCTCTAATGAAAGTCAATACCCTGAAACATCCTGTCTGCCAATTGAGATTCTGGTTTGGCATCTGGTGAGGGTCAATATTGACTTTTAGGATTTCTACATCCAAAAAGTGACTCTAGAATTCAAGTTCTCTTCCTCTTTGAAGAGACAATCAGCAAAAATCAGGAAATATTTAGAGAGTTTTTTCATTATTTTACCAAAATACAATGTACAGTATGTAATCGGGAGATAAGGGGTTTAATACAGGACTGATGGAAGGGACATGGACAGTTAATGGACCAAGGATTAGGGGCACAAAATTCTTGCCTTGTCCTAGACTTTGTTACCCTAGGCCAGTGATGGCGAACCTATGGCACGCGTGCCCGGGGTGGCACGCAGAGCCGCTTCCCCTGGCACGTGGCCTCGCCACTACACTACCGCTTTGATCTGCCGGCGCGCGCCGCGGCGCCGGCTGTTCAAAGCTGTG
This sequence comes from Allobates femoralis, assembly GCA_033576535.1. NCBI lineage: Eukaryota > Metazoa > Chordata > Amphibia > Anura > Aromobatidae > Allobates > Allobates femoralis. Next base: position 448,134,010 of record JARQOC010000006.1, on the reverse strand, counting down.
TCAGAGCAGAGGAGACATTTCTCCTCTCTCTGACACTTCCTAGCCCCGCCCTCCCGGCCAGCGTCATGTGACAGCGGTCATGTGACGCGCCCGGCGTCACGTGACCGCTCTCAGCGCGGGTCGGGAGGAGAAGACTGCAGAAGATGTCTGGAGAGGAAACTGCAGCAGGAAGGTGAGTATGACTTTTTTTTTTTTTCCCATCATCTATTTACAGCAGGATGGGGCATTACTAAGGGGGGGACAGAATGGGCATATTACTCTTTGCTGGGGGCAGGACGGGGCATTACTAAGGGGGGGGGGCAGAATGGGCATATTACTCTTTGCTGGGGGCAGGATGCCCGTGCGGGGAGACGGATTACAAGGGGGGGCAGAAGGGGGCAATATTACTCTGTGCTGGGGGCAGGACGGGGCATTACTAAGGGGGGGGGCAGAATGGGCATATTACTCTGTGCTGGGGGCAGACGGGCATTACTAAGGGGGGGAGATGGCATTACTAACTGTGCTGGGGCAGGCGGGGCATTACTAAGGGGGGCAGAATGGGGCATATTTTTCTGTGCTGGGGGCAGGACGGGGCATTACTAAGGGGGCAGAATGGGGCATATTACTCTGTGCTGGGGGCAGGATGGGGCATTACTAAGGGGGGGCAGAATGGGGCATATTTTTCTGTGCTGGGGGCAGGACGGGGCATTACTAAGGGGGGCAGAATGGGGCATATTACTCTGTGCTGGGGGCAGGACGGGGCATTACTAAGGGGGGGCAGAATGGGGCATATTTTTCTGTGCTGGGGGCAGGATGGGGCATTACTAAGGGGGGGGCAGAATGGGCATATTACTCTGTGCTGGGGGCAGGACGGGGCATTACTAAGGGGGGGCAGAATGGGGCATATTTTTCTGTGCTGGGGCAGGACGGGGCATTACTAAGGGGGGGCAGGATGGGGCATATTACTCTGTGCTGGGGGCAGGACGGGGCATTACTAAGGGGGGGGGCAGAATGGGGCATATTACTTTGTGCTGGGGGCAGGACGGGGCATTACTAAGGGGGGCAGAATGGGGCATATTAATCTGTGCTGGGGGCAGGACGGGGCATTACTAAGGGGGGCAGGATGGGGCATATTACTCTGTGCTGGGGGCAGGATGGGGCATATTACTCTGTGCTGGGGGCAGGATGGGGCATATTATTATGTGATGGGGCAGGATGGGGCATATTATTATGTGATGGGGGCAGGATGGGGCATATTATTATGTGATGGGGCAGGATGGGGCATATTATTATGTGATGGGGGCAGGATGGGGCATATTATTATGCGATGGGGCAGATTATTATGGGATGGGGCAGGATGGGGCAATAGTAACGGGGCAGGATGGGGCATATTTTGTGATGAGGCATATTATTGTGATGGGGGCTGATGGGGCATATTATTATGTGATGGGGCTGATGGGGCATATTATTATGTGATGGGGCTGATGGGGCATAATATTTAATGGGGCTGATGGGGCATATTATGTAATGGGGCTGATGGGGCATATTACTATGTGATGTGGGCAGGATGTGGCAGATTAATATGTGATGGGGACAAGGATGGGGCACATTACTGCTGGATGGGGCATATTACTGCATAGGGCCAAGGATGAGGCACATTAGTGCAGGATGGGGCATATTACTGCAAAGGAATAAGGGTGGGGCATATTAATGGCAAGTGGACAAGGATGAAACACATTACTGCAGGATGGGGCATATTACTTCAAAGGGACATGGATGGGCATATTACTGCAAGGGGAGAAGGCTAGGGCATTACTGCAGGATGGGGCATATTACTGCAAGGGGACAGAATTGAGCATATTACTGCAGGATGGGGCGTATTGCCAAGGGGACAAGGTTGAGGCGATTACAGGCAGGATGGGGAATTACTACATGATAGGGGGCAGGTGGGACATTTACCCAAGGGGACAATGGATGGGCATTACTGGAAGGGGACAAGGATGGGGCATCTACAAGGGGATAAGGATAAAGACATTACTACAAGAAGGGGGTCAGGATAGGAACATTACTGCCAGGAGAGGTCAGGATGGTAGCACAACTGCAAGGAGAAGGGTGGATGGGGCCATAAATGCATGGAGATGGTCAGGATGGATCATATAGCTAGGAGAAAGAATCGGAGCAATAGCTTGAAGGAGAGGACAGAATGGAGCACATAGCTAGAAGGAGAGGATAGGATGAAAACATAGTTAGAAGGAAGGGTAGGGGGCATGGAATACACAGGAGAGGATAGGATGGAGCACATAGCTACAAGTGAAGATTAGGATGGAGCACATTATACAAGGAGAAGATTGAGATGGAGCACCTAACTGCAAACAGAGGGTCAGGATGGGAGCACATTACTACAAGGAGAAGATCAGATGAGAGACATTATCAAGGAGGGGTCAGGATGGAGCACATTACTGCAAGGAGAGGTACGAATGAGCACATAGGTAAAGAGGGACGTCAGGATGGAGCACGATTACTGCAAGGAGAGGCGATAGGAGCACATACTGCAGAGGAAATGGGACCAGGATTCAGCATGAAATCGCTTGCATTCCTTCGATAAAATCTATCTTCTAACTGTCTAATATTCTGCATTTTTTCCAATACAATCAATCCACTTGCGTTCTAGAAAGGGCAGTACGGTCAGAGCTCAGTTCAATGTGCAGTACACGTGAGCTGTCATGACCACTGCGAAAGGATGAAGACTGCAAGGTAAGTTTAAACAATTAATTGTTAAAACTAATTGAATTGATCATCAATGTTTCAGACTACAAGCCCTGTACAGGGACAGTGAGTTAGCATCTGCGGCTATCCCCCGTTGCAGCGCTTATGTTTACTACTGCTGTAATTTAGGATTATATATTGTGTGGCACTTTTGCCATAAATAATTTCGTTTTGGTTCGTGTTTGGGCATCGGCATCGATGAAAGGTTCGCATCACTGCCCTAGGCCATGGCACAGGTTACTCTTATTCAGGGAGCAGAAAGATCTGGTACCAATATACTAGGGGAGGGGATTTGATCCCTGGTAGCACATATTGGGTGGGGGGGGTTTGGTGCTCTATAGGTTGAAATTGTCACAGGAGATTGGACCTGTAAGTCCCGAAGCCTTACAAATTGGATCGGACTGGCCTGAACATACGCATGGTTCGAGCAGAATTTTGAAATCATGCATGATGAGATATTGAATATTAATATTTAGATTCAATTGATTCACCGACATTTTTTCCCATGGTCTGTTGACCTTCACGTTGACCTTAGCCCTGAAATCCTCAGCTCTCTCTCTGCAATAGTCAACTTAGACATTGAATTTTGGGGATCCTTTGCGCACTTATGGCCTTTACCAGGACACAGATCAGTTTGCCCTTGACTTTGACCCTTTGTGGGACTTTCTAACACCTTAGTGAATTGTCTAGAGCCCTTTCTCCTCTTAGAGATAGAACTATTTGGTTGAGAGATGAATCTCAGGCATTCAATGAAGAAAAGGATACGGCCCTCTCTTCACCATGTTGTCAGATTTGTGACTCAGAGGTTTTTGTAAAGGAAACAAAGATTACCAAGGAGAAGATGGGATCATAAGAAAGGTGAAGGTCAAGTAATAATGTCAGGAGGGATGGTGGAAGAAAAGAACTATGAAGCACCGGAAGGATCAGATTGTTTAAAAGGTTGATAAATGTAGACTTCTTTTATACTCCAGACATAACAGATAAAAATAAAACACACTACGTCACCTGAGAATAATAACTGAAGGACAGAGAGTGCTAATATGTAGTCATGTGGCTTTATCGTAGGCTGATCATTATCAGATTCTGCTTGGGTGGGGGCTCCATGCGAGAGTGAAGGTCTATCTATCTTGTAGTCACTTGCAGACTGGCTGCTTTCACATCGCAATTTTTTCTTGTCCGTGTGGATCCTGTTTTTTGCAGGACCCCAAGGACAGGAAAGGACAGCATCGGATGTGTGTCAATTTCTGTGTCCGGGCCGTGACTTTCATGAAGTGGGGCACTTTCACTTTCGCAATGTAATAAACATACATTGCAGAAGTGATGCAAGGCTTAAAAATAAAAAAAAAACATCCTCAACTCTCCGGCGTGTCCCGCGATGTCTGCCGTGGCATCTACCGTAGCTTCGGGGGCTTGAGGGCCTGTGCACCAGCTGACTGGGTGGGGTGTGGCAACCCGATCAGCTGATCGGTCACATGACCGCATCAGCTGAGCGGTTTCAAATCTCCTGCCCCCGATCGGTTTTGGTCGGGGGAGGTTTAAACCACTCAGGTGATCGGTTTGCCGTGCCCGGTCAGCTGGTGCACAGGTCCTCAAGCCCCCGGAGCTACAGTAGATGCCGCGGCGCACATCGTGGGACACGTCAGATAGGTGAGGAATTATTTTTTTTATTTTTAACCCTTGCTTCACTTCCGCAATATATGTTTATACATAGCGGAAGTGAAATAACACAGGAATCGAGCAGGTTAAAGTCGGGTCTGGGAAACGATTCTGTGTTTTCTCCAACCCGCGCTCCATAGGCCCCCATGTTAATTGCCGCAGACCGTGCCGGATTCGATTGTATCCGATTTGGTCCGCTTTGGCCAAAATTGGAGCTGTCTCCGATTCTGGGTACAGCAAAAAAACAGCCACAATAGGATCTGTTATAATTTGGGCACAATCGGATGGCCATACAGGACCAATCCGTGGCCATAGGGAAACACGGGGGCCAAATCGGATCTGTGGCTATCTGCTTTACAACGGATAGCCACTGATCCTCAAAAATCGCGATGTGAAAGTAGCCTAAGTGGCCATTTTTTTCTGAACTCTTAAGACCAGCTCAGTGGAGTTAGAATGGGATTGAGCCTGTACTGAACTACCTTTCTTATAAATGAGTAGGATTACACTTTTATTGAGGTGAAGTAGATCCTTGTATCACAAGAGTGGGGCATCTAAAGAGATATCCTGTAAAGGTACCGTCACACGCAGCAATATGGCTTCCATATCGCCGTAAATTTGTGTATTTGTGGAAACCACATCGCCTGTGCGTAGTGGCGTGAGACAGGGCGATTTTACGGCGAGAAATCAGCGGTGGTGCTTCGCCTGATCGCCCTGCTCTGCTGAAAAATCAGGCGATTTCCACCAGGCGATTTCTGCGCATCATGGCGTGTGACAGGGCAATAGCGATGTAGAAAGCGAGCTCAGGCCATCTGGAAGCAATTCCAGAAGCGTGCCTGAGCGTTCTGTTTGGCGCGCCCCATCTGCCGCGATTGGTGGTTGCTCCTGCGTTTCCATTGGACGGCCATGGCTAAGGCTCCATATTTGAATCGCGATATAGTAGAAAGGACACATGCATCATGCAGTGGGCAGACGTCCTGACAAGGCTGATCAATGGCAACGCAGTTGTGTTGGCCAATCGGAGTGGTAGGGGCGCGGTGTACAACACTCTGGCACGCCTGTCTCTTCGCCATGCTCACACTCTATGCCCACATCGCTGATGCGGTGGTGGCGTGTGATGCGGTGATTTGGCGGCGACGTGGGAATGTCAAATTGCTTCCGGTCTGCGCCAGGCAATTTCTGGAATGCAGGATCGCCGAACATCGCATGTGAGATCTCTATGTGTGACAGGGCGATGGCGATGTGCAAAAAAGTGCCCGGAACGTGTGAGCTCACATCAAATTGCCAGCCATATGGCGGCTATATTGCTACGTGTGACGGTACCTTAAGTGTAGTGGGAAATGCAAGAGTTGTGAGAGGTAGTTAGACCAACATGAGCTTCATTCACTGATCACAAAGGAGGTTGTAGCTGGTATGTGGCTCCCACCCTGTGTCCTTGTTTGTGAGTTATTTGTATGGAAACAGGGAGCTCTTCTAACTCCACTGTGCTGGCCTTATGATTTCAGAAAAAAATGGCCACTTAGTCTGCAAGTCCCTTCAAGTCCGATGAGCCTATATAACCATGTACCTTAAACAACTATGACTGAATTCCACAGGGCAATCTGAAAGCTCAGGATTTAGCAACAACAAACCAATATAGGATTGTCTTCCTGACGAAGGCTCATGCTTGAGCCGAAAAGTCAGTCTTTTGGAAACCATACTTTTTTGCACTAGAAAATAAAAACTTTAAAAGCCTCAGTTATGTTTTTCATGTTCTTGGTGTGTGCCTGGGTTAGAATGTTTGTATTTCCTGTGACACAAGACAGCGTACAATGCAGAGGAACGGCATGGGGATCGTCCACGAAGGAAGCTGCTCCCAATGCCCATAAACAAAAGAAGCCACCTACAATTTGTTAGGGCCCATATTGAAAACGATGACTGCTGGGACTTTATACTCTTGTGTGATGAGGCCAAGTGAAGAATTTTGGAAGTGATAGCTTCAAAAATGTAGGGGAGGAGTACAAAGAAACATGCATGGGGCCTATAGCTGGTGGTGCTGTTTCCTTTGTGGGGTACATGATCAGTGCTAGTGTTGGGGACTATATGTCATTGATGGTGTCATGAATTTACAGCTGTTTTACTCTATACTAAGAGAGGATGCTCCCATCACTCCGTGCCCTTGGTAGACGTGCAATTTTCCAACACGACAATGATGCAAAACCCACATCTGTTGCATTTCTGAAATATAGGGTGAAAGTGACTCAGTGGCCAAGTGTCTTCTGACCTGACTCAACTAAACACCTATTGGGAATTGTGAAGAGACAAGTAGCCATCCAGCATCCAGAGCCCATTCTTGAAGAATGGAAAAAGATATATGTTGCAATATGTCACCTTCTTGTTAGCAATTGTGCAATGAAACCAACATCTTGTCAAAATTTTGGAAACGCTTATGTTAATCTATCTATCTCTCTATCTATCTATCTATCTATCTATCTATCTATCTATCTGTCTATCTAGTGGAGGAATTTGCTCACTGGTAGTGTGTTGGGAAACACTCAAATGGTAGCAGGATTGAGGCAAACAGGCGTATTTTTATTTAAAATAAAGTCCATCAGTTTATTAACACCTCATACAATGCATAGAGTGCACAGTTCATACGTCAACGGAGCATTTATGGCATGCCAGTCTGTCCCAATGCTGGATATGACCGCCTGGCATTATGTACATATACCCTTAAAATACATGGTTGTCTTACACAGTTCGTTACAGTGAGTCAGTGCAGGCATCCAAACTAACATATACAGACCTCGCAGTCCAGCATCCAGGAAACTGACTCTCTGGGATCAACAACAAGCTGTTACTTCCAGGTCCTCATCAGGACTGTGGATTCCTGAATAACCCTGGCCGTTTCCACACTTCGTACAGGTGCGTTCCATTCAACAGTCGCTCCAAGCACCGCGAGTGAGCTTCACAGGTTCTTCCAGAGCCATCCAGGTTTGCATGATCTCTGACTTCTTGCCTTCCAGGGCCCCGCTAGTCCAAGCAAGAGAGGTCCATGATCCCTGAACCTCATGCCTTCCAAAAAGCCCCCTGCTTCTAAGCAGAGATCTGGCCTCCTGGCCATATGGCTTCCAGGGCAACTCTGCTCTACTACAGAGACATGTAATCACCCTAAGGTGGGCGTCACCACTACGATTTTGTGTGGGAACCAGTATGTGTCAGTAGTGTGCGCTCGTGGACACATCGTCTGTGAGGTGTCACATGTATAGATATCGTTCAGGACGCAGCAGCGATGTTACGTGCAGATATCGCTCACACAACAGCGATGATGCTTGTCAATGATGAATAGAAATCATAAAGGAATCGGTTATGGCGGTGTCACACAGAATGATGCAGCAGATTGGATGATCGACATCGTGTGATATGGGGTCAGTTCCATATCTGTATATAACATTGACCCTTATCGCTAGTCAGATCGGCCTGTCACACGCAACGATGTCGTAGAGCGATGACAAATCAGGCACTTTCCAACGATATCTTTACATAAATCATAGCGTGTGACGCCCGCCTTACGCAGAGATTATATCCCCTGAGACACCAGGTGTGTGAGGAAACAGCATTAGCCAGACATATCCCCTGTCTTTTAGCTCACCTGCACTTGTAATACATTAACCTCAACCTGTAGAACCACAGGTCCCAGCATAATGCAGTACTTTAAAGGAAAACTGTCAGGTCAAAAATACATATGTAACTGCTATCACTTCTACTTCTTTGCTCTAAACACTCTCTATTCATGTATTTCTTTTATTTATATTTCCCTCCTATCTTCTGTAAACTTCAAATAAAGAGATTCATTCCACCTGCCAATCACAGTGAGTGATCACTTAGTTCTCTGCTGTCCACTCCCCATAGGATGAATATTCATGTCACATATTCTCACCACATCACTGCACAGGAGATCATTTAGTGAGGGAGGGGGAGGTTGTATCCTCTCCTCTCTTTGCAGCAAAACCAAGAGATCAGATAAAAACAGGCTCTCTCACAGCACAGCAGGGATTCTTGTTTACAGAAACAAATGGAGTCTAGATCAGATAATGCAGACCTCAGTAGCTCTCTCCCTTCATGTCCTCAACAGAACAGAAGCTCCTATGGAAACTGAAACTACACTGCACTGAGAGCAGAGGGAGGAGGGAGGAGAAAGCTGCTGAAAGGGAGGATAGTGCTGCAGAGAAGGAGCGCATAATTACATGACAGTTTAGACAGCAGCTGGACTAATCGTCTCTGCTTATAATGGAGAGGACTAATCCAGGAGCTCTCTGCAGGGTCTGACAATGCTGATAACATGGAAACTACAAAGGGAGAATAAGGATTTTACATGTTTTTAAAAGGTCTGCCCAGGCCCTATTCAAGGGTAATATTAGTATCATACTGAAAAAAATGACCTAATAGAGTCCCTTGCTGAACTACCAGTTCTAGAATAATGCATTACTTTAACCTGTGGAACCTCAAGTCCCAGCATTATGCATCACTGAAACCTGTTGAACCACAAGTCTGTCTACTATCTATCTATCTATCTATCTATCTATCTATCTATCTATCTATCTATCTATCTATCTATCTAAATCTATCTGTCTGTCTATCTGCAACCTTTCTATCCTGGCTGAGCTCAGTTATCTCTATTAAAAGTAGCACTTCCTCCTTTTGTATTGCACCCGATGGGGCCCTTCTGCATTTTACATGACATTACATTTTAATTGGGCCCCTGTTATACCTCTATATGGGAGCGGGGGTAGCACCACCCTGGAGCATTAGATTACTTTGAAGATTTGTTTTTTGTGGATTCTGCAGGCGTGTGCTTCGTATACATGGAGAATGCATAAGGCGTCTGTGCAGCGCACCTGCGGCACTGAATATGTTAATGGTAAAATGCCATGTGTTCTATCTCCACCTGGCAGGAACGGCGCCCGGGCACATTAATATAGTCATCTATATGGAAATAGGCCGGGATTATTACCGCGGAGCTCCGTGCTGTGTACACAGCCCTGATACCTCTTGATCCTTTGCTTATCTATAGAGCCCCGTTTGTTTTTATTTTAAGCCGTTCCATGATTTATTCTCATTAACCCCTTACTGTAAGGGGCATTGATCCATCGAGGGGGTTCAGTATTACACCTAGGATGCAGCTGATTCCTCAAATCCAGCTAAGTCAGTTTATGGAGAATAATAGGAGGAAGAGGATCAGTCAGGTTTACCTAAGTGGATAATAGGAAAACGTGCTGACGACTCCGCGCTTATCGGCTGTCACAAGCTGCGCTGGAATCCGCTTGTAGACCGGTATAATGTCGCCTTAGGCCAGGGAATGTCACGGGATAATGGAAACCGAGGGAGGAAATGTCAATACACATCACATTGACACGTCTGCTACAAAATGGTGCTGCGAGTAGTGCGGTCCTAATTAGTGAGATAAAGCTAATGGCAAAGCTTCATGGGAAAAAAATATGCAAAAATATATATGAATGGATTGGAGGAAGTTGCAATGATATGATTTAGTCCAAAACAATACCATATATACTCCTTAATGGCATTGATGTGTCATCCTGGATGAGCTGCACTGCCTGAGCAACTCCTGCAGGGTTGTAGACATCGCCTCATGCTACCTCCAGGGGTAGAGCAATGACAACATGCAAAAGTGACCAAAACAACAGCTAAAAAGGAGGAGAATAGAGAAAAGGTCTGTGGTCACCAGCTGCAGAACTGCTCCATTATAGGGGAAAGGGGGTCTTGCTAATTTCCTATCACTTCTACCTGTTGCTTTACCATTTGCACAACAGCAGGAGAAATGGATTCACAATCAGTGCTGCTTCATAACTGGACAGGTTTATGTCACAGAAGTGTGATGACCTGGAGTTACATCGTGTTGTTTAAATGTTCCCTACATTTTTGAGCAGTAAATATACAGTATATGTATATATCTGTAATTTGCATTTTTGGCCAGTTAAAGACCTAGACAGCTATCCTCTTATGACTGGTGGAGAACTACTTTAAATAGTGCAAGAGTGTCTCTATTAGTACGGATGAGCAGTACCAAAGTATCTCTTTGGTTCCACAGTGCGTCATATATAATAGCTATCAGAGTAGTCTAGTGAATACCGGCACAGTGATCCATCAAAAGTGGGTCCCTGTAACTTATTCAACTAATGTATGCCCCCATAGATAGTGCAATAGTGCACACATGTATAGTGTAAGAGTATTCCCAATAGTTACAACTAGAGTGCCCATGTGAACAATATCCTATTACTTCCAGAAATAAGGTCTAAGTTACTCATTTATTTTGAGCCAATATGTCACCTACTGTCAGGATGCCCATAGGAATTGTGCCAGAGTGCTCCTATAAACAATGCTGTAGTGCCCTCAAACAGTTCCATAAAGACCCAAAGAATAGTGCCGGAGTGCCATCAAACAGTGCCCCAGTGATCCAATGAATTGTGCCAGAGAGTCATCAAATAGTGCCATAGTGAACCAAAGAATAGTGCCGGAGTGCCCTCAATAGTGCCAGAGTGACCAAATGAATACTGCATAATGCCCTCAATCAGTACCACTGCTAGCCAATGAATAGTGCTGGAGAGCTCTCATCCATGGTGCTAGAGATACCCTCATAAACCCAGTCACAGAAACCCAATAAACAATGCACAGTGTCCTTATCCAGGCTACCAATATACCATAGTACATAGAGTACCAGTTATCGCATGAACAGCACCAGTGCCTTGAATAATACTTCCACAAATATCCATTAAATAGTTCCATGGTGGCAGTGCCCTCACAAACAATGTTGAAGTGACCCAATGACTATTGCCATAGAGCTACCATATATGCTTGAAATGTAGCCAGCTAAATGGTGCCAAAAGGCCCAATAAATAGTTTGTGTGTCCCCATCCATGGTGCATCAGTGGCCTAATAGTTCTAGTTGCCCAATAAATAGTTCCAGAGTGCTCCCACACATGATGTCAGAGTGCCCTGATAAATAGTGCCAGTCTCCCAACAAATGGTTGAAAGCACCAATCGATGTGTTGAAATGTGGGCAGCACAGGGGCCACTGGGTAGTCAGGCTCAAGTCTAGGCCCAGGCCAAGTAGCACCCCGGGTCCGCAGCAGCACACGTCTCAGCTGGCTCACTGATAACAGAGTTTGGTTTATTGTTACCCTCGGTGAGGGTCAAAACACACGATAAGTCAATAACGTTCAACAGTAGTCCATTACTGAAACAGCCTCGTGAAATACAGGCACAATTCTCACACGCTACAGTATTTGGGGTATTCACAGTTCTCATCTTTGGTGCAGACTGCTCCTCCCGTTTCAGTACCTCTGGGCTTGTGCCCACCATGTTTAGTATCAAGGCATCTGGTTGCACGCTCATCAAGTCCCCACTTGTTTTAACCCCGTAGTTCCCGTAGGGACCTGCTCCAAGAGATGGTCAGGGTTGTCTGTTAGGAAAATGCTCCTTCACTGCCAGTACGATGTCCACCCGTCCATCCAGATCCATGCTAACGTCCACCATACACACAATGGAAGAATCAGTCTGTACACTGGCTATCGTTCCTACAGTTCCTTTATCTCCTTCTGGGGACTCTCCTAACTGACTACTGTGTAGGCCTTTTTTTTTCTATACACCCGGCCCCACCCACCAAGAGCATTAATCATTATTATTAACTAGACATGAGGCTGATGTAATTGGATCAGGAGCATGGTGACATCGCGATGAGGGTGGCCTCTGTGTTACTGGGGGAGGTGGCAATCTCTCCCCACCATGTTCTCTTTCCCTTTTTGCTCACTCTCCCTTTTTACTCACACTGTCTTCTTCCCTCTGTGCTCTCTCCTTTGACCTCTCTCCCTGTGCGCTCTCACCCCGTGTGCTCTCCCCCCTGTGTGCTGTCTCTCTCCCCGTTAGTTCTCCCCCCTTTGTTCTGTCTCTCTCCCCTGTGCACTCTCCCCCCTGTGTGCTGTCTTCTCTCTTCTGCTCTGAGGGCGGAGGTTCCAGGCGTCGGTTAGGGGTATCATCACTTGTGCGGCTAGGCGACACCGCTGGTGTTATCATGCAAGGGGTCAGTACTGTTAGCGGGCGCAATATTTGCACACCTATCACTTGTATGTGTAAATATAGCTGTTGCTGGCGCATGACAGGAGGACATCTGGATGGAAGTGAATGACAGACAAGACTTTGTGATTATGTAAGTAGGTAACTCATGGACACCAGGGAGCAGTCTTCACCCTGGCACTAGAGGGCTGCAAAAAAACGATTATACTCATTTGCTATACATAATTATGCATCTTCTACAACTCCCCTGGGTACACCATACTCTTCAATGTAAGGGGGGAGACTAACACACTACTACCCCCTCCTTACACAAGGGACTAGAGTCCCCCTATAAATGTGAATCCATTGACTTAACAAATACATCCATCTATGCTATAAGATGCCCCTGACCCAATGAATAATGCCATAGTGCTCACTTAGGTACTGTCAGAATGTCCCTTTATTAGTATTGAAATGCCCTATATACCTGGTTCTTTATTGACCCCAGGAATAGTGGTAGGGAGCTTAATAAACAGTGCCAGAACCCCATTTAGAGTACCCCAATAACACATTGCCACCAACAGAGGGCAGCAGTATGAGTTACCAGGAAACCAATGGAATTTGGTATGCAGCTTTGGCAGCAAACAGAGAAGACATATACTAATGAAAATCAGTAAAAGATGTGAAGCCAACATTAAATGCAAATTTAATGGTAAACGAAGCTCCAAATAAGCCTAGAAAATGCAGTGATGTCAGAAGACGCCGGGCCCAATATGGCAGCTTCTTATAGAATTATCATAATTATAGGCGCATTATACAAGATGTCTTCCCACCGCGCGCTGCAGGCCCCTCTTTATAACGAGGGTCAATGCGTTTACAAGCTCTGGGCTGGAGGCAGATATGGGCGGATTTATTCCTCGGATTTATCAAACAGCGAACAGATAAGGATTTCTCTCATTTTGCATGAGATTTGCATGAATTTTACATTACATTTTCATTTATTTTCTTTCTGCATAAAAAGCATGAAAAATACAGTATGGAAATGTAAAGCTCTCGAAAAGTTTGATTTAAGGGCGAATTCTCAAAAGTCAGGCTGAGAAAGGGGACAAACAGGACAGTTCCCCAAAGGGCAAAAACACCCAGCAATGTATGGCAGTATTATATGGTAATGTATTATGTGAGAACTATATGGCGGTATAAGGGAGTATTATTAGGATCTACGTAATCTTTTGAAATTCGATTTCACAAGCTGTGCCGTATTTTCCCCAAAATATTAAATTCGTAGCTAATCCATTGTCCGTGAAACTCAAGTATGACAAAACCCCTGAAAAGATGTGTGTAACACTCTGACATCTCCTAAGACAATATCCAACCCTTTATCGTGAATATATCCTTATGTCAAAGTGTCCTCCTCACTATATTATAAGGTGGTTGTCCACCTCTTCGGAGACTTTTTTTTTTTTTTTACTTAAATACACGTATTTTGGGCTAAAAATTATCTTTGCAACTGGGTTTCATTAATTATTTAGCACCGTTTGGTTCTTACCAGTTCTTTGTACGCAACACATTGAAGCTCAATGTGATCTGTAGTCATAAATCATCTGAAAGGTGTTAAAAAAAGACGTTACAAACACTCCCTTTGGAGGTTAGACTGAACTCATTGATGGATTCTCAGTTAACTCATTCTGCAGCCAGCAACAGACAGAGTAACATTGAGGCTATAGGAGGCAACCTATGCAATGTTTTTAATACAACCCAATTACAAAAATCATTTTTTGATTAAAATAGGTGCATTTAGGTAAAAAAAAAATGTGCTCAAAGAAGAACAACCTTAACAAGCTTGAATAATACTACGCACTGACAGACTTTTAAAAAATAAAAAAGGTCCAAAAATTATCCCATTTTATGATCCATAGACCATTCTGTCGCTGCCTGTAAGTCTTGGAGGATGACTGAAATTTTTTGTGCCAGGTCCTATTGGAAGAAATAAACCCAGATGATGCCCAAGATTGGTGATAGTAACACCCTTGATAACAAGCTTGAATAATACTATGTGCTGACAGACGTTTGTTGATGGTGAAGGTGATGGTAACATGCTTTGTAACAAGCTTGAATAATGTCACGTACTGACAGACTTTTCATTCTTTTTAAAAATAAAAAGGTCCAAGAATTATCCCATTTTGTGATCCGTAGACCTTTCTGTTGCTGCCTCCAAGTCTTGGAAGATGACTGAAATTTCTTGTGCTGGGTGATACTGGTAAACCCCAGATGATACCCAAAATTTCTTATTTTTAATGAACATGATGGTGAAGGTGATAGTAACACGCTTGATAAGAAGCTTGAATAATACTATGTTGTGACAGACGTTTGGTGAAGGTGATGGTAACATGCTTGGTAACAAGCTGGAATAATACCACGTACTGACAGACATTTCTTGCTTTTTTAAAATAAAAAGATCCAAAAATGATCCCATTTTGTGATCCGTAGACCATTCTGTCTCTGCCTGCAAGTCTTGGAAGATGACTGAAATTTCTTGTGCTGGGTCCTACTGGAAGTATTAACCCAAGATGATGCCCAAAATTTCTCATTTTTAATAAACATGATAGTGAAGGTGATGGTAACACGCTTGCTAACAAGCTTGAATAATACTATGAGCGGACAGGCTTTTGGTGATGGTGAAGGTGATGGTAACATGCTTTGTAACAAGCTTGAATAATACTACGTACTGACAGACTTTTCATGCTTTTTAAAATAAAAAGGTCCAAAAATTATCCCATTTCCTGATCAACAAACCATTCTGTCGGTGCCTGTAAGTCTTGGAAGATGACTGAAATTTCTTGTGCTGGGTCCGTCTGGAATAATTAACCCCAGATGATGCCCAAAATTTTTTATATGATTAATTTATTATATAAACATGATGATGAGGGTGATGGCAAAGAAAACTGGAGTGATCGAAGATCATGAATTTTTATTGGGGAGAAGTTTGTGCTCAATCCTGCACAAAAGAATTGACTCCGGTCGAGGTTTCCCAAAAACACAGACGAGGATACCGAATATTTCAGCCATGGAAAAATAGGAATTTTTGTTTGAATAAAGGAGGAGGAACAGACGACGGGTGACAAGCAGTAGAGGACGATGATGACTGGTAGCACTAACCAGGTATAAGCTGTGGAATTCAGACCAATTGAAGCCCTCCCAAATCCTCCTATTGACCTAAAATACAGAGAAGGATAACAAAGTAATCATGGAAGCATTGGCTTATTTGTTTTTACAGTTTGCCAGAATTAACTTTAAGGGAAGCACAACAATAAAATCCCCACAATGTTGAATTTTCTTGCCCACTACATCCCAAAGAAAGCCCAAGGGGGACTCAGGTATAAAAGACGCTAATGCAATGTGAAGCAGCAGGGGTTGGCCCATATGTGGAGACATAAGGCTATGTGCACACTGGGCGCACTGGTGGGCGGGTTTGTGTCGGCGGCGGCTGGCCGGACCCGACAGGAAGCTCCAGAGCCGCCCACCGGCTTCCTGTCGGGTATGTGCGGCTGTGTGCGTCGGCTTTGCGGCGGGTGCACAGCGGGTTAGCCGCGTCGGTTCTGCAGCGGCTGGAAGCAGCACATGATTCTGCTTGCAGCCGCTGCAGAACCGATCGGTTTATAGAACATGCTCATTCTTCGCTAACCCGCTGGGAACCCAGCGGGTTAGCAACGGATGAGCATGTGGAAACCGCGGTGTGTGCACACCGGGGGTCGGTTTCCATAGGTTTTTATGTTAACCCAAAAGCCGCTTTTGGATTAACATAAATTAGCATAAGCCTCATGGAAACCGACCGGCGGTTTCCGCTGCTAAAACGGCCCTAAACCTCCCTGTGTGCACATAGCCTAAGAGTCAGTGGGTGGTGGGTGCTGTTATCCACTGGACTGGCTGTCTTTGAAAGTACTGGGGCTCACCCACTGAATGCCCAAACTCCTTTACCATGGGCACAACACTACTCAAACAACAATGTGTGAGGGTACTACACTTCAGTAAGACTTAAGGCTGCCTTCAGACTTGCAGATGCATCTGCAGCGTTTTGCAGATGCATCTGCAAGCATCTGCATGCAGACCGCGGCCCCTATGTTTATAATGGAGCGCACGGCGGTCTGCAGATGCTTGCAGACCGCCGTGCGCTCTCATTGCCCGCCATTAGTGATCTGTGCGCACGCGGATGCCTGCGCACAAATCACACACTCCCGCCCGCACCAGGGACGCAACATCTCGCGTCCATGGTGCGGGCGGGAGTGTGTGATTTGTGCGCAGGCATCCGCGTGCGCACAGATCACTAATGGCGGGCAATGAGAGCGCACGGCGGTCTGCAAGCATCTGCAGACCGCTGTGCGCTCCATTATAAACATAGGGGCCGCGGTCTGCATGCAGATGCTTGCAGATGCATCTGCAAAACGCTGCAGATGCATCTGCAAGTCTGAAGCCAGCCTTATTGCTTGACTAACAGTCAACAGCATATAGTAAATTCCCAGCAAGGACACAAGGTGGTACAAGTGACAGAGTCTCGCCATACAACTGGATTGCCAGGGATCAAAACCTCCACAACTTCAATGAGATCCAGTACCAACAACCTCAGCCTCAGCCAGCCGCACCCTGCGTTTGGCGGGCACCCGCTCAGAAGAGGTATCACCAAGTGTAGGAATCCAACTGAGCACAGCAAGTTATAAGGCCAGATGACCAGACTGTCCCTACTTGAGTTCTCCAAACAAATTTGTCAGCTCAGTATTGGGCTACAAAGCATTTCTCTTATCTTCAATCTGGAACCATGGTCCCTAGGTCGAGGTACTGTAGAATTACCGGTGACAAGAGGAGGCCCCTTTTTACATACTACAGCTCCCATTTTAGGGCATTGTGCCCCACAGGAGTGGTGAGATTTGGCTGTTCTCTCATTGGTTATTAGATTAATCAGACTGTATAGCTGTCCTCTCAATGATGCAGTCTGGTAGACTGCAGGAGGCTGATGCAATCCGCAATCAGCAGGCACTGCACATATGAGCAGACAAAAAGAGCGATGGACAGTCTCACATGAAAAAATAGCCAATGTCCCTTGACTTACAGAACAAAGGAACAGTACATCTGACATATTTAAGAATAGTTCACCCCTGCACAAGTGGCCAGATGCTGACTTGTCACACCATAGCCTACAGCCTGTGAAAAGCAATGGGAATCGCCATGAAGCCAAAAATACACAGAGCAGTGAAATTATTTTAGATGTTGATCTTATTCCTCCTCCATTCCTTGTTCCTTCTTTGTAAGAGGGGAATGACAATAGTCACAAGGAACAAATATTACACTCTCTTCGTGAGGCTTCGGTAAGTGAAATGCGCCGCTCAACTCCTGCTGATCTAAAGGTAACACAAGTCTAGTTTCTCTTCTGCATGATATTATCAGTCTCTGATACCTCATGAATAGAGGAAGTGTTCCAGCCTTGCTTTGGTGCATATTTTTGTCAAAAAATGTTGCCCAATCAAACTGATGACATCCGCCTTGTATATATTATGTGGCGGTATTATGAAAGAAACGGTCTCCTTTGCTTGTTGGGCCTAATTATTTATATATATATATATATATATATATATATATATATATATATATATATAACATCTAGGTGTGAATAATTTAAATATAACAGCGCCTACTAGGGAGCTGCAATACCAGTCGTAGCCTTATGTGTAAGAGTGTCGCTCTTTGGAAGTGCCAGCATTGGGCCTTTGAGCCCCTTCATTTTGTAGTGGGGATCCTAAAACATCAATTCCCAAATCCTTTTAATTCGTAAATTCAATTTATGTAAAATAAAACACATCTTCCCCCCCATCTGCATAGCATTATTAATCAAAATATATTAGGGTATGATGCAGTCTAGTACACTGCAGGGGGCAATCACAAATCAGCAATATTTCCCAAATGAGCAGACAAAAAGAGCCCCAGACAGTCTCACATGAAACAATAGCTCATATGACTTACAGAACAAAGGAACAGTACATCTGGCATAATTAAGAATACCCCTACAAGATGCTGAGTCCACCTTCCCTATGCCATGGACTATAGCTCCCCATCCTGGATCCACTCCATCCATCTTCCCTACAGCTCCTACCCAACATCCCCACAGTCCCTATCCCTATTCCCTTTTGTACACTTGCTTTGGCAAAACTGAGGTGTATTTGGTCCTGCCAATGAAGCTTCTTTGAATCTTTGATAGAGGGTATAATATTGCTCCTATATTATGTTTTTCGTATTGATGCAATTTTAAGATGCTTCTGACTTATTACCAATATCTATTTTCAAGGTGAGATTAGTTGGGTCTTTAAGCCTGGACCCCCATTTATGTGGTGTCTTTATAAACTGAAGCTGGATGTTTAGCTTTCTATCGCCGAGTTCCTCTGGCGTTATCTAGTGAGGGATTACAAGATCCTTTATGCGCGTTTATCATTGTTTAGACACAGATTTCCTGGAAGAATTTCAATTATAGACTGTGAAATCAATGTGAGGATTATGCAGTGTTGAAATAAAGCAGTTGTAGTACCGTGTATGACCAGCAGAGGCAGCAAAGTCCTTTCTATGATATCTATGGTTGATGAGATCAATCCTTCTACAAGGATGGAACCTGAATTCATTGCTTTGCTGCTTCTTACTTTTAGGATATTTTATGCCATACCCAAAGACACAAAATAAAAAAACAATTCCCTAAGACCCCACAAGAATAAGAACCTCATTCATGCCAAGGTTTAGCTCACCCCATCAGTACAATAACATGCCACCCAAGCAACTCCAAAATCTCAGACTTGGCTTGTTTAAAAGGGTTCATGTTCTTGACTAGGGATGAGGAAGCGCTAGAATGCTGATTCTCAAATTGAGCAGGTTGGTCACTCGCTTGGGGTCAACTCAAGTACAGAGTATAATGGAAGTCAATGGGAAACTCAAGCATTTTTTTGGAAGACCCTACCGGGGGGGATGACAAAGCCTATGTGGACAATGCAAGAAGTGCCAAAAATTGGAAGGAAGAGGGACTCCGATATACCCTGTATTAGACATAAAAGAGGGTTTCATACTCATTGTGTTAAAATTGTTAGGTAGTAGGACTCATAAAGCCTATGCAGTAAGTAAATGGGCTGGTAATAATTAACAGGAGGCATTGCAATATACCTGAAAGTCCCATTTTTAAGGAGTGGGACTCCTAGAGTGGGAAAGGCTATGCATTAAGTTCAGGGGCTGCCAAACAGTAGAAGGAAGCAATGCAACACAACCTGGATGATGCATAGAGAAGGGTCTTAGAAAACATTATTTTTTTCACATTTTTAAGGAGTGGGACTCCTAAAATGGGAAGGTCTGTGCACTAAGTGCAAGGACTGAAAAACATAAAAAACATGTAACCCTGGGGGGTATACATCTATATAAGGAACAGAATTGTAGAAGTGGGTCTCATACGCATCCTGAAAATATTGTGCATCAGGGCATCATGCACACCCTGGAAAACTTAAGAACGAGAGTCGCAATACGACCCTGTTAATATGGTGGAGAAGGAAGACAAAAAAAAGGAGAAACCATGAACCAAATACCCTTTTTTTTGGGTGGGAAGGAGTGCATAGGAATATACCTGTAAAAAGAAGGAACATTTTAATTGGCTTTAGGTTCCCTGCTGTCATCCGGTGGGGTTGAGAAGTCTGGGCCAATCTAGATCTTGTTGATTTTGATAACAGTCTGTGAGAATTTTCAGTTGACAGACGGATGTGCCAAAAAGTTATTATGCCCTCGCACTAAAATCCCACTCTGACAAAACACTAGTGGCAGGGCAGAGCAGCACTTCCAAGGTGTAGAGGAACAATTCATGCCATGTGTCCAGCTTTTTTTACCCATTAGTTGTATGACACAAAGGAATAACGGAGGAGGCTAGTATGGTTGGCTAGGTACTCCACCATCTTCAAAGACATTTCCCTCCTTGTCAGAGTACTCACGCTGGGTGCTGGGAGGGTCTAATGGCCCAAACCTTTGATAATATTCCCCTGCCTCTGTTGGACCTGATGTGTGCCTCCCTGTTATCTCCTCCTTGGTTGCCCAAGGAGCTATGACCTCTGCTGCAAGCCTTGTCAGATGGGAATTTTTGTACTATTCGAATAGGACCTTCTATCATTTAACTACCCCTTATGCCACAGGAATGAGACATGGAAATTTTTCCGCAGCGTAGGTCAAGAAGGGTGAACAACCAGCAATCAGTGTTGGCGAAAATATGTATAATGCACGGGAACAGCAGTGGGACACAAAGTCAGCCTTGTGTGCCAGATTCCTAACAGGCAAGACTTCCTTGAAGCTGGTGTGTGTTGTACCCTCTGCAGCACAGGCAACCATGTCCTGCTCCTCCTCCTCATTATCACCTGATCCGGCTCTGAGAAGATGAGATGAGGCTGTGTTGAGTAATATCATCTTGTGCACTTTCTTCCTCCATCTTCACCTGGTCCACATGCAAAATTTCCCTTTAATGGTGAGCAGCGAGCATTAGAGTAGACACAGAACTGGGATGGTTACTCTGATTATGATGTCATTGCTGCTCACCATCTTGGTTGATTCCTCAAAGATTTGTAGAACCTCACAGATGTCAGCCATCCATGCCTACCTGTCGGTTCTTATATGCCGAGGCTGTCGAGAATACTGACAGGCATGTTGTAGCTGGTATTTAACGGCGTATAAGACGACTGGGCGTATAAGACGACCCCCAACTTTTCCACTTAAAATATGGAGTTTGGGATATACTCGCCGTATAAGACTACCCCCTCTTCTACGGTATGATTCCCACTATGACCCCCACACAATATAATGGACCCACATATAAAATAATGACCCCTACATCTCTTCACACTGTATTATGGCCACCACACAGCCCTAAAATAGCCCTGCATAAAGTATAGAGGCTCCCTCATACCCTTCAAGTATTATCATGCTCCCACAGAGCCCTCTAAGTATTATAATGGCTTCCATATAGTATAATTGTCTCCATAAATTATAATGCATCATCAAAGTCCTCAATATATTATAATGCACCCTGTAGTCCTCCATATAGTGCAATGCACGCCATAGCCCTCTAGATAATATAATGCACCCCATTGTGCTCCATATAGTGTAAAGCTCCCCCGTAGTCCTCCATATAGTGCAATGCACGCCATAGCCCTCTAGATAATATAATGCACCCCATTGTGCTCCATATAGTGTAAAGCTCCCCCGTAGTCCTCCATATAGTGCAATGCACGCCATAGCCCTCTAGATAATATAATGCACCCCATTGTGCTCCATATAGTGTAATGCACCCCCGTAGTCCTCCATATATTATAGTATTACAGTGGTGGTGGGGGAGTACAGCCTCCATCAACCCCCAATATTCCTCTGCAGTCACACACACAGTCAGACACACACAGTCACACACACACAGTCAGACACAGACACACACACAGTAAAACACACACACAGCCAGACACAGACACACACAGTCACACACACACACACTCAGACACAGACACACACACAGTAAGACACACACACAGTCAGACACACACAGTCACACACACACAGTCAGACAGATACACAACACACACACAGTCAGACACAGACACACACAGTCAGACACACAGTCACACACACAGTAAGACACACACACACAGTCAGACATACACACAGCCAGACACACTGTGCCACTGCTGTGCCACCGGACCCTGACGGAGCTTCCCACCGCCACCGCCACCGCCCTTTACGTAGCCGGGCACCGTAGATGTACGATAATAAGCCATCAGCCAATCAGGCAGCTGCTGGCGTCTGATTGGCCCTGGCATTACCGTACATACACACTGAGCAGCGCAGTTACCTCCGTTCAGGATGTACGGTAATGCCTCAGCCAATCAGACACCAGCAGCCTCCTGATTGGCTGATGGCTTATTATCGTACATCTATGGCGCCCGGCGGCTATGTACACAACGGTGGTGGCAGCGGGAAGCTCCGGAAGACATGGACGGCAAAGGCAGGTGAGTATCATTTTTTTTTTCTTGCCTGCCACCGCTCATTTTCGGGGGGGGGGGCCTTATATTATGCACGGCGGGCCGATGCCGGCATTTTTTTCCTCAGCCTTAACCTGTACCCGGCGTATAAGACGACCCCGACTTGGGAGAATTTTAGGGGTTAAAAAGTCGTCTTATACGCCGGAAAATACGGTACTACCTTTTGCTGCTCCCAAAACCTTGCCAACATTTGTAATGTAGAGTACCAGCACATGGGCACATTGCCCACCAGCACTGCCAGACAAGTAGCAGAGGTAGCTGACTTGTGGAAATGGATGTACACACAGCGTACCTTCACAAGTAGCTCAGGCAATTCTGGGTAGATTTTCAGAAACTGCAACTAAGTTGAGCCTGTGGATCAGGCATGGCATATGTGCCAGTTTGCAAAGCTTCATAGCCGCCATCAGATTATGGCCAGGTTGGGTCAATGACTTCATTGTTCACCACCTCATCTTTCACTTCTGAGCTCTTGCCCTCCTCCTGACTTGTTGACTTAATAATATCACATGTTGGCAACTGTGTCTCGTCATCATCTATCGTTTGAGACACTATTTGCAGTTTCCCACCATCATCTTCTTCTAACTGTGGCTGCTCAAATTTTTGGGTATCACTACAAATAATCTCCTAACCTCTGTCTTGAAACTTGCAGGGCGAGAGACCAGAGTCAATAAACAGCAATATAAGGAGCTCCTTGGAGTGTCCGAGGGTGGGATCACTTGTGCCCTGGGTCTCCAAATGATGAAAGGAAGTAGGATCGGGTTGAGGATTATATGGTCTCTTGATTAGTCAGACTGGATCATGTGAAAGGCAGGGTGGTGCTAGGAAACATACTGGAAGCATTATATGCCATTCAACCAACCACCTGTTCGCACTGTTCTGGCTTCAAGAGTGGTGTCCCGCACCCCCCTACAAGATGGGAGAGGAAGCTAGGTCTCGTAGATGAGCGTGTTTGTTGTGCTTCCACAGCAGACACTGTTCTACCTTGCCCATGGCCTTGGCCTCTGCATGCACCATCAACAGTTTGTCCACTTCCCAGTCAATGACCGCACACTTTGCTTCTTTCAAGTTAGGTAGATACTAACATACTATATATTCCTACAAAGTTTCTGAAATTAATAGGGAAAAGAAAATATGTAGCCCTGAGAAGGACTTTTGGTTTTATGTTGCAACAGCATTATAAGTTTAGAAGAACAGTAAGGCTAGGGCCACATTTGTGCCTGCTTTTTGTTATACCAGATCCGCAGCGTTTCCGTATTGTAACACTGTTAACGCTGCCATAGAGTAATATGGATGATGGGAGCTGAAGTGCCTGCAAACGCGGGCACAAAAGTGCCTGCTTTTTTAATTCGCTTTATTTTGTAGCGGACAGTTGAACACTACTTGTCGCGTTTGCAGACGCTTCAGCTTCCGTCATTCATATTACTCTATGGCAGTGTTAAGACAGTGTCACAATACAGTAACGCTGTCATCATGCTGCTCTGTGCTGGATCCCACATAACAAAAAGCAGGCACAACTGTGACCCTAGCCTAAGGCAATAAATCCTGTATATATAACTGCTCTAATCCCAAACTATTTCTCCTCCTGCAGCTATCCCTACAATTAATGCAGGTAACCAGGGGCGTAACTACAACAGGTGCAGAGCCTAGGGGGCTCCAAAAGTCCCTTTGGCCTATAGAAAAAGACTATTGCTGTTAAAGATTTGTAATAATCGGGGGCCCTGTTGGAGCTTTCGCATCGGGGCCCTTGAGCTTCAAGTTACGCCACTGCAGGTAACAGCGATTTTACTAGGGCATTACAATGGATTAGACCAGAATTAGATTGTAAGGGACCTGAAGGTAACTGAAAACATATACACTGTAAACAATGTTTCTGTTTTTTTTCCCTTTCACCCCTATAATACTTCACTTTTTACTAACTCCCATAATCCCCCCACCTAGTAATAAACTGGTCATCTCTCACTCTATCCTCCCCACCCATCTTGCTTCCTCCTCAGAACTGTTTCTCCACCTAAAATCCACATGACTATCTCATTCCATCTCTTGCTTCCAATTTCTAACACTTTCTCTACTTCTCCTCATTGCTGGTGATATCTCTCTAAATACAGACTCTCCACACCATATCCCACAGTTATTTCTAACTCCTACCTATAATCTATCATAAACTTTCACAACCCTACTAACCTTATGAGCTTTTACCCAGCCCTTGCTCCCGTAGTCCCTCTAAAAGGAGCCATATGGAATTCACACTCTGTATGCAGCAAACTTTCATAAGTTCATGACCTTTTCATCACTGACAAACTCTTCTTCCTTGGCATCATCAGAACCTGGCTCATCCCCTCTGACACAGCCTCTCCAGCTGCACTTTCTTAGGATAGATTCCATCTCTTTCACTCCCTCCTCCCAAGCAACTAGCATGGTGGAGGAGTTGTTTTTCTCCTATCAGAAAAAATGCTCCTTCACCCCAATTCCACTGCCACCCTCTGTTACTCTTTCTCTCTTTTGAGGTGCACTCCATCCGCATCTACAAGTACTTTCCCTCTATCCCCCAACTGGCTGTCTTTTACCACCCCCTAGGGCCAGCGACCACCTTTCTTTTCCACTTCACCACCTAGCTACTTCATTTCCTTTCTGCTGACATCCTCACTACCATTATGGGGGATTTCAACATCCACATTGATACTTCCCATTCAACTGTCTCTAAACTCCTAACACTCACTCCCTCCTTCGGCCTCATTTAATGGTCCGCTATAGCCATTTACGAAGTTGGCCACAAACTGGACTTTATCTTCACCCGCCTCTGTTCCCTATCTAACCTTTCTAACTCACCTTTCCCCCTGTCTGACTACAACCTCTCCTCCCTGAGTACACAACCCTCACTCCACAAACTTACACACCCTCACAGAAACGTTAAACACCTTGATTTACACTCATTCTCTGTTCTTTTTACCTCTCACAGACATTGGTTCCTTACGATGCAGATGCTGCTGCTACTTTATATAATAACACAATTGTGGAGGGCCCAGCCTCACGTGGCCTTGGCAGTGGTGGCTGGTGAGGCAAGGCTTCTGTTGAGGAGCATCCCTGGTTTTGCAGCACACACCGAAGTCAGCTCCCCAGTTAAAAATTTCAGTTCAGGACTGCCCTCATTGAGGGCCAAAGTGCACACCGGGTCAATTAAGCTTTTCATCAAAGATTTATTCAAGCAGTCTGATGAAACACGTTTACCAAGCTTGAACGTTTTCCCTCTCAGGGATATTCACAATAACCAAATTTGGCGCACACTGCTCCCGCCATCCCAGTATCTCCAGGCTCACGCCCACTATGTTGAACATTACAGTATCTCACTGCAAATTCATTAAGTCTATAATGGCTCCTGCTCAACTCTTCCAGTAGGAAACTGCTCCTAAAGAATGGTTAGTGCCATCTTCTATACAAACATTCCTTTACCACCAGCACCATGTCGATAGTAAGCTTACCACACCCGTACTGGAGGGAGCAGTTGCTTCTTGAGAAGCCAAAAAGGGCAGTGATTGAGCAGCAAGTGAGTGATTCTGGCCTGAGTCCTTACCACACTTCCTGACTGCCCACCACACTCACTCCTCAGGGTGACCCGGAGGGTCCAATTCATTTAGCAGACGTTCCAGTTGCTCCTGATTTTCTTTCCTTTTTGGGGAACTCACCTCCTGATTTTACAGAATCCCTTTTTACAGACTGGGTCACACCCCTAAGGAGTATCAATAATTAATATTAACATTACATAACTACAGGGGACCAGGAAGCAGTGTTCACCTTTAGCCACTAGGTAGCTACATACACATCATTAAATATATAGCTTTCAAATGTAGACACAAACACAATGTACTCTTTGTAGCAGGACAACAGAATCCTAGACCCTCTAACACATTAACTACAGTTCTCGATTCGGCCACCCCTCTCATACATATCAAAACCCACAAAATTAACAGGCAACCCTAATACACCAGCTTGTCTAAAGAACTGCAGCGGGCTTCCAGGGTTGCTAAGCAGGGATGGAAGAGGTCCCTCACTGATTTCAAATCCACACTCACTGCTACAAAACAAACGTACTTCATATCTCTCTTATCCTCCCTATCTCAAAATTCTAAACAGCTATTCAATACTTTCAATTCTCTCCTCCGAGCCCCAGCACCTTCTCCCTCTCTTCTCATCTCAGCTGAATACGTTGCCTCTTTCTGTGGTGCCCCGCAACGAGTGCATCACAAGAGGGTATTGCAGCCATAAAAGCAGCCGCAATATTCTCTGGCACAGCAGTGATCTGGTTAATTTAGAAATCCAACCCTACATGCATCACCTAGAACAGAGGGCCAATCCTAGGTCCTGGTGGGCGGAGTGCTAGGGAAGTGTAGGAGAACTGACACAAGAATCTAGAGCAGAATCTAGAACTGAACCTAGAACAAGGTCGAGGACTAGAACTTGGAGAGGAGCGGGGGCTCCGCACCCCGTGCAGCCCCCGGGCCGTCACCGGTCGGGTGTCAGCACCTGAGGCCTTACCAACCGGGAATGGGCATTATTCACATGGGTTCCCAAAAGACTCCCGTGCCCACAACTCACAGCCGGTTCACTGGTACCGAAGCTGGCAGCAGTTCACCTCTGCTACGCGAACCAGAAGCGTGGAGGAGCAGCTTCACAGGAGCACCCCACCACCAGCCAACTTCCAGTCGTCTAACCAGCGGTGTACCCACTGAGGGATCCAAGGCTCCCCAAAACATCCACAACGTACATCTTGGATAGGGCATTGAAGCAGCCTCCCCGTACCCGACCTGGTATTCCTGGGTGACACTGGCAACCACTTAGTTAGAATGGAGGAACACTGAGGATTTCTAAGGGACACCATCACTGCTGAGTCCACCCGGTCTACTACCCGTAATCTGTATGCCATGTACTGCCTGCTGGTTACAGTAAAGACCCGTTGCAGAGACTTTCTGTGTCCGTGCTTCCTTATGAACTGTCCGTCTGCACTACAAGGTAACCGCAGCTGCCGCACAACATCTTAAGCAGCTCCAGTCTCCGGGGATCACCGCTCAGCCTGTGGGGAGCGTTCCATCTTGCTGCTATCCATCCCCCGGAGGTTCCGCAGCGTCGGTAGTCCTTACCGAAACTACTCATAGGTGGCATCACGAATAAATTAAAAAACCCCTTTAATCTGTTCCACCAAGACGTCTTCAACACTTTGATCTGCACTACACCGGGCCCCACTACCGGCAGGCGCGGTCCACCCGTGACAAGGAGGAAGGAAGCATCGCCTGTCTAAACCGGAGTCCCGGCCACGGTGAGTCATTTCTTCAAGCAGAAGATTGATAACATCAGAGAAAGCCTTGGCATACAGTCCCCACAGCAGCGCCTTACTCAGCCCTCTTTCTCCAAAACCAGCGTCTCCAGCATGACAGAAGATCAACTTTCTTCTCTACTCTCCAGATGACATCTCACCAGGGCCGGCCCTTGGCATGTGCGAGTCGTGCGGCCGCACAGGGCGCCACGCTCCAGGGGGCGCCGCAGGGAGACAGCTGTCATTGTTATTTGCTGCCCTGCTCCCGCTCCCAGGGGCTTTGCTAGATCTGTGCGGCTGCTAGTAGACAGAGGACGGCATCCGCAGGGGCGCCCGGTGGTAGCGCGGGCTCCCTGCTGATGCCACTCTCTCTACTATAGTCCTGGCCGTCGCCGCCGCGTTATTCCCCCCCACCCTGCAGTGTGAGCCCACCTGTGGAGCTGCACAGGCCTGTGCTTACAGGACCTGTGATGATGTCAATGAAGGGGGAGGAGTCAGGGATCACATGATCAGCACTCTCCGACTATGCAGGGCAGCTTCCACCAAGCAAAAAGTGAAGAGGTAAAGAAATGAGTTTGTGAAAAGAGGTGAGTTTGTGTGGGATCAAGAGGGATGTATAGTGTGAATGTAGCAGAGCTGCGTGTGTATGAGGTGTAAGGAGTGGAGCTGAGTGTGTACGAGGTGTTCGGAGCGGAGCCGAGTGTGTATGAGGTGTACGGAGCGGAGCCGAGTGTGTATGAGGTGTACGGAGCGGAGCCGAGTGTGTATGAGGTGTACGGAGCGGAGCCGAGTGTGTATGAGGTGTACGGAGCGGAGCCGAGTGTGTATGAGGTGTACGGAGCGGAGCCGAGTGTGTATGAGGTGTACGGAGCGGAGCCGAGTGTGTATGAGGTGTATGAAGCGGAGTCGCGTGTGCACGAGGTGTACGGAGCGGAGCCGAGTGTGTATGAGGTGTACGGAGTGGAGCCGAGTGTGTATGAGGTGTACAGAGCGGAGCCGAGTGTGTATGAGGTGTATGAAGCGGAGTCGCGTGTGCACGAGGTGTACGGAGCGGAGCCGAGTGTGTATGAGGTGTACGGAGCGGAGCCGAGTGTGTATGAGGTGTACAGAGCGGAGCCGTGTGTGTACGTGGTGTACGGAGCGGAGCCGCGTGTGTACGGAGCAGAGCCGCGTGTGTACGTGGTGTACGGAGCGGAGACGTGTGTACGAGGTGTACAGAGCGGAGCCGAGTGTGTACGAGGTGTACGGAGCAGAGCCGTGTGTGTACGAGGTGTACGGAGCAGAGCCGAGTGTGTACGAGGTGTACGGAGCGGAGCCGAGTGTGTACGAGGTGTACGGAGCTGAGCCGAGTGTGTACGAGGTGTACGGAGCTGAGCCGAGTGTGTACGAGGTGTACGGAGCTGAGCCGAGTGTGTACGAGGTGTACGGAGCTGAGCCGAGTGTGTACGAGGTGTACGGAGCTGAGCCGAGTGTGTACGAGGTGTACGGAGCTGAGCCGAGTGTGTACGAGGTGTACGGAGCTGAGCCGAGTGTGTACGAGGTGTACGGAGCTGAGCCGAGTGTGTACGAGGTGTACGGAGCTGAGCCGAGTGTGTACGAGGTGTACGGAGCTGAGCCGAGTGTGTACGAGGTGTACGGAGCTGAGCCGAGTGTGTACGAGGTGTACGGAGCGGAGCCGAGTGTGTATGAGGTGTACTGAGCAGAGTAACGTGTGTACGGAGCTGAGCCACGTGTACGAGGTGTGCGGAGCCGTGTGTTTCCAGAGTGGAGCCGAGTTTGTACGAGGTGTACCAAGCAGAGCCATGTGTGTACGAGGTGTATGGAGCGGAGCCACGTGTGTACGAGGTGTATGGAGTGGAGCCGAATGTGTACGAGGTGTATGGAGCGGAGCCGAATGTGTACGAGGTGTATGGAGGGGAGCCGAGTGTGTACGAGGTGTATGGAGTGGAGCCGAGTGTGTACGAGGTGTATGGAGCAGAGCCGCGTGTGTACGAAGTGTACGGAGCGGAGCATTATACTATATGGAGGAATGTGGGGGTGTATTGTACTATATGTCATGCTTTAAGTGTGCAATATACTATACGGAGGACTGTGGCGTGCATTATACTAAATGGAGGACTTTGGGTGTGCATTCTAGATAGAGAACTGGTGGGTGCATTATTCTATATGGAGAAATGTGGGGGTGCATTATTCTATATGGAGGTCTGTGGGTGTGCAATCTTGTATATAAAAGCCGGAAGGATTTGTGACCTCACATCCGTCACTTTGTCCCAACGTCCGGCAGAGCTATACCCGCTCAGGGTGAGCCAAGATGGCGGCCGTAAGCGGGAGCCGGGACTCATAGAGCCCGCTACGCTTATGGCAGCCCCTAACACATACACACACCACACACACACCACACACACACAACACACGCACACACAGTCGCCTATACTTACCACCTCTCCTCCGTCTTCTCCACCGCCGACATGTCGCCGCCCCTGGAGAACTGGATCCAATACGGCGTCCGGGAAGTCTCGCGAGACTTCCCGGACGCCATATTGGATCCATGGCTCCAGGGGTGGCGACATACTTTCTCCAAGATGGCATCCGGGAAGTCTCGCGAGAGTTCCTGGACGCCATATTGGATCCAGTCCTGGGTGCAGCGACATGTCGGGACTCAGGAAGACGCAGGCGCCAGGGAAGAAGCAGGGACGGTGGTAAGTATATCTGAGTGTGTGTCCGTCCGCCCCACCGCTGACCACTCTGCCCACCGCTGACCACTCTGCCCTGCGCTGACCACTCTGCCCACACAGCGCCGCTGCACTGACCACCCTGCCCACACAGCGCCGCTGCGCTGACCACTCTGCCCACCGCACTCGCTGCTAACCACTGAGCCACCGCGCAGTGCTAACCACTGAGCCACAGCCCAGTGCTAACCACTGAGCCACCGCGCAGTGCTAACCACTGAGCCACCGCGCAGTGCTAACCACTGAGCCACCGCGCAGTGCTAACCACTGAGCCACCGCGCACTGCTAACCACTGAGCCACCGCGCACTGCTAACCACTAAGCTGCCTTACAGTGCTCCATCCACCCTCACCCCGCCGCTTTGTCCTCCATCATCCTCCTCCCACCGCTCTGTGCTCCGTCCTCCCCCTGCCTGTACCATT
This sequence comes from Allobates femoralis, assembly GCA_033576535.1. Lineage (NCBI taxonomy): Eukaryota > Metazoa > Chordata > Amphibia > Anura > Aromobatidae > Allobates > Allobates femoralis. Next base: position 448,103,026 of record JARQOC010000006.1, on the reverse strand, counting down.
CCATCATCCTCCATCGCTTCCTCCTCCTTCCTTTGTCCGCCTCCTCTCCACCACTCTATCCTCCCCCTGCCTGGGCTGCTCCATCCTCCTCCACCCCACCGCTTCGTCCTCTGTCCTCCTCCTGCCGCTCTGTCCTCCCCCTGCCGCTCTGTCCTCCCCCTGTCGTTCTGTCCTCCCCCTGCCTGTGCCGCTCCATCCTCCCCCACCGCTTCCTCCTCCTTCCTTTGTCCTCTTCACCTCCGCCACTCCATCCCCCGTCCTCCCCCTGCCCGTGCTGCTTCGTCCTCCCCCACCTCGCTGCTTCATCCTACACCCTCCTCCCTCCCGCCACTCTGTGCTTAGTCCTCCCCATGCCGCTTCGTCCTCCCCCTGCCTGTGCCACTCCATCCTCCCCCACCCCACCGCTTCCTCCTCCTTCCTTTTCCTTCCTCACCTCCGCCACTCTATCCTCCGTCCTCCCCCTGCCTATGCTGCTCCGTTCTCTCCCACCCCGCTGCTTCATCCTGTCCTCCACCCCCCCCACCGCTCTGTGCTTCATCCTCCCCCTGCCGCTCCATCCTCCCCCTGCCTGTGCCGCTCCATCCTCCCCCACCGCAACGCTTCCTCCTCCTTCCTTTGTCCTCCTCCCCTCTGCCACTCCATCCTCTGTCCTCCCCCTGCCTGTGCTGCTCCATCTTCCCCACCCCGCCGCTTCATCCTCCGTCCTCCTCCCCCTGCCGCTCTGTGCTCCATCCTCCCCCTGCCGTTCCTTCCTCCCCCTGCCTGTGCTGCTACATCCTCCCACACCCCGCCGCTACCTCCTCTGTCCTCCATCCTTCTCCCCCTGCTGTTCTGTCCTCCCTCCTCCCCCCTGCCACGCCGTTCTTCACCGGCAGCTCCTTCTTCAAAGTTCCTCCCAATTCAGCCCTCACCGCCTTCCCCATGCAATCTCTATTTCTATATTCTAAAATACCCGATGCGTTAGAATCGGGCCACCGAGAGTTCCCGGACGCAATATTGGATCCAGTCCTGGGTGTGGCGATATGTCGGCAGATCAGAGGACTCAGGAAGACGCAGGTGGCTGGGAAGAAGCGGGGACGGTGGTAAATATATCGGAGTGTGTGTCTGTGTGTGTGTGTCCGTCCCCCCCACCGCTGACCACCCTGCCCACGGCGCTGCGCTGACCACCCTGCCCACGGCACTGCGCTGCCCACTCTGCCCACGGCGCTGTGCTGACCACTCTGCCCACGGCGCTGTGCTGACCACTCTGCCCACGGCGCTGCGCTGACCACTCTGCCACGCACTCACTGCTAACCACTGAGCCACCGCACTCACTGCTAACCACTCAGCCACCGCGCAGTGCTAACCACTGAGCCACCACCCAGTGCTAACCACTGAGCCACCGCGCAGTGCTAACCACTGAGCCACCGCGCAGTGCTAACCACTGAGCCACCGCGCAGTGCTAACCACTGAGCCACCGCGCAGTGCTAACCACTGAGCAACCGTATACTCTGCTACCCACTGAGCCACCTGTATGCACACAATTCATTTCATCGCACTCCCCTAACTATTAGTAAATAAACTATATATGGATTCTAGACTACCCGATTCTTTAGAATCGGGCCGCCATCTAGTATACTATATGTAGGACTGTGGTGGTGCATTATTCTATATTGAGGACTATGGGGGTGCATTATATTATATGGAGGTCTATTGGGGTGCATAATATATGGAGGAATTTGGGGGTGCAATATACTATGTGGAATACTATGGGGGGGGTTCTGTCAGGGATCAAATCTTGCTGGAGACTAGTCAGAAAGTCTGTTCCCTGAAGGCTTCTCCCTGCTGACTGCCTTGAGTGACCGGTCTCTCCGTATACACGCAAATGGGGTGAATTCACCAGGGACTAGCCTTTCTTGCTACTCTCCTATCTGTCTCGGTCCCCAGAAGCTTTTGGAGTATGTTCTTATTTGAAATGCTGCATTATTTAAGAGTCAACACCTCTATATACAGCAGATAAAACAGGATCCACCATTCACAATAGATGATATCACAGCTCACCTCCTCCTCCTGTACAATGACTGATAACACCTCTATATACAGTAGATAACACAGGATCCACCATTCACAATAGATGATATCACAGCTCACCTCCTCCTCCTGTACAATGACTGATAACACCTCTGTATACAGTAGATAACACAGGATCCACCATTCACAATAGGTGATATCACTGCTGACCTCCTCCTGTACAATGACTGATAACACCTCTATATACAGTAGATAACACAGGATCCACCATTCACAATAGATGATATCACAGCTCACCTCCTCCTGTACAATGACTGATAACTCCTCTATATACAGTAGATAACACAGGATCCACCATTCACAATAGGTGATATCACAGCTCACCTCCTCCTGTACAATGACTGATAACACCTCTATATACAGTAGATAACACAGGATCCACCATTCACAATAGGTGATATCACAGCTCACCTCCTCCTCCTGTACAATGACTGATAACACCTCTATATACAGTAGATAACACAGGATCCACCATTCACAATAGGTGATATCACTGCTGACCTCCTCCTGTACAATGACTGATAACACCTCTATATACAGTAGATAACACAGGATCCACCATTCACAATAGGTGATATCACAGCTCACCTCCTCCTGTACAATGACTGATAACACCTCTGTATACAGTAGATAACACAGGATCCACCATTCACAATAGGTGATATCACAGCTCACCTCCTCCTGTACAATGACTGATAACACCTCTATATACAGTAGATAGCACAGGATCCACCATTCACAATAGGTGATATCACAGCTCACCTCCTCCTGTACAATGACTGATAACACCTCTGTATACAGTAGATAACACAGGATCCACCATTCACAATAGGTGATATCACTGCTGACCTCCTCCTGTACAATGACTGATAACACCTCTATATACAGTAGATAACACAGGATCCACCATTCACAATAGGTGATATCACAGCTCACCTCCTCCTGTACAATGACTGATAACACCTCTGTATACAGTAGATAACACAGGATCCACCATTCACAATAGGTGATATCACTGCTGACCTCCTCCTGTACAATGACTGATAACACCTCTATATACAGTAGATAACACAGGATCCACCATTCACAATAGATGATATCACAGCTCACCTCCTCCTGTACAATGACTGATAACTCCTCTATATACAGTAGATAACACAGGATCCACCATTCACAGCTCACCTCCTCCTGTACAATGACTGATAACACCTCTATATACAGTAGATAACACAGGATCCACCATTCACAATAGATGATATCACAGCTCACCTCCTCCTGTACAATGACTGATAACTCCTCTATATACAGTAGATAACACAGGATCCACCATTCACAATAGGTGATATCACAGCTCACCTCCTCCTGTACAATGACTGATAACACCTCTATATACAGTAGATAACACAGGATCCACCATTCACAGCTCACCTCCTCCTGTACAATGACTGATAACACCTCTATATACAGTAGATAACACCGGATCCACCATTCACAATAGATGATATCACAGCTCACCTCCTCCTCCTGTACAATGACTGATAACACCTCTATATACAGTAGATAATACAGGATCCACCATTCACAATAGGTGATATCACAGCTCACCTCCTCCTCCTGTAAGATGACAGGTAACACCTCTATATATGGGAGGGTTGGTAATGACAGGTGGGAGAGGATATAGGTCTTGGGTCCCTGATTTTTTCTGACCCTAGCATAGCAACGCCCCTCCCTGCTCTCCTTGAAGACCATGAATAGATCATGTACAAACATGTATGCTCATGTGTTCTGAGTAAGTAATGGCGTGGGGGCGCCATAAGGCAAATTCGCACAGGGCACCATTCAACATAAGGCCGGCCCTGCATCTCACCCCCTATGCGCTTGTCCCGCTCCAGTCCCACATTTTGCCCAATCTCACCACAATCTTTGTCCCAATCCTAACCCTTCTCTGTAACCTACCACTAACTACTGGTGTCTTCCCCCCGTCCTTTACATGCCTCAATCACACCCATCCTCAAAAAGCCCTTACTTGACTCATCCTCTGTGTCTAGATATCTCCCCATATCATTCCCCCTATGCTTTAAAACTAGTGGAGCAGCATGTCCATCTTGAACTGTTCCTCAACCACTCCACCTGCTCCTTCTTTGACTGGTTATAATCTGGCTTCTGACCGCATCATTCAACTAAAACTGCCCTAACTAAAGTCACCAATGACCTACTAACTGCCAAAGCCAAGCAAAACTACTCTGTCCTCTGCCTTTGACACTGTGGACCATTCCCTCTTACCACAGATTCTGTCTTTGCATTACAGACTTGGCCCTATCTTGTATCTCTTCATATCTAACAGACCAGATTTTTCAGCGTCTCCCTCTCTCATACTACCAAGTCATATCTGTAGGTGTCCCTAAAGGTTCAGTTCTAGGACCCCAGCTCTTCTCCATCTACACCTTTGGCCTGGGCAGCTCATAGAGTCCTTCAGTATCATCTCTGCACTGATGACACACAGATTACTGCTTTTGACCTGACATAACCTCCTTACTAACCAGAATCCCACAATGCCTGTCCACTATTATGTCCTTTTTCTCTACTCAATTTCTAAAACTCAACATGGACAAAACCAAATTCATTGTCTTTTCTCCTCATCAACCCCCCTAACAACCTATGCATCAAAGCTGCTCACTCTCCCCAATCCCACATGATCGCTGCCTCAGGATAACACTAGATTCTGCTTTTTCCTTTCAAACACACATCCAAGTCCTCTCCACCTGCTGCTGACTCTAACTCAAAAATATTTCTTGGATCTGTACATTACTTAATCAAGAATCTGCAAAACACTAATGCATGAACTCATTATCTACCGCCTGAACTACTGCAACCTCCTTCTCTGTGACCTCCCATCTAACACTCTTGCACTCCTATAATCTATTGTAAACTCTGGTGCTTGACTAATCCACCTGTCCCACCACTATTCCCTGGCATCTCCTCTCTGCTAATTCCTTCACTGGCTTGCCATTGCCTAAAGACTACAGTTCAAAACCCTAACCATGACATACAATGCCATCCACAACCTGTGCCCCCAGATATCTGTGACTTGGTCTCCTAGTACTCACCTGCACGCAACCTGCGATCATCACAAGATCTCCTTTTCTCCTCCCCTCTTATCTCCTCTTCCCACAACCACTCACAAGATTTTTCCTATTCGTCCTCCATATTCTGGAACTCTCTGCCCCAACATATCAGACTCTCGCCTACCATGGAAACCTTCAAAAGGAACCTGAAGACCCACTTCTTCTGACAAGCCTACAACCTGCAGTAACCCTCAGTAAACTATACCACCAAGTGACCAGTTCAACCCTCTCCTAGTGTATCCTCACACATCCCTTGTAGACTGTGAGCCCTCGTGGGCAGATTCTCTCTCCTCACCTACTGTATCCCACTCATCCCTTGTAGACTGTGGAGCCCTCACAGGCAGGGTTCTCTACCCTCTACCTACTGTAGCCTCACCATCCCTTGTTGACTGTGAGCCCTCATGGGCAGGGTCCTCTCTCCTCCTATAGTGTATGTTCACCCAACCCTTGTAGACTGTGAGCCTTAATGTGCAGGATCCTCTCTCCACTGCTGGGAGGTGCCTGATTATTGAGTTAGTTGAGCTTCTGCTTTGCTGGCTCTTGGTCAGGTCTTCCTCATGCTCTCCTCCGGTAGAAACATTCCTGCTCTCCTAGCCTTGGGCCCTGTTACCTTGAATCCTCCTTAGCTATACCGTAGTATAGGCTAACCCTACGAGCCGCCCTCCTGGTACTAGCAGTTGTGGTATTTAGACCCCCTGAGCTTGCCCCTGACAATCCCTGTATAGGGGTTGGTTAAACTAGGACCAGCTCACCCAGGGGAGTTCAGTACTACGGCCCAGTAGGTCCACTCTAGGGCGCCTTTCCTCGGAAGTGTGACAGAATAATCAGGCCATGGACCCCGCTGGTACCTCGTTCTCAGTGCAAAATGAGCTGGCTTATCTTCGGAAAATCAGAACCGTATTATGGCTTTTTTTCCAGTCCATGGATACCCGGTTAGCCTCCCTTCAGACTTCCAACCCAGTGTCCGTCACTCAGCTTGTGAACCTATAGCAGGAGCTGTCAGTGCAACGAGACACACAGTACCATGGCCCATGGGTCCACTCTAGGGCGCCTTCCCCCGGAAGCGTGACAAATATTGTTACCCAGTAATCTTGTAGAAGAAACAATATACAGAGGCAATTATATGTCAATAAATAACCCATAAGGTGGTAACAACGTGGTGGACAGGCCTGTATCACTTGTAGACTGAGCCTCACAAGCAGGGTTCTCTCTCACCTACTGTATCCTCACCCATCCCTTGTAGACTGTGAGCCCTCATGGGCAGGGTCCTATATCCTCACCTACTGTGTCCTCACCCATCCCTTGTAGACTGTGAGCCTTCGCTGGCAGGGTCCTCTCTCCTCACCTACCTTATCCTCATCCATCACTTGTAGACTGTGAGCCCTCGTGGGCAGGGTCATTTCTTCTCACCCATCCCATATAGGCAGGGTCTTCTCTCCTTATCTACTGTATCCTCACCCCATTCCTTGTAGACTCTGAGCCCTAATGGGCAGGGTCCTCTCTCCTCTTATAGTGTATGTTCACCCAACCCTTGTAGACTGTGAGTCTTAATGGGCAGGATCCTCTCTCCTTACCTACTGTATCCTCACTCATGCCTTGTAGACTGAGTCCTCGTAGGCAGGGTCCTCTCTCCTCATTTACTGTATCCTCACCCATCCTTGTAGACCGTGAGCCCTCGCAGGCAGAGTCCTCTCTCCTCTCCTAGTGTATCCTCACCCATCCACTGTAGACTTTGAGCCCTCGTTGGCAGGGTCTTCTCTCCTCACCTACTGTACCCTCACCCATCCCTTGTAAACTGTGAGACCTTGTGGGCAGAGTCTCTTTCCTCGCCTACTGTACTGTATCTGTGACGTGAGTCACTGCAGTAATAACTAGTCCCAGAAGTGGAGAGAAAGACTACAATAATAGATAGTAAATATATTATAATACTACTTACTGGATAAGTAAATGGAGGTCAAACAATCCAAGGTCTGGTCCAGGAAAAGGCGCAGTACAACAAGGGATAGTCAGAGACGAAATCCAATTCATGAGCCGGGGTCAGTAAAACCAGGAAGACAAGACAGTTTACAGGAAGCAGGCAAAGAGTAGTCTGGTCACAGGCAAAGGGTCAAAGCCCAGGTAAGGGAATAAAGTCAGGCTGGGTCAGGCACAGAGCACAAAGGGATCAGACTTACACAGTCAGCAGCAAGTGACACTGGATGTAGGAGCTCGCATGCTTAAGTAGAGGTTTAATCAAGGAAAGTGAACACAGATGATTGCAGCACAGATCCAGCACAACCAAAACAGAATGAAAGGGCGAGAAGAGAACCTCTGTATAAGAAGTGCACAACCAGGAAATTAATCATGCAGGGTGAATTTTTATTCAAGCGAAGGTGCAGGCTACACAGAGCCCCAAAGGTTAAAAACAATAAAAATAAAAACATTTGGTCCGGACCATCAGTATTGCTGTATGAGTGACAATACTTACCAACAATTGTACAAGAATTGGTGGACACAGGGGAAATGGTATGATACCGTAATGAGACAACTTTGTGTATAATCCCATATAAAAAGGTCAATCCAGCATGGATAAGTGATTAAACTAGGGATATCACAAACAATAATGATCAAAACCAAGGGTGATGGGAAGCTCAGGGAGGTACATCAGTAATTCATCAATGAAGGCTGTAATGAGACAATAACTTAGTCATAAGAGGATTTTTTTACCCCATAAGCATTGGATGGCTGATGAATGTTGCCCAGGATTATGTTGAATTACTCCCCCGCTCACCTCTCCTGGGTCTCCATCCTCTCCTCCTCTACCGATTGGGCATTCGGCATCCAGGCGTGCTGTGTCTCGGAGCCATCGCCGGGTACCCATCCTGTCTGCTGACCACCGGGCTAACACATGAGCACAGCAAGGCTATGTGCCCATTGGACGTTTTGTGGGCTGTTTTTTAGCGTTTTCCGTCGGCGTTTTCCGCTGAGTTTTATGTTAATTTATGTTAATCCTAACCACCGGTTGGATTAACATGCTAGTCAATGGATTTTAGAAAACGCTGTGTACATTAGAACGTTTTTTTTTGTCTCCTTTCCACTTTCTTCACCGGTTTTCCACCGATTTTCAAAGATAGAGCAAGTGACTTCTTTTGAGCGTTTTTCCAGCGGTTCCAGCTTACAAGTGCACAAAAAACAGTATTAAAAACGCTAAGAAAAACCGCCAGAAAACCGCCGACAAAACGCTGTATAAACGCTATAAAACCGCTCAAAAAACGATCAAAAAACGATCAAAAAACGATGGACACTGCTGAGGTTAGAAAACTCAGTTTCTGCAATTCTCCACCGGTTTTCTGATGGTCTGCAATGATGCAGAACCGTCCAGTGGGCACATACCCTATTGAATCTAATCAGCGGTGCACTAGGCGCGGCCACACTCCTCCCTCTGTGAATCTAAGGGCCGGCATGGCCTCGTAAACCTGTCAACCTGCGACCAGCGATAAATCGCAGTTGCGTCGCGCTGTCACACAGCACGATGCACTTGCGATATCGCTAGCGACATCGCTGATGCGTCACTTTTCGGTGATGTCGCTAGCGACATTGACACGTGTGACAGGGCCTTAAGGCATTGAACCCTGCCTATATGCCTGTTCTAATCCCAAACTATCCCTCCTCCCGCTATCCCTACAATGAATTCAGGTATAGAGGTTTTACTAAAAGAAAGGGCAGTAATTAGCCCTAAAATGGACTTTTGGTTTTAGGTTTCAGCAGCAGTATAAGTATAGAAACCCTGCCTATATACCTGCTCTACTCTAAGCTCTCCATCCTAGATCAACTCTCTTTGAACTCAAGTGTGCTGAGCATTGCGCCCCCATGTCTTATATAAGATCTGATGACACTATTTGGCCGGACAATTACAGTAATGTCAATAGGCAACATGGAAGGCAATCCCTGACATATGCGGTGTTGGACTCGAGCACCCGCTATACTCCCATTGAGTAACGAGTGTGTTCGAGTCACAATTCTTGACCCATCTTTGACCAATGGGGCTTAGGAGAACTCATTGTGACCTCAGAAGATGAATGAATGAAATACAAATTATTTTATATTTCCTGCACCAAAAAAATCCCAAAACACCAAAGTATAGTCTTTTTTGACCGGTAGTGGATGGTTTGTCGGCATTAGGCTGGCTTCACACTTGCAGATGGATCTGCAGCGTTTTGCAGATGCATCTGCAAGTGTGAGCATGCTGACCGCGGCCCTATGTTTATAATAGGGCGCACGCGGTGTGAAAGCTCTCATTCACTCCTATATGTGTACTGTCAGCAGGCGTATGCCTGCTGACAGATCACACACTCCCGTCCGCACTGTGGACGCGAGATGTAGCGTCCATGCTGCGGGCGGGAGAGTGTGATCTGTAAGCAGGCATACGCCTGCTGACAGTACACATATAGGAGTGAATGAGAGCGTTCAGACCCGGTGCGCCCTATTATAAACATAGGGGCCGCGGTCAGCATGCTCACACTTGCAGATGCATCTGCAAAACGCTGCAGATCCATCTGCAAGTGTGAAGGCAGCCTAAGTGAACCATTAGGCGCCTTCACAGGAACCGGCAGGACTTGGGGTGTTTTCTTTGAATGTGTCTCCATGAAGTTTCAATATTTGAGGGGTTTTCCTTTAAGTTCTTCATTATATGGGACATAAAAAAGTAGCCAAACTTTAGATGAACTCTTATACTTTTGGAAAGTTTCCCTTTGCCCTCATTTCTTCTGCTCAGTGTCGCTCGGCAGGCAGAGATTACAACTCAGCAAGAAGAAGAACTTTCTTTTTCCGAACTCAGTGGGCCATTGCGCATAGAAATCACCATCACCGGAGGGAAGAAGAATGACCGCTGCCCCGTCTGAGTAAGGGCTTTCATCATTTCTGTTGACTTGCTTGGATCTGTCAGATGTTGCGGTAACACTTTGATTGAAAAACTATGAGCAACCAATCTAGTTTTTGCATGTGTTTTCGTTATTCAAAGTTTTCATGAGACGATGGCTTTTGGATAGGTAATAGATAGATAAATAGTATACAATCTCTATCAATCTAAGGCGCCGGTCACACGGTTTAATATCGCTAGCGATATTGTTAGCGATCACGTGCATGTGCGATCGCTAACAATATCGTTCACATCGCTGGTGAGCTGTCACACAGGTAGACTCACCAGCGATGTGGACCAGCGAGATTGCTGGTAACTATGGTACACATCGGGTTACTAGGCGCCGCGCATCGCTTAGTAACCCGACGTTTACCAAAGATACCATCTCCCAGCATAGGCTCTGCCGCTGGGAGATCGTTCATCGTGGTGTCACACACCACAATGAGGCAGATTGAACAAGCGATGATCGCTTGATATGAGCTCCGGCTCACAAATCTGCGATCTAACGATCAAGCGATTTTACATTGTAAAATCGCTTGATTGCACGCAGCGATGCACAAACGATATCGCTTAAGCGATCAAAAAGCAGATCGCTTAAGCGATATCGTTCAAGAAATTGATGCGTGTGATGGCCGCCTTACTAATATCTATCTATACATTCCTGTATCTATGAATATAGGATCCTTCCATTTTTATCTATCCCTTCTCATAGATAGATAAATAGATAGATAGATAGTTTATCTATCTATCTATCTATCTATCTATCTATCTATCTATCTATCTATCTATCTGCAGCACTCTTCTTTGTAACACAACCGCCTTTATTCGGCCATCAGGTGGGGGGTGAATGGCCTGATGGGAGAATAAAGGCCCAATAAAGGCGGTTGTTTTACAAAGAAGAGTGCTGCGGTTTTTTATGTTGTATACTTATACAGCAAGGAGGAGACGAGCTGTGACTGCTGAGCACCAAGGGGAGCTGTGCTGCACCAATATACTTATCTATCTATCTGTCTATCTACAGTGAATGAAATAAGTATTTGATCCCTTGCTGATTGTGTATTAGTTTGCCCACTGACAAAGACATGAACAGTCTATAATTTTAAGGGTAGGGTAATTTTAACAGTGAGAGATAGAATATTAAAAATAAAGTCCAGAAAATCACATTGTCTAAATTATATAAATGTATTTGCATTGCAACGAAAGAAATAAGTATTTGATCCCCTACCAACCATTATGGTGGGTTTACACGTCCCGATATCGGCCCGATACCGGAGCCAACGACGCGGGAGCACGCTTTTTGAGCGCTCTTTTCCCGCCATCGCATCGCCGGTTTAGACAGCCCGATATCGGGATACAACGTCCCGACGAGGTGTACGCCCCCCAACCGAGGAACGACCAGTTAACATGGGAGTGAATGGGTGACGTGGGCGTACACATCGTAGTTGGGCTGTCACACGGGACGATGCGGCTACAACGGCCATCCGATATCGGGCGGTTGAATAGCACGCTCATTCAACCCCCATATCGTTTTGGCATCGTTCCAGCATCGCATTGTACGTTCAAACCGTACAACGCGCGAACAATATCGGGTCCAACTCCCGAACCACGTGACTTTTGGTCGGAGTTGGGTCAGAGTTGGACACCGATATCGCGACGTGTAAACCCACCATTAGGAGTTCTGGCTCCTACAGACCAGTTAGACGCTCCTAATCAACTCGTTACCTGCATTACAGACAGCTGTCTTACATTGTCACCTGTATAAGACTATTCTCCACACACTCAATCAATCAGACTGGAACCTCTACAATATGGCCAAGACCAAAGAGATTTCTAAGGATGTCAGGGAAAAGATCCTAGACCTGCACAAGGCTGGAATGGGCTACAAAGCCATAAGACAAAGATGGGTGAGAAGGAGACAACTGTTTGCGCAATAGTAAGAAAATGGAAGAAATACAAAATCAGTGTCAATCAATATCAATCTGGGGCTCCATGCAAAATCTCACCTCGTGGGGTAACCAGGATCATCGGGAGGGGAGAGATCAACCTAAAACTACACGGGGGGAACTTGTTTATGATCTCAAGACAGCTGGGACCACTGTCACCAAGAAAACCATTGGTAACACATTATGCCGTAATGGATTAAATTCCTCCAGTGCCCGCAAAGTCCCACTGCTCAAGAAGGCACATGTGCCGTCCTTCTGAGGTTTGACAGTGAACACCGTGGTGATTCTGGAGTGATTGGGAGAAGGTGCTGTGGTCAGATGAGACAAAAATTGAGCTCTTTGGCATTAACTCCACTCATCGTGTTGGAGGAAGATAAATGCTGCCTATGACCCAAAGAACACCATCCCCACAGTCAAGCATGGTGGTGGAAACATATTTTGGGGGTGTTTCTCTGCTAAGGGCACAGGACTACGTCACCGCATCAATGGGACAATGAATGGAGCCATGTACTGTAAAATTCTGAGTGACAAAATGGGTCATGCTGGTGTGTTCCAGCACGACAATGACCCAAAACATAAAGCCAAGGCAACAAAGGAGCGTCTCAAAAAGAAGCACATTAAGGTCATGCAGTGGCCTAGCCAGTCTCTAGATCTTAATCTCTTAGAAAACTTATGGAGGAAGCTGAACCTTGAGTTGCTAAGTGACAGCCTCAAAATTGTAATGATGTAGAGATAATTTGCAAAGAGGAGTGGACCAAAATTCCTCCTAACATGTGGACAAACCTCATCATCAACTACAAGAAACATCTGACTGCTGTGCTGCCAACAAGGGTTTTGCCACCAAGTATTAAGTCTTGTTTGCCAGAGGGATCAAATACTTATTTCTCTCTGCAAAATGCAAATAACCCTATATAATTTAGACAATGTGATTTTCTGGATTTTGTTTTTGATATTCTCTCACTTTTTAAATTATCCTACCCTTAAAATTATAGACTGTTCATGTCTTTGTCAGTGGGAAAATGTACAAAATCAGCAAGGGATGAAATACTTCTATCAATCTATCTATCTCTATCTATCTATCTATCTATCTATCTATCTATCTATCTATCTATCTATCTCTCTATCTATCTATCTATCTATCTATCTATCTATCTATCTATCTATCTATCTATCTATCTATCTATCATCTTCTTTTACACTTGAAGGTTTTGTGCCTACTGAATTATTCTTGCAGTCAGGTCTTAGATCTTTTTAGGTGTCTCGGTCCCTGATGAATCTTCCCATTACACAACGCTAATAAATATTGTACATGTTCCTTTCATTGGATCATGATCGCTTACTGTTCTGCTTTAAGAACCTAATGATCATATATTTCAAAAGTGACTCTGTTCACAAATCTCCATGTACTTTTCTCTTCTGTGAGGTAGCACCCGGGGAACCCGCTTGCATAACGACAAAAACACGTGTTTATAGTTTAACCAATGTCTACCCGTTTATTTTTCACATATCAATAACATAACTCGGGTAGCATGTTTGACATATCACATTGATTATAAACACCATACATTTACATATAACATTACATAACACTTATATTGCACATAACGATTATAGTAACCCGGGACCTGTAACCACCTCTCTGTCCCCATTGGAGCTCTAATAACCGCTCTAATGGTGGCTCCGGCCTCCGGCCTATCTCTGCATTTCACATACATTTAACAATACATCAGTTACCATATATCAACGGGCCCCATGGGTCCCAATGGCGGAACCAGCCGCCTGGCTTTATTTCCCCCAACTTCATACTACCCCGGCGTCAGGACTCCAGCCTGACCGGGTTCTTACATACAGTATGTGATCCATCCTATAAGCCACCATGGACCACACGCGTCCATTCACACGCTCACAGCCCATCATATAGACATCCATGGACTGTGGCACATCTGGGTTCAGAACAGGGATTGGCAAACCTTAGTACCCAGGACAACCATCTGTTACCCTACTATAGGAGCCCTATTAACCCCTGCATCTGACCTCTGGTACATACATACATTCCGGTTCATCAGGTCCTTTAACTGACTACACTGAGTCGGACCCAAAGGCGGTCTATGCCCGCCTGGCACACTTCATAAAATCACCTCCGAAGGACTACATACATTCGCCTCCCAAAGGGCTACATACATTCCGGTTCATCAGGTCCATCCATCGACTATCTCAGTCGGACCTAAGGGCGGTCTATGCCTGCCTGGCACACTTCATACAATCGCCTCCCGAAGGGCTACACACACTCGCTGGGTCTTTTAAAAAGCCATAAAAGCAATGCTGTGATCTTGCAAGACCCTACTATGTACAGTGCCTACAAGTAGTATTCAACCCCCTGCAGATTTAGGTGGTTGACACATGCAGAATTAACTTGGCATTGTGACATTTGGACTGTAGATCAGCCTGGAAGTGGGAAATGCACTGCAGCCAAAAAGATTTTTTAAAATTTTTTTTTTTAAAGCGTTAAAAGTTAATTCAGAGGGTCATTTATTATTCAACCCCTCAAACCACCAGCATTCTGTTTGGTCCCTCTAAAGTATTAAGAAGTAGTTCAGGCACAAAGAACAATGAGCTTCACATGTGTGGATTAATTATCTCTTTTGCCAGCCTTTTCTGACTATTTAAGACCCTCCCCAAACTTGTGAACAGCACTCATACATGGTCAACATGGGAAAGACAAAGGAGCATTCCAAGGCCATCAGAGACAAGATCGTGGAGGGTCACAAGGCTGGCAAGAGGTACAAAACCCTTTCCAAGGAGTTGGGCCTACCTGTCTCCACTGTTGGGAGCATCATCCGGAAGTGGAAGGCTTATGGAACTACTGTTAGCCTTCCACGGCCTGGACAGCCTTTGAAATTTTCCTTCCGTGCTGAGGCCAGGCTTGTCCGAAGAGTCAAGGCTAACCCAAGGACAACAAGGAAGGAGCTCCGGGAAGATCTCATGGCAGTGGGGACATTGGTTTCAGTCAATACCATAAGTAACGTACTCCACCGCAATGGTCTCCGTTCCAGACGAGCCCGTAAGGTACCTTTACTTTCAAAGCGTCATGTCAAGGCTCGTCTACAGTTTGCTCATGATCACTTGGAGGACTCTGAGACAGACTGGTTCAAGGTTCTATGGTCTGATGAGACCAAGATCGAGATCTTTGGTGCCAACCACACACGTGACGTTTGGAGACTGGATGGCACTGCATACGACCCCAAGAATACCATCCCTACAGTCAAGCATGGTGGTGGCAGCATCATGCTGTGGGGCTGTTTCTCAGCCAAGGGGCCTGGCCATCTGGTCCGCATCCATGGGAAGATGGATAGCACGGCCTACCTGGAGGTTTTGGCCAAGAACCTCCGCTCCTCCATCAAGGATCTTAAGATGGGTCGTAATTTCATCTTCCAACAAGACAACAACCCAAAGCACACAGCCAAGAAAACCAAGGCCTGGTTCAAGAGGGAAAAAAATCAAGGTGATGGAGTGGCCTAGTCAGTCTCCTGACCTTAACCCAATTTAAAACTTGTGGAAGGAGCTCAAGATTAAAGTCCACATGAGACACCCAAAGAACCTAGATAACTTGGAGAAGATCTGCATGGAGGAGTGGGCCAAGATAACTCCAGAGACCTGTGCCGGCCTGATCAGGTCTTATAAAAGACGATTATTAGCTGTAATTGCAAACAAGGGTTATTCCACAAAATATTAAACCTAGGGGTTGAATAATTGACCCACACTTTTATGTTTAAAATTTATTAAAATTCAACTGAGCAACATAACTTTTTGGTTTGTAAGAATCCTACTCTCGTTTGCAGTTTGAAGGCTCTAACTTATTTGCATCTTATCAAACCACCTAAATCTGCAGGGGGTTGAATACTACTTGTAGGCAGTGTATATAGGTTGTAAATGATGATTTTATGCAAATGACTCACTGTATATAACAGTACCTGTGTTATATATACCATATATCCATGTTTTACCTTTTGTATTAGATTGCAGTTGGGCTGATATTTTTGGCTCTGCTTTAGTGGTGAGCTGTGTCTCCCCGATTCTATCCCCTTTTCACTCATTTTTAAACTAAAAAATAAAAATCACTCTTTTATTGCAATATACTCCATGTTTCCTCTTGTATACTGTTGCTCCCTCTAAGTTCTTTTAGGCCTCTCAGTCTCAATGTAGTACCTCACCCACGGTTTAAGTCTGGTCGTCGCGGACTCACGGGTGAATATTTCCCTCACAGTCAGGGTCACCAGTCCTAGTATGACGACTGTGTTCTTAGACCATGGTGGAAAGTTAGGCTGCAGGTCATAAAGCACCTGCCACACCAGTGTTTCTCTGGTTGTAGCCTAGCCTCCAGTGTCCCAGGTTCAGATATTTGGGCACACCAGGCTCCTTCTGTATGTCATTATTTCAGGGTTCCTCTGGTCAGCTAAGATATGTGCGGCTGCCGGGCCCTTGTCCTCCCACCTTCCTTCAGCTGTGGGGCCTCTTTGGGTCAGTTTGTGGGGTCATGCGCGCAGCTATGAGGAGCCTGGCGCATTTGTACAGTAAAGGTTAAAGCAGGATAAGCCCACCTGAGTGGGTGTAAGGTCTCTAGCGGGACTAGGCCCCCCCCTAGAGACATTAATCAATCATTTATTTATTAAATTTATCGATTTACTATACATAGAACATTTTGCTCATCCCTGCAGCAGCCGGGATGAGCAAACTGTCAGGTAACCGGATTGCTCAGGATTACACATCCTGAGCAATCCGGTTACTGGATTGCGGTTTTCTGCACACATTTTTCCTTAAAAATGTGTGTAAAGGCAATTGCGTTCACCACAACCGGATCTGGATGCAGTGAACGCAATTGCCTGCCCAAATGTGACCCTAGCCTATCTCAGCACAGGAGATGTGGTATGATCAGACCATGTCCCTGTACGGTCAGACACATCCATTACACAGTACATAGCAGGGACACATATATAAGATTATCTCAGCACAGGAGATGTGATATGATCAAACCATGTCCCTGTACAGTCAGACACATCCATTACACAGTACATAGCAGGGACACATATATAAGATTATCTCAGCACAGGAGATGTGGTATGATCAGACCATGTCCCTGAAAGGTCAGACACATACATTACACAGTATATAGCAGGGACACATATATAAGATTATCTCAGCGCAGGAGATGTGGTATGATCAGACCATATCCCTGTACGGTCAGACACATCCATTACACAGTACATAGCAGGGACACAGATATAAGATTATCTCAGCACAGGAGATGTGGTATGATCAGATCATGTCCCTGTACAGTCAGACACATCCATTACACAGTACATAACAGGGACACATATACAAGATTATCTCAGCACAGGAGATGTGTTATGATCAGACCATGTCCCTGTATGGTCAAACACATCCATTACACAGTACATAGCAGGAAACCTTTTTTTTACCCATCCAGTTGTGGAACTAAATATTTTTCCAAGATCTATTGATTAAAACAAACTTTAATGAACTTTGTTGGAAAACCCCTTGAAGCAATAATATCTTATGGCCACTTTACACGCGGCAACAGGTAGATAGAAAACGGCAGGTGTCGGAGACAATTGTACCTTTTACCTTCAAAACACCTTGAAGTGGCTGCGTGTAATTCAGGTATCTGCAAGGTGTTTTGAAGGTAAAAGGTACAATTGTCTCCGATACCTGCTGTTTTCTATCTACCTGTTGCCTCGTGTAAAGTGGCCATTATAGATAACATTACAAAAAAGGTGGGGGAACAAGAGGCGCAATAGTGCCCTATCACTAGTGACACTCAGATGTGAGTGGTGTAATGCAGTTACACTCACCTATTCCAGTTGTGAGACCCACAACTGGTTTAACAGCATATCACAGTATCAGCTGCTGCAGGACCTCCACCGACCACTCCAATGTGGAAAAACAGCCAGAAAATATGGGAAGCAAGGTGTACCACGGTCCGCGCTGCTGAGTCCACAAAATCACCTGGGATGCAAGATGTTGTAGCAGTATACTTCTTTATTCCTTCCTACGCGTTTCGGCGCCCTTCCTGGCACCTTCCTCAGGGATATCCCTGAGGAAGGTGCCAGGAAGGACGCCGAAACGCGTAGGAAGGAATAAAGAAGTATACTGCTACAACATCTTGCATCCCAGGTGATTTTGTGGACTCAGCAGCGCGGACCGTGGTACACCTTGCTTCCCATATTTCTGGCTATTATAGATAACATATCACTTTGGCGCAAAGGATTCACGTTGATGGATACACGTCCACCAGAAGAAATTAAATAGAAAGCCCGAACATTTAGGTTTGTCACCTCTCATTCTGGCTATTTCCCATCTTTTTTGCTCTCCTAATTTGCTCTTCTAGTTGTGCAGAAGGTAGAAGAATGTCTGTCTCCTCCATGTGAGAAGGTCATAGGTGTCCGACACTAGTCAAGGTCGCTGACCTCCAAATATGAAGTAAAAGCAGACAATTATCAGAATGATGAGGCGGGGCTCAGTGGATGGCTGGGAGTCACTCTAGTGTCTTCTGCTGTATGTCATTATTGAGAGGGGTCTCATTAACGAGAGGGGATTACTAATCTTTCGCCTTTCCCCAAGGAATTTTTTTAAATTCAGGGCAAAGTATTTACTGAAAATGTCTTCTAGTTATTGCTTAGATAGGGAGATGTTTACATCTATCCCATATGTATTCATCCATCCATCCAACCATCCATCCAATCCGCCATCCAAACATCCATCCATCCATCATCCATCCATATCTATGTTGGATAATTGTGTTTTTTCTTTTTGTATCATTGCCATTATTATTTTTCATTACAGAATTAATTCGCACTAAACCGTCACCTATATCAATCAGTCGGAACCATTGCATCCGCTTAGGATCAGGGTCCGATCACTAATGACGCCCCCAATTGCTATGTAATGATGGATTACACTAGTCTGTTTCTTTATTATAGCGTGAAAAAAATCCTGAATTTTGTGCGACAGATAAAAATGAAGAATAATGAGTGTAAACTAGATCAACATCATGCGTCAGACTGACGGGTGCTTGTATCAAACAGGTCTAGGATAACAAAAGATCTTCCGTGATCTTCCACCTTCTGTGGTCCTTGTTACCACATATCTCGCATCCTATCCTGTCAATAATGGGAGAATCCTCCTGGGACGTCCTCCACTTCTAAGAATCGGACATGTGTCCTTCATTGTGCCGGGAACATCACAAACACAAAACGCCCCTTCGTCCCCACAGAGCGGGATAAGTTCTGTAAATTAGCCTGAGGAAAATAGATCTATCAATGGGAATTTCGGAAGGTTCATGCCAGAAGGGTCTTACCCAATTAGCCGCTTTCTAAAGGGCTACAATATATAGCCAATTAAAAATATATAGTAAAAAGATAAATATATCAGAGCTCAGTTTGAACTGTATCATTGAACACTGTGATATAGAGAGCATCTCTATATACAATACCCTATTCACAGAGTGGCCCTATATACAGTGACATATCCAGAAATTGATCCTATATACAGTGACATATCTAGAAATTGATCCTATAAACTATTATTATTATTATTTATTTATTATAGCGCCATTAGGTTCCATGGCGCTTTACATGAGGAGGAGGGAGACAAGAACAAGTACACTAAATCTAGGCGATCAGGACGTACAGGTACAGGAGGGGCAGGGACCCTGTCCACGAGGGCTCACAGTCTATGAGGGGCGGGTTAGGATACAGTAGGATGGGGGAATGTCAGGTATGGGGCGTTCGCCTGGGTCTCATGGCAGGTTGTAGGCTTGACGGAACAAGTGAGTCTTCAGGTGACACTTGAAGCTACTCAGGGTAGGAGAGTGTCTGACGTGTTCGGGTAGGGAGTTCCAGAGTAAGGCAGATGCCCGGGAGAAGTCCTGGACTCGGTTGTGCGAAGAGGTGATGAGGGGGGAGCAGAGGAGGAGTTCTTGGGAGGAGCGGAGGTTGCGTGAGGGTAGGTATCGGGAGACCAGGTCGGAGATGTATGGTGGGGCCAGGTTGTGTATGGCTTTGTACGCCATGGTTAGTGTTTTGAATTGGGATCTCTTGGAGACGGGGAGCCAGTGAAGGGCTTGGCAGAGGGGGAGACAGGGGAGTAGCGGGAGGACATATAGATGAGTCGGGCAGCGGAGTTGAGGATAGACTGGAGAGATGTGAGGGAGTTAGCCGGGAGGCCATTGAGAAGGAGGTTGCAGTAGTCAAGGCGGGAGATGATAAGAGCATGGATGAGTGTTTTAGCGGTGTCGTGGGTGAAGAAGCAGCGGATCCGTGAGATGTTCTTGAGCTGGAGCCGGAGGGATGTGGTGAGGGCCTCGATGTGGGATTTGAAGGATAGGGAGGAGTCAAGGATTACCCCGAGAGACTGCCTTTATATACAGTGCCCCATTCAGAGAGTGCCCCTATATACATTGTCCCAACCAGTGTCCCTACATACAGTGCCCCTATATACATTGTCTCATCTAGTGTCCCTAAATAGACTGCCCCATCCAGAAAGTGCCCCTATATACATTGTCCCATACAGTGCCCCATCCAGATAGTGCCCCTATATACATTGTCCCATCCAGTGTCCCAATATACAGTGCCTCATCCAGATAGTGCCCCTATATACATTGTCCCATCCAGTGTCCCAATATACAGTGCCCCATCCAGAGAGTGCCCCTATATACATTGTCCCATCCAGTGTCCCAATATACAGTGCCCCATCCAGGGAGTGCCCCTATATACATTGTCCCATCCAGTGTCCCAATATACAGTGCCCCATCCAGAGAGTGCCCCTATATACATTGTTCCATCCAGTGTCCCAATATACAGTGCCCCATCCAGATAGTGCCCCTATATACATTGTCCCATCCAGTGACCCTTCATACAGTGCCCCATGTGGAGTGCCTGTATATACCAAGTACCATTCAGAGTGTTCCTATATTTATTGTCTTTTTTTGTGAATACATCAGCCGCAAGGGAGAAGGTACTCGACCATCTGGGGTCATTATGATGGATGTCACGGTGGCAATCCCGAATGTCGGGGCTCTGAAAGAGCATATAAAAAGGGGTTATTTACAGATGAAATAAAGTCTTTTGTGACGCCATCTATGTTGTCTGGTCAGGGATCACCAGCGCTGCTTGTAATGGTCCCAGCAGAAGATTGGTGGATAGGCAGCTTGATGGAACACTCCCCACAGACGGAGTGGATCCCTGGGGTGTAGGTGGTGGTGAAATGTTGTGATGATGGGAGTTGTTGTCGTTAGTGCAGGGAACGGGAAGGAGTAGCCAGACACAAGGGTTGCAGTTCTTACCAGTGGTGTTTACTTGCAGTTCAAGTCCAATTACAACTCAGCCAGGGTGCAGTGTCTCCAAGATTGTAGTTTGGCCAGCTCGCAGATAGTCCAGATTTACCTCACTGAGACACCAGGTATATGCCTTTCCATGCTGCCCGTCTGGACATTTTACTCCTTTCCTCCCCCGTGTCCTCACGCTACTAATCTTGAAGCAAGTGACTGTGGGCTCTTTTGAGCGACAGCCTAGCACGTCCTCTTGACCCTCTATAGTCACTGTGCTAGGGATAGTCCACGGTGGTGGCCACTGCACGTGCAGTCCAGTGGCCTCCGGTTTCTTGGCCGGTCCTGAAAATTCAAGACCAATGTGGGGCCGGTACCCCTTTGCAGCTCATTCCTCTACCCGACCTGGATGGCTAGCTGTAAATTCGAGGTCCTCAGATCTGGGGAGTTTGCAGCTGACCCAAGCACGAGGTCCCGCTAACCCCCAGCCCAGCTTCCCCTAGAACTCCATCTTGCTTCCTATCTTCTCCTACTCATCTGTAACTCTCTAACTTCCTAACCCAACCCCCTGGGACCTACTCTTCCTTCCAGCCAGCAGATGGGATCTGCTCTATCAGCGAGCCTCTTCCGTCCAGCATGTTCCTGGCCTGGAGTTTGGATTGGTGTTGGGTGTGTGGTGGTGTGTCTCAGTAAGGTTCCCCCTTCTTAGCTGCAAGCATGGCACTACACCTGTGGGATAGGTGCAGTACCACTGTGGCGACTAAACTGCAGGGGCGCCACAAAGAGAGTGCTCACATATACTGCATCCCATTCATAGAGTGCCCCTATGTTCAGTGCCTCATGCGGAGAGTGCTTTAAATGGAGAGTCCAATCCAGAAAGTGCTCCTTCATACAGTATACCATCCAAAGTGTACCCCTATATACAATGTCCCATCCAGAGACTGCCACTATATACAGTGCCCCACCCAGACATTTCCCCTGTATAGTTTGCTCTATCTAGACCCTACCTTTATATACAGTGCCAATCCAGAGAGTTCGTCTGTATATACATTGTCCCATACAGAGTGTCCCTACCTACAGTGCCCCATCCAGAGAGTACCTGTAAATACAAAGTGCCATCCAAAGGGCTCATATATACATTTTATCATCAAGAGAGGGACAAACTATCCACAGCCAATAAATGTTTTTAAGGTTTCTTTACCATAACTGTTGAACATATGAGTTGGGGTGGGCTATTTACATTGACAAGTTTGGCTTCAGGCTACTCCACTCGCCCCGGTACCTTCCAACTTGTGACCTTAAGCATCATTGATGCATGCCATGAATTCAAAGAATCTTTTGGTCAATTCTAACCCCACCCCACTTATGGGGATGAGTCCATACCACCACCGGGGAACCGCCAGACCAGTGGCGGACACAGACAGACAGTGGTTGGACCTGTAGAAGCGTGAGTAACGCGAAACGGTGTGCCCGTCGTCCTCCACAGCATCCCCCTCCCTCCCTAACCTCCTGTAACCCACCATGCACATGGATTAAAGAAGTGCACTTTCAAGAAGAAACAGGGTGAGTGCCGTCTTTTTTCTTCTACTATTGTATTATCACCGTTTTTTGGTCAAGACCTGTGCAACACCCTAGAGTGCAGGCTTGTTGAGCAAAAATTAAAGCCACTAGTGCCCAGGATTCTCTTATAAATGGACACAGACAGAAAAGTGCCCGTATGCAAGAACAGTACATGGGCCCTTTGCAGTACAATAGTTCTGTATGTGACAGTCACTGTGGGCTCACTTGGAGGTGGAAATGCGCCCCCTTAACTCTTGGGGCCATGCATCAGTGATATTTCCGCTCCTGCCCCAGACAGTATTCCTTCACTGTGCTCACAATGGAGATCCATCTGTCTTCAAACATCTGCTCAGTGCCCACTGAACAGACATCAAAGAGGACAGCCACTATCCATGTATCCACCAGGAGCAAATGTAGAGCACCTACACCAGGGTAACTTGCTTGGCTGAGGTTCTCCTCCAAAATCCAAATGCTGGGCTGACTCCACGAGTAACCCTCAGGGTCCAAACAATTTAGAGGGGGAGTTATGGTTCCTGAAACTATATCTTACTATGGGACACTCCTGCTGTCTTTCATGCTACAAGACTTTTTATTTACTATGCCCCACCCACAAGGAACACCCACTACCAATAACCTTATTAGGCTAATGGGGCTCAGGAGCAGCCTTCACCTTCAACATACAGATTATGGAACATACAGTTTTTCAATACAAAATGCAAAATGCAAAGGTATCCCTTCAGTGACAGGGTGACAACATCCCTGACCCTCCTACATGTGCACGTCACATCTTTTAACCGCGTAAGGGTTTAGAAACATTGAAGCAGTTGAAAGAGCTAACATGTTCATTTCCTGGACATCTTCCACTAGGAAACTGCTTGCGCTTATAATAGACAGTACAGGGCTGGTGGTGGCCTTGAGGCAAAAAATTATGGCAAAGCCACCAGTGAAGGAGGTACAATGCTGGCTTTTCCTGTGTGCACATACCCAAACTGTAGCCTCAAGTTGTTACAGAACTCTAAAGGTACCGTCACACGGGGAGATATCGCCGGCGATGTTGCCGGCAACTGAGGGGCGTGGCCAGGTTGCGGCGACATCGCCGGCGAGTTGCCTCGTGTGACAGGGCGATAATCAGGCGATGAATCACCTGAGTCACATCGCCAGGTTTCCCAACAATGTTGGGAAACCTGGCGATGTTGCTGAGGCGATCATGCCTGATCGCCCTGTGTAACGCGGCGACCTGCAATGTTGCGGGCGATTCCGCCTATATACAACATTGCGAGTGATCGCTTGCTGGGTTGCTGGGCAACCCAGCGAGCGATAGCCGCGGCAACTAGCCAGCGACATCGCCAGTAAGTTGCTTAGTGTGACATCTCACCGGCGATGTTGTCAGGGATGCGCGCTCCCGCGATCCCCGGCAACATCGCCGGTGATATGTCCCTGTGTGACGGTACCTTAAAGGCTTGTTCACACAGAGTTTTTGATACATTTTTTCCTCACTGTTTTCTTTAGATTAGCACCAAAAAACACACATAAAAATACTACTAGAGAAAAAAACCTAGGTATGCTCAAATGGCAAAGACATTGGTAAAATATCTCTATATATCAGGCAAGATTGGACACCATGACCCTGATTCAGTATAGAAATTTTGACAGAAATCTGTCTTACGGTACTGTTACACGCAGAGATATCCTGAGAGATATCGCTGATATGTTACGGATTTTGCATTGCTCAAACGATATCATTAGGACGTTGTTGCGTGAAGAAACCAAGATATGGGTGCGATAAATCTTTGGATCGCTGGATCGCTGATCGCAGATTTGAGAACTTTGCGATCAGCAAACCTGCTGCATATTTGTGTGTGACACCGCGATAACGATGTGGATAAAGTTTTCGCCCATTGACCTCAATGAACAGGGACCGATCGCTGGATTGTGTGAACGATCTCTGCTCGCAACATCACAGGGGCGTCGTGCACAATATCTCCACGTGTGACAACTCCCCAGCGATGTCCAACAGATGTCCTCAGCGAGTGTGCGCTCCCGAGATCTTTAGAGATCTCCCTGCGATATCTCTACGTGTAACGGTACCCTTAAATTGCTTTTAAATGTTGCAAAATTTTGACTCAGCTTTGCATTGTGCAAAAATCATGTACCTCTTGGTGTTTTCAAGCTAGTTTTTCCAAGCTAAGCCAAGAAAGGAGGAGCTGGGGGTGACAGAGCACATTGGGGTCGAGACACCTTGGTTGGCCTACTTCCCCTTCTGTTGTTCCCCTATATTCAGTGTGGTACCCTGATCATCCCTATTACAGTGCTCTAGCTGCTGAGTATTGTCATTGTTCTGCTTTCGTTTGCATTATATTGTATGTGGTGTGAGTTCCAGCATACAGCTACACCAACTCTGTATCCCAAATAACCAGACTGCTGGTTCTGTAGTCTATTGTTTATTGTTCAACGGAGAGTAATGATGATAATTCAATGTGAGGTTCATCAATCAACTGTGTGACGTGCGGTAAAACTATAAGAATACAAATGAAACAAATCAGTGCTAAGCATATCACAGAAACAACAATAGTGATAATACACAGCAAAGAGAATACATGAACATTAGATACACATATCATAAGCTATGAAAGTGTGCAGTAAAGAAAGCATAAATAAATACTGGGTACACATCTCAAACAGCCCTGACAGTGTAAAGTACAGAAAACCAGTACACTAAAATGGAGGCTTGAGGAGAAGCACATATCTCTACAGACAAAACCCCTATGTAAAAATGACTATATAATCCTAACAACAGGCTCTAAAGTATTAACATACAGACAGGAGTATAACTCTCACTAGATTAGCTTGGCAAGGAGTTTAGGAGTTCAAAGGAGAGAAAAGCCCATAGGAGCAAGAGAACATATAATATCTCACAGGTTGTAACAAGTGTCAAACTAGAGCTGCACTCTCTTACTGAGCCGGAATGGGCAGAACAGTCATGTATAGTGTCCCAATCAAAGATCCCCCTGATATTTACCTTCTCTTCTAGTTCCTGGCCCGCCTGGTTGCAAGTGACCAATATTAACTCCTAATTGTATAATATACTGACATGCTGATTCCCAAAATGTATTTTGAGCTAAAATCTAACATTATTTTTCTTTTAAATATTCTATGGGTCTTGCCCAATATTTTGTTATTCACATTCCGTGAATGTTAATTTATTTTGTGACATAAAAATTATTATTTGGTGAATTTAGAAAACGAAGATTTGTTGTCCAATATTTTGACTCCGCACATTTTGTCATCACTGCAGCCTTTTGCGAGTATAAAATGCAATTTGAAATACACAAATGACGTAAGTGAATGGAGAGCGACTAAGCGGTCTCTATAATTGCCTGGAACAAGGGCTCCTGTAAATGGAACCTATGCCCTGATTGTGAGATATACATGGATGATGTTATTTATGGTCCTCATAAATGAACGACCTTGAAATTTAACCCCTTCCAGACCCTTGGCCCACCCCCTGGGCCATGGAGTGATCAGGCTCCTGCAGGTCGAGTGAGGGTGTCACTGACCTGTCACTCGGCCTGCATGTACATGGGGAGTTGTACAACACCCCAGGGGGGGTCGATTTCTCCCCACCCCCACCCCCCCAGCTACAGGCGCGGTGATTGGCACTCAAAAGTGAAAGTGAAAATCACCGCGCCTGTAATGCTTCCCTGCCTGCCGCTGCTATCCCTACCCTCCAATCTTCTCCCCTGTCATCCTCTAACTGCCCCCCTGTCCCCCACCTCTCTTTCCTGCCCCCTCTTCATCTTTCTTACCCCCCCGCTTCCTTTTCCTGCCACCTGCTTCCTGTCCCTGCCGCCCGCTTCCTCTTCCTGCTGCCCGCTTCCTCCTGCCTGCCCCCGCTTCCTCCTAAGTGCCCCCCTACTTCTCCTGTCACCCCCCCTCTTCCCCTTTCCTGTCCCCCGATCACCGGAGCGGCGATCGCCTCTCCCACTCACCCCTCCGGCGGCCGCTCTGTCTCCACTGCGTCCCGCTCCTCCTCCTCCCCTTCACCGCCTCCGGATCTGACAGTTCTGTGCTGGAGCTGCCAGATCACTTTCTACAGCTAGATCCTGAGGATCCAGCTGTAGAAAGTGATCTGACAGCTCCAGCATAGTGATCCACAGTGACCATTATGTGATCACTGTGGATCACTGTGCTGGATCTGTCAGATCACTTTCTACAGCTGGATCCTGAGCTGCAGGAAGTGATCTGACAGCTCCAGCACAGTGATTCACAGTGACCATTATGTGATCACTGTGGATCACTGTGCTGGATCTGTCAGATCACTTTCTACAGCTGGATCCTGAGGATCTAGCTGCAGGAAATGATCTGACAGCTCTAACACAGTGATCCACAGTGACCATTATGTGATCACTGTGCTGGATCTGTCAGATCACTTTCTACAGCTGGATCCTGAGGATCTAGCTGCAGGAAGTGATCGTGGGACCTTCGTTATGGACTACGTTGGAGCGATCGAGCGTCGTGGGACCTTCGTTGTGGACTACGTTGGATCTTTTCATAATAAAGATGGAGTCCGAATTGTGTCTGTGTTTTTTTTTTCAAATAAAAAGATTTTTCTCTGTGTGTATTTATTGAATATTTACCGTACTAGAGATTACTAATGGCGGGTCTAACATTGGCCCTATATTATGAATCTAGGGCTTAGTGCCAGCTGCCAATAAAAAGCTGGCATTAACCCCTTTATTACCCAGTTAGCCACCGGCACCAGGGCAATTGGAAGAGCGTGGGTACAGCACCAGAAAATGGCACTTCAATGAATGCGCCATTTTCTGGGGCGGCTGCGGGCTGCAATTCGCAGCATAGGGGGCCCAGAACGCTTGGGCCTCTCTATGCTGAGGATTCCAGCCCCCAGCTGCCTAGTTGTACCTGGCTGGACCAAAAATATGGCGGAGCCCCACGTAATTTTTTTTTCTAGAATTAGTTCTAGAAATTAAAAAAGGGCTTCGCTGTATTTTTGGTTCCAGCCAGGTACAATGAGGCAGCTGGGGGCTGGTGGCAGTCCGTAGCTGCCAAGTTGTACCTGGCTGGACCAAAAATATGGCAGAGCCCCATGTCATTTTTTTTTTAAATTCTACAAATAAAATGACATGGAGCTTTGCCGTATTTTTGGTTGCCAGCCAGGTACAACTTGGCAGCTAGGGGGCTGGAATCCTCAGCATGGAGAGACCCAAATGTATAGGGTCCCCTATGCTGCGAATTGTAACTACTAGACTAGTATGTTTTTTCACAAAAAGTTTCTTTATTCATTTTTACGTCTCAATTTGTGAAGCACATGGGGGTTCAAAGTGCTCACTGTGCATCTAGATATGTTCCCTGGGGGGTCTAGTTTCCAAAATGGGGTCACTTGTGGGGAGCTCAAATGTTTAGGCACACAGGGGCTCTCCATACGCGACCTGGTGTCCGCTAACAATTCCAATTGTTGGCAAACACCAGGTTATGTATGGAGAGCCCCTGTGTGCCTAAACATTGGAGCTCCCCCACAAGTGACCCCATTTTGGAAACTAGACCCCCCCAAGGAACCTATCTATATGCATAGTGAGCACTTTGAATCCCCAGGTGCTTCACAAACTGATCCATAATAAGGTAAAAATACTTTTTTTTCACACAAATTTTCTTTTTTAATTTGTACGGATCAATTTGTGAAGCACCTGGGGGTTCAAAGTGCTCACTATGCATCTAGATATGTTCCCTGGGGGGTCTAGTTTCCAAAATGGGGTCACTTGTGGTGGAGCCCCAATGTTTAGGCACACAGGGGCTCTCCAAATGCGATATGGTGTCCGCTAACAATTTGAGGTGATTTTTCATTCAAATTGTTAGCGGACACCATGTCGCGTTTGGAGAGCCCCTGTGTGCCTAAACTTTGGAGCTCCCCCACAAGTGACCCCATTTTGGAAACTAGACCCCCCAGGGAACATATCTAGATGGGTGGTGAGCATATTGAACCCCCACATGCTTTACAAATTGATCTGTGAATATGAAAAAAGTACTTTTTTTTCACAAAAATGTTCTTTTAGCCTCAATTCTTTCATTTTCACATGGGTAACAGGATAAAATTCATCCTAAAATTTGTTGGGCAATTTCTCCTGAGTACACCGATACCTC
This sequence comes from Allobates femoralis, assembly GCA_033576535.1. Classification (NCBI taxonomy): domain Eukaryota; kingdom Metazoa; phylum Chordata; class Amphibia; order Anura; family Aromobatidae; genus Allobates; species Allobates femoralis. Next base: position 448,073,932 of record JARQOC010000006.1, on the reverse strand, counting down.
ATATGTGGTCATAAACCACTGTTTTGACGCGCGGCAGGGCTCAGAAGTGAAGGAGCGCCATATCACTTTTTGAATGGAAAATTAGCTCCAAAAGTCAAATTGCTCTCTTTCCCTTCAGAGCCCTGCCGTGCGCCCAAACCGTGGTTTATGATCACATATGTGGTATTGATATATTCAGGAGAAATTGCCCAACAAATTGTAGGATCCATTTTATCTTGTTGCCTATGTGAAAATGAAAAAATTGAGGATAAAAGAACATTTGTGTTAGAAAAATTAAAATATCCATTTTTTTGTTTCCAATTTGCTTAGTTCCTGTGAAGCACCTGAAGGGTTAATAATCTTCTTGAATGTAGTTTTGAGTAGCTTGAGAGGTGCAGTTTTTGGAATGGTGTCACTATTGGGTGTTTTCTGTCATGTACACCCCTCAAAGGGACTTCAAATGGGATGTGGTCACTAAAAAAAATGGTTTTGTAAATTTTGGTGGAGAAATGAAAAATTGCTCATGAACTTTGAACCCTTATAACTTCCTAACAAAATTTTTTTTTTTTTCCAAAATTGTGCTGATGTAAAGTTGACATGTGGGAAATATTATTTCATAACTATTTTGTGTCACATAACTCTCTGGTTTACCAGAAGAAAAATTCAAAATTTGAAAATTGCTAAATTTTCTAAATTTTTGCCATATTTTTGATTTTTTCACAAATAAACGCAAAAATTATCGACCTAAATTTAATACTAACATGAAGCCCAATATGTCACGAAAAAACAATCTCAGAATCGCTAGGATCCGTTGAAGCGTTCCCGAGTTGTAACCTCATAAAGGGACACTGGTCAGAATTGCAAAAATTGGCAAGGTCATGAAGGGGTTAATTGAACTTGTTTAAAAAGGTCAAACCATTAATGTCCAGGCCTGCGATGTGTGGTGAGCTAATCTCACAATACATAAAGAAGCGTGGCCTCCATCACACACATCTGCGACTTTACTCTTCCTATAAGTAGAACCACTTATGGCCGGACACAAATGAGAAGATTGCACCTGTGCTTCCTCCATAATCATTGTTCAGGAGCTCAGCGATTACATCAAATACATTGGAAACCTTTGTGTATTAGCAACAAGTCCATCCAAAACACAGAAAAGGAAAGGCCGCCTATATTGGCATTAATTATAAAGGTCCCCGAAACATAACGAGAATGTATTGCAACAAAACATTCCCCACAGAATAAGTCCCCACAACACTCTAATGGAACAACTGCTGCCCCTTGGGATTTGAGATGTGCCACTTCTTATAGGGTCACCACCCCCTTTTGGGCTTACTCTCCTTTTTGGGACTCTGCGCCCTTTCAGGCCAACTCCCTTTTTTGGGTCTCTGCCCCCTTTTGGGCAACCTCCTGTTTCGGGGTCAAAGCCCCCTTTCAGGCAACCTCCCCTTTTTTGGATCACCACCCCCTTTCACTCAACCTCCCCTTTTAAGGTCACCGCCCCCTTTTGGGACTCCAACCCCTTTTGGGGGGCTATGCCTTAAAGAGTTACCACCCCATTTGGGACTCTGAGGCGGTCGACAGGGTAGGGGGTACTCGGGTACCGGGGCTGATGGCGACTTGGATGGGAAATCACGGCTGGTGTTGGTCCCTGGACCCTCAATGGCGGGGATGGTGGGGGATGATGGTGGTCAAGGGGATAGGTTATGTGACACCACCTGTGGTACCTGGTAGCGATGATACCAGCGCTGCGGCCAGCCGCTGAGGTGATGGAGGTGCAGCTCAGTGTAGTACAGCTCCCCACAGGTGGAGCTTTACCTCAGGGCAGTGGGGATGGATGAGGGAAGTCGTAGTAGGTCTCTGCAGTTAAAGCTGAGGGTATCGGCAGTTAAGCAGGCACACACACACAGTAGTCTTTGTTTCGGGTACCTTTTACTGATGAAGGGTAACAGGTACAGTCCAGAGAAGTAAACAGGTCCCCAGTGCAATTTGGGACTTTCACCTTGGAGAGTTGTGAGGCAGTGGCGTAACTTCAGGCCCAGGAGCCCCGATGCGAAAGCTCCAACAGGGTCCCTAATTATTGCAAATCTTTAATGGAATTAGTCTTTTTCTATAGGCCAAAGGGACTTCTGGGGCATCCCCTAATCTGCAGGGCCCGGTGCAATCGCAACCCCTGCACCTATTGTAGTTACGCCACTGTTGTGAGGCCTCCTCTGTCACTATGTACTGTGGTTTGGGGTAAGTTCTGCCTATGACTGAACTCCTAGGGCTTTGCTCTATAACTGACAATGAGGGTCCTTCTGTGGGGTCCCTATTCTTCCTTTGCCTCTGGTCCTGTGCTTGGTCAGTTTCGAGTGTCTCTTTCTATTTACCTCAGGGGTTTTAGTCATCCTGGTCCTTCCGGGCTTTTACTGCTGCACTGGATGTCTTGCAGTGACGGACTCCAGTGTCCGGGTGTACTAAAGGGAAACCTGGTATGTTCCTTTAATTCTCCTACTCCTCCACTGGCCTCTGACCCTCTCCCAAGGGTGCAGCATAGCTGAGTCAGTGTTCCCTGGTCCTGGGCCTGGATCGTTCCAGCGACCAGCTCCTCACTCCTGCTCTCTTCACTGCCTGACTGGAACTAACTGCTTCTCACTGGACCAACTGACTCCTCCCCTCAGGCCTGGATCTTTTAAAGGGGATCTGGCTTAAGGCATCCAAGTAGAGCTCCCCCTTCAGGTCTGGGGTGAAAGGTGTTGTATGCTGTGTGTACCAAGGTGTAATTCCCTTCTGCACCGGTGGATCCTGTGGCAATCCCCTGAAGGGGTGCCACAACTCCACCCCTTTTTGGGTAATTATCCCTTTTTGGGAATATCTTGCCTTTTGGGCAACCCAATCTATAGGGGGTACATTCTGTGGATACCCCACGACAGTCTCATGAACCAATTCACAGTGTCACAGTGTCCTATCTCTCTGGGCACCCTGGGACAGCACCGGCCCCACAGGAACTCATGAAGTGTCCACTGTTGCCACATCGCAGAGTTCCAATAGTTGCTGCTGTTGCCACGCACTATGGACTGAGAAAACAACTCAAGTGGATCTGTATGAGACAACCCACTCATGGCTGCTCAGTTCCCATGGCTGTTGCTGGACTTCTCTGCACTGCCGGCTGCTGGTCCCCTTCCGCTGTTGCCATACACTGTTCACAGCCGGCACTCTGCTCTCCCCGAAAAAAATGTTGTGGCCACAGCAAACTGGGATTGAGTGTGAGGACAAATTTCGTTATCCTGCCGAGTCACAGCCCGATGCTTTATCCACACTTGCGCACCTCGTCCTTTGCCGCTACCAACCAGGCTGCACTGCCCACATTCTCCAACATATGTGAGGTAGGGCTTGCTGTACGAATTGGGGGACACTGGCTTTAGCTGCGCAATTCAGAAACACAGGCACTCTTTCTATAAAAAATAGTCCATCGGTTAATTAAAGTCATAAACCGCTACAACAGTTATATAGTGGATAACCACAACCACAGTTCACACAAGGAACTGTACACAGCATATAGTCCTTCACTTTCCAGTGGGTATTGCCTGCAGAGTTCAATTACTGACATCTGTTGGTGCACACAAAGCCCCACTCTGGTTTAACCTGCTCTTGCAGCTTAGCAATGTTCAGTCTGGCTCCTGCTAGTTTTGCCATTCAAAAAGTCACACACAGGCATCACCCACCATGTTCTTGGCCTTGGTCCGACTTGGCATCTGTTGTGAGTCCAGATCCACCGGTCCTTGTTTACCACCTGGACTTCCAGGAGCTCTAGCCAGCTTCACTCTCAAGCATGCTTGTTTGCCATGAGTACAAACAGGAAGTTGAAGGACCTTGCTTACATCACAGTCATGGTCCATCAGGAGTCTCATTATAACTATGAGTCATGCCTATGGGGAGGTATGTGGTTATTCAGTCCCTCTCATCACTGCTAAACATCCTATGAAATCAGCATTTTAAAATAAAGTAATATTGATACTGTAAGTTCCAGGCAAACTATCTGGTTGTACATTGCGACAGATCTCAGTCTGTGCGATACATACCAGCCATGTACATTATTGCTGGTGTACCTAACATTACATACATACATATATGTTGCACTGTTTAAGTCACTTGTATGCTAAATTACTGTCTAAATGCTGTGTTAAGCGTGTAATACAGCATTTATACAGTAAGTGCTTGTTAGCAGTGGCGTAACTACCGCGGTTGCAGCTGTCGCGGCTGAGACCGGCCCACCCCCTGCGGTAGCGCTGTCCCGAGGACGAGGAGTGGAGGGAGGACAGGACGGGAAGTGAGAGAAGCCTCACTTCCTGCAGCTGTGCCCGCCCCTCCTCTCCTCTGCGCAGAAGCTGGCTGGCAGACACTGAGAGCCGGGACAGGTACTCACGGTAGCCGCCCCCCGGGACAACAACCATCCCCCCCCCAGCACTTCCCCCCGCACTCCTCACCTGAGGGGCCCCGGACTGAATCCTGCACCCGGGCCCGCTCCAGTGAAGTTACGCCACTGCTTGGTAGGCTGGCTTCACACCATGTTTTTGGGGATCAGGGTCTATTTGTTTTTAAACGGATAGGCAGGGATCCTGTTTTGTCTCACAGGTATCCCTATTGTGCCGGATTGGTCATATATAGCCATCCGTTTTTGTGAATTTAGTGCTGGTTTCGTTTGTGTCCAGAATTGGAGACTGCATCGGACAAAAACGAATCTGGTGCGCTCTGGCGCATATATAATTGATGTCTATGGTGCTGGATCCGGGAAAAAAGGATCGTTTCCCAGATCCGGTTTTAGTTACCGAGCATGCTCAGTACAAGTGCACTATTCCACCCAGTCGAATTTCTTTTTCGGATCTCTTCTCCCGGAGCTCACAATAACATTATTTCCTATAGCTGTATCCTTGAAAAACTGAGTCCAGAGGTATAATTGCCATCTTTTGCACACGTCCGTGCCGTCCGTCTAATCCTGCAAATTACAGGATCCATACGTCAGGCCTAAGGCTAGGTCACACTTGTATGCGTTTTTAAGGTGCTTTTGCAGCCTGCGTTTTTGCTTGCGCTTTTGCCGATAGGTGTGGGGACCCATAAAAAACGCATGCAAAAACGAATGCAGAAACGCATGGTACCATTTAGATACCATGCAAAAACCATGCGTTTTCCATAGGGTCCAATGTTAAAAACGCATGCGTTTTTGAAAAAGCACCAAAACGCTGCTTGCAGTATTTTTGGTGCTGAGCCAAAAACGCATCCCAAAAATGCATGGTACATTCAGACATGTGTTATTGCTATTGGGGCATGCGTTTTTTGCATGGGGGCCTATGGATGCGTTTTTGCATGCGTTTTCACAAAATGAAAATCTCAAAAACGCATGTAAAATCTGCAAGTGTGACCCTAGCCTTACACAGCACCTTACAATTCAGAAGGGAAATGTACAGACAATATCAAACATTACAGAGTAACACAATTCAACAGATACCAAGAGGAGTGAGGGCCCTGGTCACAAGCTTACTGGTAAATGGTAAAAAGAAATGTAGGACAGTGGTGAAATGTAGAGAGCTTTCTGCGTGAGAGTGACCTCAAAAGAATGCAAAGTAGGTGAGTATACAGGGGGATAACCTGAAAAACACAATTTGTTGAAAGCAGCAGACCAACACTCTCACCTGGTCTGTTCTCAGGTCTAGTGGTATGTGAAAATTGTAGGCCACCATATGAGAGAGTAGCAGCAGTGGTGGTGTCCGATTGCTGCATCCAGGTCTCGGTAAAGGCCCCGTTACATGGCACGATATCCTTAACGATATCGCTCAAACGTCACGGGTTTGGAGTCGTTCAAACGACATCGTTAGGACGTTGGTGCGTGTAACACCGAGAATTTGATTACGATAAATCGTTGGATCGTTGATCGCAGATTTGAGAAGATGTTCTTAAATCAGACGATCCACGATCAGCCAACCAGCTGCATCGTTCTTGGTGACACCAATTTGACCTAATTATAAAATCTTAGTTGCTAGAAGCAAAAGATTAGGCGTCCCAAAAAAAAGGACATTGGTAGATAATGGGTTAAAATCGCTTGCTCTACATTTTTAGTCAATAAAAATTTTAACGGCAGTTATGCCTTAAAGTCTATGGAAATTATGAGAATAATTTATAGAATCATGGAGCGTATGAGTCGGTCGACAGGGTAGAGGTACTCGGATACCGAGACAGGGGATCACTTCAGTGGGGGGATCACAACTGGTCGATTCCCGGTTCCGTGCCCTGTACCCTCAATGGCGGGGTGGGGGAGATGATGATAGGGGAATGGTAACGTGACGCCACCTGTGGTACCTGGTAATAGGGTTACCAGCGCTGGGGCCAGCCGCTGAGGTGATGTAAATGCAGCTTTGGTAGTACAGCTCTCCACAGGTGGAGCTTTACCTCAGGGCAGCAGGGTGGATGAGGGGAGTGGCAGTCCTCACCTTGATGATCTTGTAGAAGCCCTCCGGGCGGCGGATAGAAGGAGACCAAACACCAGATCGGCTCAAACAGTTCTTTACTTGCACCAGGTAGAAATGGGTACACGGTACAGTCTGGTTGAACGCGGTTGGTAGCCGCAGATCTTGAAAGACTTCCAGAGTCTGGCAGTGGTGCCTTTAATGTGGCGTTCTTGGTCTTGTCCCTCTGTCTCTGTCTGTATTTGCCCCTCTTGAGCCAAGACTGTAGTCCTCGGGGTCTGTTACCTAAAGTTTCTTACTTGTCGGTGTCGTGGACCCAGCTGCAGGACTGATGTTGGGCTTCTTTAGGGGTGCTGTGGCTCCCTTGCGTCGGGCCCTCAGCTTGCCGGTCTGCAGTTACGGTTAGACCTTTTACTATCTGTCTCTGCTCTGTATGCCGGTGGTGACCTGGGCCTCCAGCTGGCTCCAATCAGTCCTTGAGTAACCCCCTTCAGTGTCTGGGTCACCCCTCTCCTAAGAGGTGCCCTCCTGTTACAACCGCAGGGTCCCCTGCGTCTGCCCTTGCTGCTCTCCTCACACCGTCTGCCTGACACTATTGTCACTCCCTGTCTCCCGCTCTCTAGGCTCCACCCCTGGGACCTAGTAAATATACGGTGCCCTGTATTAAAGTGGCCTACTGTTTGGATGCAGGGTGCAGACTCTGTAGGGTCCTCCATATCCACGGCTACGGAGGCACTACACTTGCTGTTTGGGGTGCAGTACCTCCCTGTGGCGCCTTGCCATAGGGGCGCCACACGTTCCTTTAAATAATAATACTATATCAATAAGCATGATATGACAACTGCCTTGGGTGCCGATAGGGTTAATGTTTGAATCCGGACATGTTGCAGCCACTAAGCTCCTAATTACAAACAGCGACGTCCCTGAGCTTCATATTGATATACATTTAATCGCAAGCTGGATCCTATTTGTTGCCAGATTTGCACTCAAAGAAGGTAAATTAGAGGCATAATTAATGGAAGATTGAGATAGACACCAATTGATGGCTCACTATCTGCACAAATTAGTGCAGGATGACAGCGCTAGCACAACTCGGCTCTGCTACACCATGTTCTGGCCTAAATTCCAGCACCCGAGGACAGCGTGCCCTGGCGAAGAGTGACAAGATCTACACGAATCATAGCATTAAACACTATGGATCTTTTCCCATAATCCCATGTGCATTAGTCACATTGACCCTCTTGACGTTCTCGGCAGGTGTGTGGCCCCTGCAGGTGGCTCTGCTACATCCTCAGATAAAAGGTTTTTCTGAAGCGAGTGTCTGATGGAAATGGAATAAACAGAATGCATTAACACCATTAACACATTTACCTTTCACATCTGGCCTTTTCGTCTTTTAGTGAATTTCGATGGAAACATCAGTGTCGGCCACATTGGAAGTTCACGGGTCGCCCTGGTTGATCAGTTCTCATTTCCGTCATCTCACTCCTCTGTAAAAACCACTAACAAACACCATTATACGCTCTTAAAGGGGACCAGTCATTTGCCAAAAATGTGTTTTACTTTCCAATGTTAAAAACTTGTTACTTGCCATAAATATGTATTGTTTCATGCTTATGTACAGTAGTTCTATACATTATTAAATGAAAAGCATCATATACTACACTTATTTATACTGTTACAATCTGAAAGTACCAACCTTTTATAGAGGACATGTTACTTGCTCTAAATGTATATTTTTTCATTCTTATGTACAGTCTTATGTTACATTAATTAAATGAAAAGTACCATATAGTGCTCATAAAATATACTGCTGCAATCTGAATTGTGGCTATAAGTCTCCTTATCAGCTTATCTGTCTCGTTATGTCAGCAGGCAGATTCCTCTCCATGAGGTAGATAGCTAGTCCCCCCAGACCTCGTCTATAGCCCCCATACAGCCAGATCAGAATTCCCACACATTGCACTGATGAGGGGCAGTCACCCCGAAATGCAGAGTCTGCATTTTGGGTTCTGATCTGGCACAAATCTGAGTCATATTAAAGCCTTGTTAAAGAGTCGATTATGACTTTATGGATTGCTACCCTTATTGGGTGCAATAGCGTTTTTCACTTCCTTACTGAAGTGACAATTTGCATCTTTCCTGTGTAGAAATTTAATTTTGTTTATTGCCAATATAAATATGGATATTTTATTGCCTACACATTGTTAACATATCGTTCATATGCTTTGATATGGTGTGGTCATTTAGCCAAGGGTGGAGTGTATTGCATATATAAAAATGTGGTTATTTAAACCCATACACTATATTACAGTGTAACATATGTTTTTCTGAAGATGAACTAGTATAGTCATACTCACAAACCTTTGTCTGCTGTTCACTAGTGAGTGTTTGCTCTGTGTATCCAGGTAGACAATGTTCATTGTAATAGAGTGTGGCGCCCCACCGGTCAGTGTGCCACAGTAGGGGTACTGCACCCACAAAAGAGTGTGCAGTATTCCTGTCATTGGGGAGGGTAAAGTCAACCTGAGGCTGCCATCCCAGCATCCCTACACCTAACATAGGGGACCAATTGGCCACCCATTATCAGGGTAACTGTTCCCGATGGGAGGAGTGTTAGAGTAGAAGGAGCAGGAACTAACAGACAGCTTTAGTTTAGTCTGAGGAGTGAAGCAAGGAAGGAGCCCTAGAGGGGTTTCTGAGGCAGGGCGCCTAGAAGGAATGAAGACCCAGGAAAGGAGGAGGAAACCCAGTGCCAGACCACCGGACAGGTCTGAGGGAATCCTGGTCCACCACAGAGTGCCGGCTCCGAGTCACGGTACAGGCGAGTTCATCCCTGAGCTGTCCACACCGGCCAGTCGAGGGCCTATCTATCAGCCCCGACCCCCCCGTCCAGAACGTGCAACCCCACCAGGGACACCAAACAGGGTTGAGCCCCTTACCTCATAGCACCCAACGGGCCTGGAAGACAAGCGGGCTGTGCAGGGCAGCGCAAGGATAGTGAAGGCGCAAGTAAAGACAGTAGGACAAGAGAAAGACAGCAGAAGGTACACTACGGGAGCCTCAAAGAGACTTTATTCTCCTCAGTGACTACCCAGCCAGCTACCCGCTCAAAGACTGTATAAACTGTGAACTGAAGTGCCATCTGAACTAGTTACAAGTAAAGTCTAACGACCTTGGTGTCTCATTTCAATGTAAACCGCTGCACTGCCCACTTTCAGCACTACGACAACAAGTGCCACGGCATCCTGCCCCGGGGACCCAGCTCCACCTGCCGGGAGCTATACCACCCAAGCTGCAATACCATCATCCCCGCCGGTCTGACGGCGGCACTGTGAATTCACCAGAAACTGCAGGTGGCATCACGAGACATTTATTTTATCTCTTTTATTCCTTTTCCTTTTTCCCCCAACATTTCCAGTTGACGACCAGGGTTATGGGCCTGGGCACCAGCCACCGTGACAGCACTCTAACTCAACACCCGGGTACCGAGTTCCCATAGACCCCTGAGTGAATCAAGAGCTCTATGATTTATTTGACTCAAATATGTGCATGTTGACATATAAGAGTTTTTCTCAATTGTGTGGGTAATTGACTATTGTGTTATATTCGCTCGGTATCTTCTGATGTTTAAACTGTAAACCTATTAATTATACACACAATGTATTAATTACTACGGTATGTTGCTAAATATCTGGTGTACATCATCTTTGAGAAATACACACATCATTATCTGACTTATGTTAAATTACAACTGGTTCATCTTCTAAATCCTAGGAATTGGCCATTGCAGGGTTCTAGATGAGTCACACTTGTAATACATTAACTAGACTTATGACATATGTATAAACCCTATATAACATGGTAGGAATATGACCAGTGGCGTAACTAGAGTATGGTGGGCCCCGGTGCGAATTTCAGACCTGGGCCCCCCCCTCCATGCACACGTTGGTCGGATGTATAGGCCCCGTGTAACGTTCTAAGTTCTATAAAAACTCACAAATTGACCCCTCTATGTATTAATGTCTCTCATCCTGCTCTATATGGTCATCATACTGGAATATGGAGCTTATCCTTATAAATATGTCTCCCATCCTGCTATATATGGTCTTCCTCCTGGAATATGGCCCATATCGTGGTATATATGTCCCCCGTCCTGGTATATATGGTCTTCCTCCTCCCGCCACCATAGTCCTCTAGTTATTAAAATGTATTCCCATATTCCTCCATATATTACAATAGACCCCTATAGTCCTCCATATATTATAATGCATCCCATAGTCCCCCATTGATAAGGTAGCCCCAATAGTCATCCAATTATTATAATGCACCCCTACTATTCTACATATAGTAGCCTCATAGTCCTCTGTACAGTATAATACAGCCTCACAGCCCTCCATATAGTATAATGCAGCCTCACAGCCCTCTATACAGCATAATGCAGGCTCAGTTCTCCATGAAGTGCACCCTCTATAGTACATACTTATATATGCAGCCTCATAGCTCTCCATATAGTACAGCCTCATATAGTGGAGCATTATATATACAGCCTCATAGCTCTCCATGTAGTGCAGCCTTATATCTCTCTATATAGTGTATTATATATGCAGCCTCATAGCCTGTCAATATGTTGCCGCCTCATATATGCAGCCTCATAGCCTCTGTATATGGTGCAGCCTCATATATGCAACCTCATAGACTCTCTATATGGTGCAGCCTTATACATGCAGCCTCATAGCTCTCCATATAGTGCAGCCTTATATATGCAGCCTCATAGCCTCCTCTTTGCCCCGCTCTCCTGTGCCCCTCGCTCTCCTCTTCCTCCTCTGTCCCCCGCTCTCCACCTTCTCCTGTGCCCCTTGCTCCACTACTCTTCTGTCTCCCGCTTTCATCCTCTTCCTGTGTCCCTCGCTTTCATCCTTCTCCTCTGTCCCCCGCTCTCATCCTCTTCCTGTGTTCTCTGCTCTCATCTTCCTCCTCTGTGCCCCACTCTCATCCTCCTGCTCTGTCCACCCGCTCTCATCCTCCTCCTCTGTTCCCTGCTCTCATCCTCTTCCTGTGTCCCCTGCTCCCCTACTCCTCTCTCCCCCGCTCTCATCTCTCTCTGTGCCCTGCTCTCAACCTCCTCCTCTGTCTACCCGCTTCTGTTCCTGTGTCCCCTGCTGTCCTCTTCCTCTGTCCCCTGCTCTCATCCTCTTCCTGTGTCCCCCGCTCTCATTCTCTTCTTCTGTGCCCCGCTTTCATCCTCCTCCTCTGTCCTCCGCTCTCATCCTCTTCCTGTGTCCCCTGCTCTCCTCTTCCTCTGTTCCCCACTCTCATCTTCTTCCTGTGTCCCCTGCTGTCCTCTTCCTCTGTCCCCAGCTCTCATTCTCCTCCTCTGTCCTCCGCTCTTATCCTCTTCCTGTGTCCCCTGCTTTTATCCTCCACCATCCCCACTCTCATCCTTTTCCTGTGTCCCCTGCTCTCCTCCTCCTCTGTCCTCCGCTCTCATCCTCTTCCTCTGTCCCCGCTCTCATCCTCCTCCTGTGTCCCTGCTCTCTCCTCCTGTCTCTGTTCTCATTCTCCTCCTCTGTCCCCCCACTCTAATCCTTTTCCTGTGTCCCCCGCTCTCATCCTATTCCTGTTCCCCTGCTCTTCTCTTCATCCTCTGTCCCCTGCTGTAATCCTCCTCCTCTGTCCCCCGCTCCCATCCTCTTCCTGAGTCCCCTGCTCTCCTCCTCTTCTGTCCCATGCCTCCTCCTCCTCTCCTCCTCTGTCTGTCCCTGCTATCATCCTCTTCCTGTGTCCCCTGCTCTCCTCCTCCTCTGTCCCCCACTCTCATCCTCTTCCTCCGCTCTCATCCTCTTCCTCTGTCTCCCACTCTCATCCTCTTCCTGTCCCCTGCTCTGATCCTCCTCCTGTATCCCCCACTCTCATCCTCTTCCTCTGTCCCCCACACTCATCCTCCTCCTCTATCCCCCGCCTCATCCTCTCCCTCTGTCCCCCACTCTCATCCCCCTCCTCTGTCCCCTGCTCTCATCTTCCTCTGTCCACCAGCTCTCATCCTCTTCCTGCGCCCCCTGCTGTCCTCTTCCACTGTCCCATGCTCTCATATTCCTCCTCTGTGCACTACTCACATCCTCTTCCTCTGTCCCCCGCTCTCATCCTGCTCCTCTAACCCCTGCTCTCATCCTCTTCCTCTGTCCCCTGCTCTCATCCTCCTCCTCTGTCCCCTACTCTCATCCTCCTCCTCTGTCCCCCACTCTCATCCTCTTCCTGTGTCCCAGCTCTTATCCTCTTCCTGTGTCCCCAGCTCTCATTCTCTTCCTCTGTCGCCCACTCTCATCCTCCTCCTCTGTCCCCCACTTTCCTCCTCTCACCTGTGTCTTGTTCTTTGCTCTCCTCTTCTCTTCTCTGTTCGGCAGCAGCTGGGGGTGCGTGTCCTCACTTCATGGATTATGAGCGGCCAGGACTTGACGCACGGCCGCCGGGACAGCGGGCGGGAGACTGAGGAGGAGATGGGTGACAGCTCCCCAGAGCCAGAGGGCAAGGTAGCGCTGTGATTTTCAGCTGCCTGACTGTGCGGCGTGTGCTGCGGCCGGCACTCGGATCAGCGGGCGGCTGGCGATGCGGCCCCCTATAGGTCCGGGCCCCGTCGCAGCTGTGACTCCTGCGACCGTGAATGTTACGCCACTGAACATGACAATGAGAGAAGCTATTCAGTGTTGACTTCTCAGGAGTTTTCTATCAAGTATCAGACAGATGATGTTCATAACTCCTTGGTGAAGAAGTCATTTTTGTATTCCGATAGTCGTCCAGATTCAGTGTTGAGATTTCCCTGGGAGCTCTCTGTCAATTGTCGTGACTTCACTGATATTCAAAACAGATGATGTGTTAAAAAATTCCTTGGTGATGTTAGGCAAGTGGGCGTGGTTCTCAACTCTTATAGAGGATCACACCTGTCGATCTCAGGCTTTGGGGTACTCGGGTATCAGGCTTCAGGGGTAGTGTCTACTGTGTCACCGGGAGTGGTGGCTGCGCCTGATCCTGTGTCCTGGATCAATCTTTAAAAAGGGGGTTATGACTCACTGTGGCCGGGGACTCCGGTTTAGACAGGCTGTAGCTCCTTCCTCCTTGTCACGGGTGGGCCGCGCCTGCCGGTAGTGAGGCCCGGTTGAGTGCAGATCAAAAGTTGAAGACGTCTTGTAGGAACAGATTAAAGGGGTTAATTTATTCGGGACGCCACCTATGAGTAGTTCGGTAATTGTTACCGACGCTGCGGAACCTCCGGGGGATGGACAGCAGCAAGATGGAACGCTCCCCACAGGCTGAGCGGTGATCCCGGAGGCTGGAGCTGCTTAAGATATTGTGCGGCAGCTGCGGTTACCTTGTGTGCAGACGGATACAATCATAAGGAAGCACGGACACTGAAAGTCTCTGTAACGGGTCTTTACTGTAACCAGCAGGCAGTACATGGCATACAGTTACGGGTAGTGGACCGGGTGGACTCAGCAGTTATAGGTGTCCCCCAGAGATCCGTAGTGTTCCTCCATTCTAGCTAGGTATTTGCTATTGTCGCCCAGGAATACCAGGTCGGGTACGGGGAGGCTGCTTCAATCCCTATCCAAGATATACGTTATGGATGCTTTGGGGAGCCTTGGATCCCTCGGTGGGTACACCGCTGGTTAGACGAGTGGAAGTTGGCTGGTGGTGGGGTGCTCCTGTGAAGCTGCTCCTCCACGCTTCTGGTTCGCGTGGCAGAGGTGAACTGCTGCCAGCTTCGGTACCAGTGAACCGGCTGTGAGTTGGGCACGGGGGTCTTTTGGAACCCGTGGTTGGTGATGCCCGATCCCGGTTGTTGAGGCCTCAGGTGCTAACACCCGACCGGTGACAGCCCAGGGGCTGCACGGGGTGCAGAGCCCCTGCTCCTACTCCAAGTTCAAGTCTGTGTCTCTCTCTTTTCTAGACCCGACTCTAACTCTGTCTAGACTAACTGTACTTCTCCTACACTTCCCTTGCACTCCGCCCACCAGGACCTTGGATTGGCCCTCTATGTTAAGTGATGCATGCAGGGTTTGGATCTCTAAGTTAACTGGATAACTGCTGGGTCAGAGAATATTGCTGCTGCATTTATGGCTGCAATACCCTCCTGTGACGCACTCGTTGCGGGGCGCCACACTTATATTTACAGGGGATATATATATATACAGTTGTCGTGACGCCACCTGTAGTTTCTGGCGAAGAGCCACCAGCGCCGCCACAGTCTGCCGGAGGTAGATGGTAATGCGGCTTAGTTGGCAAAGTCCTCTACAGGTAGGGCTGGACCTCTGGGGCAGCTTTCCTGCAAGGGAACAGGTTCACGCAAAAGGAAACACAGGCAGAAGCAAAGTACTTTACTGTTGGTTGTAGCAGCAGCAGTTACAGTTAACAGTTCAGCACTTGAGATGTTACAAAGACAGGTAGGTTAACGGGTGGCTGCAAGTGGATCCCAGGTGGTATGGTGGAACCCTTGGTGTACCTTTGTTAACTAACCCATGTCCGTTCTTCCCCATTTTGGATCGATCAATACCCAATAGCTCCGTGTAGGTAGTACCGGGAGTCCCCTCCCTCATTGGTGAGGAAGCAGGCAGACCTCTCCGATGGCAGGGTGCTGTGGCTGATGAACAAGCCACAGCAGCTGGTTGCTGACTGCAAGCTGGAGTTGGCCGGTTCTTAGGGCCCGGCGTTCCCCTAGGTGGACTGGAGTATCCCCTGGAGTAAGGACGCTCCACTCTGAGGATCTCCCTTTCTCTCTAGGGCCCGTACTTCTGTCGGCTGCCCTCTTTCAGAACCACCTCAAGGTCCCTTCTTCTCTCCTCCAGTGCGGCTTGTAACTGTGGCCCCCTGCGACCAAGGTGGCCATATAGGGAACTGCAGCCAGGCAGGAAGATAAACAGTTTGTGCATCAAACACCCTCACAGCACACACACACCCACAAGAGGCAGCACCCAACCCGGAGCCCAGGACTCTAGGCGGGCAAGGGGTGGTGGGTTTAGAGGAAAGTGGGTGGGAAAGAATGTAGATCAGGTGACAGAGAGTACAAATAGAGGAGAAAGAGGAGGAAAGAGTTAGTAGGCTAGTAGGTGCCGAGAAGCCAAAACCACAGACAGACAGTGACACTTCCCGGAGGGATTGGGCTCCCTGGAGATGCTGAATCCACAGAGTCACAGAAACCATGGAGAGAAAGCTCGTCTGTAGCCGGCATCCCAGGGGAGTGTGAGGACAGAGACCGGACCGGTATCACTGGGTCCGAGGAACACGGCAGCACTGACTAACTGGTGGAGATGTTTTCCCTGATTGTGCTGGAATCACACAGGTTAGATGGAGCCTTGGAAGATAGGGGAACTGTAGGCTAGGCACATATCAGAGTGTCGGCTCTGAGGGGAACTGAACCAATATTCTGGCTTCCCAGACAAATCGACGCGGAGCTTCAATTCCAGGTTGGAGTACCCAACACAAGGGTTGGAAGCACAGTAGCAACCACAAGTACCCACAAGGGTCCAAGCTGCCGCTATACAATCCGGAGAGAGAACAGAGAGGGAGAGAATAGCCTGAAAGGACACTTAGAAGGAGTGAGGGGTTTCAGAGCGATAGCCTGGCTGCACTGGGTTGATTGTTCCCGGAGATAACTGAACTGTGTTGAGAACTGTACTGTGCATTGCTGTGAACTGCTTTAAGAACTAGAAAGTAAACCCGGTGAACCCTGCTTCCGTGTCCGTGTCTGATTCCAGGTATTCTGAACTGTACATCATACCTTTTATGCTGCCAGGAGCAGCCCGACCCGCGGCGGGCTCATCCATCCAGCTGCATCCCATCCATCCCTCCATCCTCCTGGCAGCGCTGCGCTGCAGCAGTGGTCCCATCACTGACCACAACCCGTGGGTGGCGTCACGACTGACTAATCCCTGTAAATACCCCTTTACTTGTGTGAACCCGGGACACGGTCCGAACCAGGACCTCCGTGACATCCCCAGCAGTACCCCTGTCCGGTACTGAGTACCCCGTCCCAGTGGGCTCCAGATAACCGACCCGGTGTGACCTTCCGCCTCGTTCCACTTAGCTAACTTCCTAATATCTATCCTCTTCCTCCATCTTTCCCTGGTCCCTCAGCCAAGCAACCAAAAAGCAAAGACAAAAGACCAAAGACCTTCCTGTTCCCTCCTAGAGGTGATTATATCCCCTCCCGGGTAACCTCCCACCCTCAACTAATGTGGGAGTGCTGGGAATGGGTCCCACCTACCATCCTAGGGTCCACCTGCAGCTGGAGTATTTACACCTCTTTTACGGGTGTAATACTCCTCTGTGACGCCTGCATTGCCGGGGCGCCACACACCCATTTGGCTATCAAGACTAAACTTGTATACAGGGAAAAAGGGGCCACATCTCAGAAACGGAGAGGTGTAGGAACAAAAGGAACGCACCACCGAATTCAGAACAGTGGCATTAACACCCCGTAGTAATAAAAAAATATAGGTTGACACTTTCAAATTGTAACAGTATAGTATATGTGTACTATAATGCGCTTTCTTGTAGCATTGTACGGTATGACATATGTATAGTGAATGCTTTTAGATATGAATCCTGCGCCGCATCTTAAGATGTGATGTTAGGGACCAATTTTGTGTATATCAGGCTAGACACAAAACCCTGATCGATGGAAACTATAGGAGTGAGAATAATTATTTTCCCTCTGGGCTGACAACAGAGAATACAAGATACAGCAATGCAGACAATTAGAGGGTTACAAGGAGAGCCAGGAGTGGATTCCTCTGCCTTATTATTTGCTTATTACGCATGGTATGGAGATGGGGACACAGGAGGTCTTTGTATTGATTTGTATTGAAAATACCCAGCAGCAAAGTTTAATTGAAATGCACAGTTCCTTCTCTCAACAGACTATCAATGAATGGGAGAGCTCATCAGCGGACTCAGGACCGCCGCATGTGTGCATGACTTTCCGTATTTTGTAAGGTCCAATACAAGGTTACACAATTATACCGAATAAAATATTATTACCGTAGTTGAAAATGTTTTAAAAAATATATAATTAGTGAGAATGTCAGCAGTAATTGGCCCTGGTCTAAGCTCCATTGAGGACACATCCTATGAATATATGTGGATTGGGTGTATGGCACAGTCCATGGCAAAGGGTAGGCAGGCCTTTCCGGCAGCAGAAGAGACCTTCTATCCAGCAAGGGGGTGTGCAACATGCACAAGCAAAACTTGAATGAGGGGAAAAACAAACATCTTAGCCCATCGGTGTGCAACAACAGAGTCCCGGAAGTGAGGTACCCAACACGCACACTAAGAGGGGTATCTTCGTTTATTCAACTCCTTTTCCTGTCCTCAGCCTTTCTTCATTCTTCCGATACTGTGGTAGTGGTAAACCTGGTCATCGAACGTATGAGTTGTTTGCATCACGCTCACCGCGTATCAACCTTGATGACTATCTTTAGCAACACCACCTGAACTCCCTCTGCAGGGGATTGTCTGACCAGAAAATTTGTCCAGGTCCCACAGCACGATGTTTCATAAAAACCTGGTGATGAGTTCCAGATTCCTTGGATGTACTCTTGTCCTTGTAACAGATCGTAGTAGATGACCACCCTGGTCTTAGCCAGCTTCTGGAACTGCACTGTAGGGGACAGGTTCAGCTATCCTCCCATTTGAGCTCTTGCCCAGTTTTCTGCAGCCATTCCTAAGCTGAGTACACTCAACTCATGCATGAGTTGCTGGACATGGGTATAGTATTCTCCCACCCCCGAGAGATGGTGGAAGATAATGGAGCATCTCCTTTTATGACCCCGATGTGGATATGCAAAGGTTCCCAGCTAAGCACCCGGCCTGTTCCCAGTCATTCCTTCCGTGCTGGTCACCCAGATAGAAAGGATTGGAATCGTCCACACTCACCACTGATCACCTCTTCTCTTCTGCACTGCACCATTTCGGGCCAACACCAGCTCCCTCACTGTCATCAGGGAACTGGCTATGTCACACTGGTCTCTGACTTTCACTCACAAAATGGTGTTGTCCTATTCACCTCTAGGCATTGTGTGTTTGAGCTATGCCCATGAGAGGAGAGGTCACTTCCAGCTAACCATCCTGTCTTACTAGAGCCTCTGCTCTTCCTAGATTGTCACTCACCTAAAGGTGGGTCTTCATCTTTCAATGTGCGCTTGGGGTGGACAATGCTTACCATGGACCGTCTTCTCCAGGTGTGGCATTCCCTCCAGGAAATGTCTCCTTCTAGGGTTTGGACAAACTTTTGCACCTTTGCGATGTTGTGATGCCCATGATAATAGTAATAATATTTATTCATTTATATAGCGCTATTAATTGGATAGCACTTTACATACATCAGTAATGCTGTCTCTCTTGGAGCTCACAATCTAAACATCCTATCAATATGTCTTTACAATGTGGGAGGAAACCGGAGTGCCCGGAGAAAACCCACGCAAACACAGGGAGAACATACAAACTCCTTGCAGATGTTGTCTTTAGTGTCCTTGGTGAGTATTGAACGCAGGACCCCAGTGCTGCACCTTGATTAGAGCATACATACCACAAATAACCGAATAATACCACATACAGGACAAACACTGCCACACCTTGATCAAGCTTACATACCACATAATAACCGAATAATACCACATACAAGGGACATATACTGCCACACCTTAATCAGAGCTTACATTACCACATAATAACCGAATAATACCACATACAAGGGACAAATAGTGCCACACCATGACAAGATCAAGTCTATGAGAGCCTAGTTCAGGCCTTGTTCTGGTTCTCATACGTTCATTGAGGGCTTGTGAGAGCAGCTTCTGACTTTCGGGTAGTAGCAGTGCTGAAAAATGGTGAAGGTGAATATAAGACAGGGTCAAAGGACATAAAGGGGTTGTCCTGGCTAAATCCTCAACATGGGTGCAGCCTATGTTAGATAGGACTGCAGGTGACATCTACTACATTATCTGTACTCAGAGATGTCACTGTGTTATCTGTGGTGTTGCATAGGACTGCAGATGACATCTACTACATTATGTGCCTCAGAGATATCATTGTGTTGTCTGTGGTATTACATAGGACTGCATCTACTGCTATTACATAGGACTGCAGGTGACATCTGCACATTATCTGTACTCAGAGATGTCACTGTGTTATCTGTGGTGTTGCATAGGACTGCAGATCATATCTACTACATTATCTGTATTCAGAGATATCACTGTGTTATCTGTGGTATTACATAGGACTGCTGGTGACATCTACATTATCTGTACTCAAAGCTATCACTGCGTTATATTTGGTGCTACATAGGACTGCAGGTAACATCTACATTATCTGTACTCAGAGAGATAGCACTGTGTTATCTGTGGTGTTACATAGGACTGCAGATGACATCTACTACATTATGTGCACTCAGAGATATCATTGTGTTATCTTTGGTATTACATAGGACTGCATTTACTACATTATCTGCACTCAGATATATCACTGTGTTGTCTGTGGCATTACAAAGGACTGCAGATCACATCTACCACATTATCTGTACTCAGAGAGGTATCACTATGTTATCTGTGGTGTTACATTGCAGGTGAGGCCCCTTTCACATCACGATTTTTTCCTGTACGTGGGGAGCCTGTATTTTGTAGGACCCCACGGACAGGAACGAAAAGACTCGTTAGTGTACCTCTGGATGCCAGTTCTGTGTCTGGATCCGTGATTTTCACGGATCCGGACACAGAAAGTACTGGGAGGAGCCGGGGGCTGACTTTCACTTACGCAATGTATATACATACTGTACATTGCGGAAATGAAACAAAACAAAGCAATGGTTAAAAATAAAAAAAATCCTCACCTCTCTGGCAAGTGTCCCGCGATATGCGGCATCCACCTCCGATGGCTGCAAGGACCTGAATCAGCTGACCAGGAGGGGCGGGGCAACCCGATCAGCTGATTGGTCACATTAATCAGCGCAGTCTAAATCGCTGGCCCGCCGATCAGTTTTGCCAGGCGATTTAAACCGCTCAGCTGATGCAATCATGTGACCAATCAGCTGATCGGGTTGCCCCGCCCGGTCAACTGATTCAGGTCCTTAAGCCATTGGAGGTGGATGCATCGCGGGACACTCGCCAGAGAGGTGAGGATTTTTTTTTCTTTAACACATTAATTTATTTAATATTACTTTTGCAGTATATGTATAAACAGTGCGAAAGTGAAATTACATGGGAACAGAGCAGTTTTAGTGTACTGAGCATGTACAATCCTGTTTTTTCTCGGACTTGTACTCCATAGGCCCCCATGTTATTTCCCGCTTACTGCACCGGATCCGATTCTGTCCGATTTGGTCCTCTGTGCCCAAAATCGGAGCAGTCTCCGATTCTGGGTACAGCAAAAAATCAGACACAGTCAGATCTGTGACAATTTGGACACAATTGGATGGCCATACAGGACCAATCCGTGCCCATAGGGATACATGGGGCCAAATCGGATCCGTGGCTATCTGTTTTACAACGGATAGCTATGGATCCACAAAAATCGTGATGTGAAAGCAGCCTAACATCTACTACATTATCTCTACTCATATAGTTATCACTGTGTAATCTGTGGTGTCTTTTTTTTTTTCGGTGAGTGGGGAGAGCAGGATATAAACTTTGTGGTTTGGGCCACCTATTCTTTTTTTTTACCCTAACAGCACCCCAGCCACCACAACTCCCCAAAAAATGAATAATGTAAAAAAGCGATCAAAGACGCACTGGAAATGAAGCCTTAAATAGATGAAACAATTGAAAAAAAAAATTCAATCGGAGTCAGAAAACGGCGACAAACCAAATAAAATCAGCGAGAGGAGGGAGAACTAGGGAATTCAGGGAGAAACAAGGAAAAAGGAAGAAAAAAACATCACAAAATAGAAAGTAATTCAGAAAGAGAACAATGGGTAATGTGCAGCACAGACCTTCCCCCGCAGAGAGCAAGAGAACGAAGGTTCTCCAGAGGACAGAAGAGGTCCCAGGGGACTGGGTAGTGAACAATCCACCCAGGTACACCCGCATCCACAGTGACAGTAACCGTGTGGAGGGACCAGGCTGCAGAGAAGGGGTGCCAGGCCACAGACTACGGGAGAACAACCAGGCTCAGCTAGCAACTGAGGCTGCGGTATCTCTAAGTGCCGCAGCTGAAACCGTGCACATCCGCTGAAATGGTGGCCACGTAGGGTCCAGGGACAAACGATGTAGTAACCCTAGGAAGGACTCGCGGTCACTGACTCAGTGCACTGTGTGAGCGAGCCGCAGGGCAGGAGGGAGGAGCAAGCGCATTAGAAGAGGACAGTAGAAAGGCGTATCGGTCTAGGTCACCACCTTACCCCGGAGTTAGCTGGATCCTCTTTCTCCATCCTCAAGGACTCAGTACTCCGCAGGTTGTTACAACGGTGATGACTGCTGTAATCGGGAACAACAAAGCTGTGAGTAAATATCTGGAGACTTCACCCTGCTGTGTTTGTGACTTTCTTGCTGCACCCCTGCGCTGTAACGCCAGTACCAACTCACTGATAACATCTACTGCCCTGGGGGGGGTCTGCCCTACTCGTGGAGGGCTTCACCACCAAACTACCAAGCTGCCTTATTACCAACCCCCCAGTGGAATTGTAAAGCAGCAATTACTATCGGCAACCTGCGGGTGGTGTCACATAAAAAAGAGTCCCCAAGTGTGGTTATCCAATCTCAATTGATTGACTGCTCAAAGGCCACGGGCCGGGTGACACCACCGTGACATCAGGGGCGGACCCAGACTGTAGTGGGCCCTGGTGCAAGAAATTTTTCGGGGCCCCCCCCACAGCCTAATATATACAGTCCATTACAGCCTAATATATACAGTTCAGCACAGCCGCCAGGTAATATATACAGCCCAGCACAGCCTCCAGGTAATATATATAGACTAGCACAGCCTCCAGGTAATATATACAGCCCAGCATAGCCTTGTATAACATATATAGCCCAAGACAGCCTCAAGGAGGATATATACATACTAGATGTGAGCCCGATGCGATCACATTGGAGGGCGAGGATTGGTGCGGCGGCGGGATGCAGGGGGCGGCTAAGTGGACACACACACACACCTACACGCACAGAAGGGAGACGGAGGGGAAAGAGGGCAGAGAGGGACGGAGGAGAGAGAGGACAGAGAGGGACGGAGGAGAGAGAGGACAGAGAGGGACGGAGGAGAGAGAGGACAGAGACGGATGGAGTAAGAGAGGACAGAGAGGGACGGAGGAGAGAGAGGAGAGGACAGAGAGGACGGAGGAGAGAGAGGACAGAGAGGGACGAGAGGAGAGAGAGGGACGGAGGGAGGGGACAGAGAGGGACGGAGGAGAGAGAGGACAGAGAGGGTAAGTTACATGAATGTGCATCCAAAGCTCCTGTCTCACTGACACTCAGGAGCCGGCTGGCTGCTTCTTTGCACAACGGGGCCCCCAAGCACTGCAGGCCTCCCCGACTTCAGTAGTTACCCCCTGGGTCTCCTATCCTGGTGTATAGGTTCCCCATTTTGGTATATACAGTATATCTCCCAGTATGGTAAATATGTCCTCCAACCTGGTATATATGGGCCCATACTGGTATATGTCTCCATCTGTACACTGGATATATAATGCACTGTACTGATCACACCTGGTGCTGCCTACAGGACATCACATATATATGGAGCCATATAAAATAATATGTGATGTCCTGTAGGTTCAGATGTGATCAGTCAGTGCAGGGCTCTGTATACTGAGGTCTGTGGTGTCTGCTGGGGTCAGAGTGATTTATTGCAGGAGTCTGCTCTTTCCTGTAGGTCGGGTGATGCTGGAGCCGATAATCCAGCACTAACAGCCCGACCTGATCTGCCACAGACTCCTGCAATCACTCACTCTGATCCTCAGCAGAGCAGACCCTGACCGGACTGAGGAGCGTCCTGCTGCCCCACACCATGATTAATGACCTCCTGCTTACCAGCATCTTCTGAGGTCTAGTCCATCCACAATCTGCTCTCCGGGAGGCTGAAGGAGCAGGTGAAGTGTCCCTCTGCAGACCCCGTCCACACAGTGTGCAGGGGGCCTGTCTGCAGCTGCTGATGTGATCTGCGAGCAGCCGGGCGGGAGAATAGATACATTCTAATACACAGTGCGCTCCCCAGGCAGCTCCAACAGCTGATATTGGTGCGCCCCCTGCACTCCCAGGCCCAGTCCCGACCGCTGCGACTGTGATTGTTGCATCCAGAGCAGTGGAAGCAGGGGCCCGTGCAAGGCGCGGGGGGGGGGTGGAACTGCGGCACCGGACCCGTGGCTGGCGCCTTGGGGGCCCCCTAACCGGCCGGGGCCCTGGTGCAGCTGCACCAGCTGCACCACGGTAGGTCCGCCCCTGCGTGACATCCCCCACTAATGACACCGAAAAGGGCCCGGTTCTGAG
This sequence comes from Allobates femoralis, assembly GCA_033576535.1. Lineage (NCBI taxonomy): Eukaryota > Metazoa > Chordata > Amphibia > Anura > Aromobatidae > Allobates > Allobates femoralis. The sequence continues at coordinate 448,050,042 of JARQOC010000006.1, read as the reverse complement.
TACCCCACGGCCCCCACGGAGCGAGTCACACCCATTACATGAACTGTTCATGGGACAGAGGAGCCCCTTCAGAAATTGTCTAATCCTGGTTAGGTGTAAGAAGGAAAAATACAGGAAATCCTTTGTACCAACTGTTATGGGAATATACAACAATTACGTAAGTGTGAAATAATCAAAGTAATCTGAGTATTATTGATGCTCTACTAACTTTTATGTATGCATATATGAGTAACCTCCTACTGTTATGTTGTAATTGTAAAGGTCTTATTTCTGCTACTGTGATATTGTAATTTCCCTCAGGATCAATAAAGTGCATCATAGGTTATCTTATTTTATCTTTAGTTGCTCTTAATAGTTTACATACCCCGTCAGATTTTTTGCTTTCTTGACCTTTTCTCAGAAAATATGAATGATAACACAAACTTTTTCCCACTCATGGTTAGTGGTTGGGTGAAGACATTTATTGTCAAACTACTGTGTTTTCTTTTTTTAAATCATAATGGCAACCAAAAGCATTCAAATGACCCTGATCAAAAGGTAACATATCCTGGTGATTTTTGCCTGATAACATGCACAGAAGTTGACACAAATGGGTTTGAATGGCTAATAAGTGTAGGATCCTCACCTGTGACCTGTTTGCGTGTAACCAGTATATGTGCATAAAAACTGAGTGAGTTTCTCGGATCCAGACAGACTCTTGCATCTCTCATCCAGTCACTGAGGTTTCTGGATTGTGAGTCATGGGGGAAGCAAAAGAATTGTCGAAGGATCTGTGGGAAAAGATAGTTGAACTGTATAAAACAGGTAAGGGATACAAAAATATATCCGAGGAATTTATAATGCCAGTCAGCAGTGTTCAAATTGTAATTAACAAATGTAAAATCAGGGGCTCTGTAAAAACCAAACCACGATCAGGTGGATCAACAAAAATTTCATACACTACTGCCATGAAAATTGTTTGGGATGCAAAGAAGAATACACAAATAACATCAACTGAAAGAGAGGACTCACTGAAAGCTAGTGGTGTGGTTGTTTCAAGATGCACAATAAGGAGGCACTTGAAAAAAAATGGGCTGCATGGTCGAGTCGCTTGAAGAAAGCCATTACTGTGCAAATGCCAGAAAGTATCTCGCCTACAATACGCCAAACAGCACAGAGACAAGCCTCCAAACTTCTGGAACAAGGTCATTTGGAGTGATAAGACAAAAATCAAGTAGGAAGGAGCTTAATGTCACTGCTTGCGCACTCTGAGTTGAATTAAAATGTGTCCCTATGTAACCAAGATCCCACTGGAACCGGATGCCAGATCCAGAATTTTCAAAAATGGACAAAAAGTTCCTGATCTGTGCTGCTGTTCAATAACAAGACTTCCTCTATGCTTTAAATAGTGGATCTTTATTCCTACGCGTTTAGAGATCTTCCTGATCTCTTCCTCAGGGATGCATACAACAGGGTCATGTTGTATGCATCCCTGAGGAAGAGATCAGGAGGATCTCTAAACGCGTAGGAATAAAGATCCACTATTTAAAGCATAGAGGAAGTCTTGTTATTGAACAGCAGCACAGATCAGAAACATTCTGTCCATTTTTGGAGATTACCGAGGACCATCCATGAGGTGGAGGATCCTGCTGAGGCTGTAACATGCATATGACCCACCCCAAGGCCGTGGGGACTTGGTACCCGGGTGGCTATTGTAAGGGGATGTCACTGGTGGCCTGCCCGAGGCCGTGGCCCTGGTGGTCGCTAAAAAGTTGGGGAATAAAAATAAAAGTTAAAAAAAGAAAAGAAAAGAAAAAGTGTAAAGTCTCGTGGAGCCACCTGTGGTACCTGGTGATGGCACCAGTGCTGCCAGTAGACCTCTGGGGACGATGGGTAGGCAACCAGATGTTTTCGCTCCCCTCAGGTGAAGCGGGGTCGCCAGGGCAGGGTCTGGTAACTTGCTGTTCTGCACCTTAATAGAAATGAAACACTGGAGACTTGCTAGCTCTGTACGGGTGTTTACTGGTAACTTGTCACGGCAGTTCTCAGGTATACAGTCACACAGATTCAGGTAGCTGGCCGGGTTGTCACTGAAGGATGCAATGTCTCCCTAAGGCTCTCTTAGATGTTCCTTCCACTTTACTTTAAGTCCCTATGTGTCTTTCCTTGCGCTCTCCTTTCTTCCCGTGCACTGCCCAGCACAAACCCTCTTCCTACCAGGCCCGTTTGGTGTAAACAGGATACCCTTCTCTCTCTAAGGGGCTCAACCCGGTTTGGAGCTCCTGGTGGGACTGTGCTTTGTGGACAAGGTCGGGGGCTGTTTGACAGACCTGCGACCCACCGGTGTTGGCGGCTCAGGGTTGGACTCACCTGTACAGCGCTCAGAGCCGGTTCCCCAGTTCGGGACTAGCATCCTCCCAGACCAGATAATAAAACGATTTGGCGCTGGGTGTCCACCGACACCCTCGGGCTCCCTTTCTTGTCTGGGCTGCCGTTCCTTTGCAGGCGCCCTCACTGCGACTTCCCTCTAGGACTCGCTCCCACTTCTCTCTTCTTCCCGCTTTTGGCCAATTGAGTTGGCCAATTGGTCACTTCGTTCTAGGTGTAGGGATGCTGGAATGAGAGCCTCAGTTTAACATCACATCCTCCAATAACTGGGGTATCACACTCACTGGCTTGGGTGCAGTACTCCTACTGTGGTGCACTGACCAGTGGGGCGCCACACATATACCAGATGTGGTTCTCACAACTGACTAAGGTGAGCAGTTCTTACACTGCACATACATATCCTACAAATGGTTTAGACCCATTGCTCCCTTGTCTCCCCCTTTCTTTTAGATCCAGAATTTTGAACTACACATGCCCAGAACTCAGTTCTTAATGACATGTCCCCTAGGGGGCGTATCATTTATCATTTACCACCGGATTTGAGTAAAAAAGGTACACATAGGGATGCAGTGGGATGCTCCCACACCGGTATTATCATTATCCGGGACACCTTGTGGGTGCATCCAGTTGAATCATTGTGGGAGAATTCGGGGAGATGCAGGCTTTACCCACAAAAAATGACTGTTTGAAACCAACCTTAATCACAATTATAATCATGCAAGACAATAGAAAACAGATCTGTCATCTTCTTGAAAGGAGTCTTCTAGAGGAGGTAAATTGTAAGGCGGACAAATCCGCGCTTTATTGCACAATATGGCGGCATACGATAGACAAGGTGATTGCTTCTTTTATCTGCAGACACACAAACCATATGGCCATCGATTCCCTCAGTGATGTATGCGTTACACAGGAACATAACCAAAGCTTATTGATCTGAATATAGACAGATATAGGGCGAGCGAAGACTTTTAGTATATATGATGCATTCTGCCGGCAGATGCTGTGTGCCCAGGGATAATCATATCTTGTGAATGGAGATACAAAAATCTGCACCGTCACATGGTAGACCTGGATCCTCGCAATATAATTGACAAACCAGGGATGTTAATGAGATCTGTGGGGTCAGGGTTCGCTCCGATCAATGATGGTTAGTGCAGAGCGTACAGGACCTGTTATCTGTTCTGCAAAATCCACCTTGGTCTTTGTTTTTAATCAAAATGAGAAAGTAATCCGGAATCCCAACACCCCCCCAGTGTACACATGTGTCTGCTTCATCTGAGATAATTGCTATGTAAATGACCGAGTGCCACCGACTTCTGATTGTGGAGATAGGTACGAGATATCCCATATCAGCAGGTATATAGATCAGGCTGCCGTGCTGAAGACCATTGCTTTGAGGATTTACTGCATAGTCATTGATCCAGTCCAAAATTACTTACGTGACAAGTCACCGATGGTCCCCAGTTGTTCTTAACCCTTGGGCTGCCGGTAGTCCATGACTAAATTATGTTTACTATATTATACCGTACAAGAGTAGTAATTCACATTCGACAAAGCATTATTGTCTGGACCAAATACACATTAATTTCAAGTGTTCAGTAGAGAAAACGGATAGACACTAAGGAAACGATAGATAGGGACTAGAGACGAGCGAACTTTGCTCGAACGTGTTCGCCAATTTCAAATCTGGGCGAATTTGGCAATGTTCGTTTGGCACCTCAAGTTCGAACATTTTGCTGAAAAGTCGGAAATTGGGAATTTGTTTGGTAATTGTACAGATGACAAAAAGCATTAGTGCATTTGCATTTGCACCTAACCAGTTTTGTAGCTTAGATTCCGGAGAGGGAATCTAAGTTCACCGACTCCCCACTCCCTCTCCCCGCTGCACCAGACCACAACAAAGTTTGCTGGACTGTTAAAATAAAAGCAAGATCCACACCTCGGTGAGTGCCGCCATTCTTTCTTTGCATTTATGAAATAAAAATATATATATATTGTGAGGCATGCCGGCGCTATGGCACGTGGCCGACATTACTCATATGGGCTTTGTGAGGTATGGCCTGGCATGTTAGCTCATGGCCGGCATACAGCACAATAGCCTGTTCACACAGCCTGTTTTACTCTGTGTGAATGCTGTGTTAGACCTGACCAGTGTACAGTGAGTTAACAGCTAAAGGGGTTGATGAGACCAATGAGCGGCCTCTAAAAGAGCAGTGTGTGATAATGGCCGAGAGTTCCCAGGTGTGGGTGTGTCAGGTGGGTGTGGCAGGCAAGATAATAGCTGCCTAGGCCTGTGTTTGAGAGAGAGACCAGATTTGATCCTCTGAGGGAGAGGCCGTGTCTCAGAGGGGTCCATTCCCCTTTGTTTGATGAGGCAGGATGCCTGGTTCTCCATGCCTGAGACGCCGGTCCCTCTGAGCCGTATGAAGCCTGTGGCTACACCTAGAGGTTAGTGGAGCACCGAGTGTATGGGGGTCCTGGCTGAACTTGAAGGGGGCTCACTCTGACCATGTTGGCGAGGCTGCCGCCGGGATCTCTGCCTGTGTTGGTATGGCTTGGAGGCAGCTGGGCATGATGGGCAGGGTGAGGAGACTTAGGGGCCACTTTGACTGCCCTGGAGCTCAGGTGGCTCACAACCTGGCCTGGGCCTAGAGGGCTGAAGATCCAGTTGGACTGTGCTTGTGTGTGTGGTCTGGGCCTGACAAGGCTGATGTCCATAGAAGTCCATGAGGGACTGTGGAAGTGTGTGTGGGCCCTATGATGGGTTGGAGCCCACAGAGGCCAGGCGGCTGTAATCACCATTGGGACGACTGTGAGAGGGTCCCATTGATCAATGTATGTGTTAAAGACTGAGGAGGTGTCAAAGGCCAGGCAGCCGTAGCTGCTATTGGGACCGACTACTAGGTCATGAAAGGTCCCGGTGCTTATGGGTGCAGGTGTATGGCCTGCATAGCTGCCATCCATGGATGTGGTATGATGACTGGAGGTACACATGTATGATGGGGAATGAACCCCGTGAATAGTGCCAGGCAGGCATAGCCGCCATTGGGTCCGAATGGGTAGTCGGTAAAGGACCCGTTGACTGAGTGGAACCATGAGGTCAGAGGGCTGAGGGTTTGCAGCACCTGTAGGTGGGAAGACTGGCTGAGCCTGGAGGAGCTTGCGATGGCGTGTCTGGTGCAGCCACTGTCCTGGATGTCTGGGCCTTTGATGGCAGACTTGGAAATGGCTGGCAACCTGGAAGACACGTGCTGAGGAGTCCTCACGGATGCCTGGCTTGCCTTGGAGCTCAGGTGGCTGGACCGGCTCTGGGCCTGGTTCTGACAGGCGACATGGACAAAGGCCGGTGTGAGAGAGACTACCATGGTCTCTGGTGTCCCATAAGGTGGGGACATGTACAATATATGTGTGCCAGGCGGGCATAGCCGCCCTGAATGTGTGATGTGGTGATGTATAGCCCTACGAGAGTGAATATGTGTGCCAGGCGGGCATAGCCGCCATGATGTAGACGTGTGAATCATAAAGGTATATGCACAACTACCCTAAATGATGTCAAGTGGGTGACTCATGATGGCTTGTGCAAGAGTGCCATGCATGACATATCCACTAGGTAATAGGATGGGGAATGATCCCTATCAGAAGGTCAGGCGGCCGCAACTGCCATTGGGACCAACTGCTAGATGTATGTGGTTCTGGAGATCCTATTGGGTATATGATGTGTAATGGGATTTGTGAATGTCCCGCTGAACGTACAATGTATAATATGTATCACGTGTAAAGGGTGTATACTGCTAGGCGGCGATAACCGCCAAAGGAGCTACGGTTAGTGCTCCTGATAGTCGATTGAGCTGTTAGTACTCGAGGGTGTGTATAAGACATGTCATTATGTGAATGTCCTGTAATGTGTTATGTGAATCATGTATTGTATGTGAGTTGTAAATAGGTATTGTATGCTCTAAGCAGTTTATGATGGCATAATAAACTGCTGCATTGTGTTACTTTGAAAAAAAAAAATACGGTCATTGGTGTCATTCCGTTGCCAAACGAGTTCCCTAGATGAGCGCTACTCCAAATCATTGCTTGGCAAACATCGATTTGGAGTGCTGCAGACTTTTATTGCGAAAATATATATATATATACACACACACTCTCACACTGCTTTCGGTTTCATACATAATAGAGACTGCTGCTGGCCGTATACATAATAGAGACTGCTACTGGCCGTATACACAATAGAGAGTGCTGCGGGCCGTATACACAATAGAGATTGCTGCGTGCCATATACACAACACTGCTACAGGCTGTATATACAATAGAGACAGCTGCACGCCGTATACACAATGAAGACTGCTGATATGAGCCATATACATAATGCAGATGGCTGCGGGAAGTATACACAATGCAGACAGCTGCAGAACTTATGCAGATGGCTGCAGGATGTATGCACATTAGAGATGGCTACAAGACGCGTGCACAGAGACTGCTGGCCGTATGTACAGAGACTGCCGGCTGTACGCACAATAGACTTCCGGCCGTATGCACAATACACTGCCAGCCATACACACAATAGACTACTGGCTGTACCCACAATAGACTGCTGTATACACAGCACTATACTGTATATACAGGTCCACACTATATGCATACAGTATATACATACACTAAAAGAGCATGAAATGTAGACTTGTATACAGAGTATAGTGCTATTGTAGAGACAGACAGACACACACACACAGACAGACATACACACAGAGAGACACAGACACAGAGACATACACACTCACAGACAGAAAAACACACAGATATACACAGACAGACAGACACAGAATGCATATTCACCAACAACAGCAGCTTTGTCCCAACTCCTCTGCATCCTGCTGGTGCCCGCGCTCCTTTCCCTGCTGCTACCGGTGCCAGCGTGACTTTTGGTTTGTACTGACTTTCAGGTTCATGCGCAGGCCAAGACTGACATCACACAGTCTCAGCCAGGCCGGTCCCCTCTCTGCATCGGAAGCAGCAGCCGCGGTGGTGATGGAAGGGTGATTGGGCGGGCCAGGAGTTAATTAGCAGGAGAGGAGCCGTTCTAGAGTTGAGGGGTGGGCCCAGAAGGAAATTGGCAGGAGATGAAGAGTAGAAGAGGTGAGGGGGAAATGAGGAGATCGGGGCCTGCCCCCTCACCTCTTCTCTGGGCCCGCTCTCCTGTCAATTATCGCCGGGACCCTGACACCAGTCACTCCATGTATACCCTGTCAGCGGCCCTGGATATGATACATGGTGGTTGGAAACTGTAGCATAGTCTGTCCTCCCTCGGCTTGTCCGTCTGTCTGTGGTCTGTGACAAGACTATAACTGCTATAATACTGCTCGAATGTACAAGAACTTAACTACTGTATTGCTGGCCCCTACCTAAAAAAAAATATAAGTGCCCTACTTTCTGACTCCGGGTGCTGATTGGTCGTGGGTGACATGGGCACCATAATGGCAGGTCCTGAGTGAGATTAAGCAAAGCATCCTGAGTCCTGCTACCTCCCGCTCATCTTTATGGGTAAATACCGTACTGTATACTAGTAGTAGGGTAGCTGCTCCCATGGTTCATCTCCAAAATTTGCCTCCCTGCAGATTTGCTCATCTTCAACAACCAGTATACTGTACCCCCATAACGTTGATTTTTTTTTTTGTTCAAGCATAAATGAGTGATTGCTTATTCTTGGCCAAATATAAGCCCTACCCCAAAAATAGGCCTTGGCCCTTTATTCAGAGGAGAAAAAATATAAGACAATGTCTTATATTTGAAGAAACACAGTGTTCTGCCTTCTTCCACATCTGGTGGATTCCAGCATACAGCTTAACCCTCCTTCACATCCCAAGTAAACAGACTGTGAGTTTCAGTAGCCTTAGTATATTGGTGCGATGATATGAATTTGGTGTGGTAAAAACTACAATACAAAGAGTCTGAGTCAGTACTGGGCACATTACATAAACCAGCACAATGATAAACAACACTAGAATACAGATTAAACATGGATAGCTGGGGTAAGATTCATTGTACAATTCAGAGGTAACATCTATCTGTATGCAGTGCATGGGGACTAGGGATGGGCGAATCTACTCGCTAGGACTCGTTACTCGGCGAGTAGTAAGGGACTCGCAGGACTCGGTACTCTGCGAGTTTCCCAGCGTTTACGCGCACGAGTCCAATGCAAATCAATGGCAAACGCTGACAAAACTAGGATTGACATTGTTTGCATTAGACTCGGCTACTGTGCCAGTGATAGCAGGGAAACTCGCAAAGTAACTGCTGTTTCTTTGCGAGCCGAGTCCAGCTGTCTTCTCTCCTGCAGCTCCAGGGTCCTAGAGCCCACCTGCTCACAGAGATGATGTAGCAGAGCTGAGATTGTTCTCAGTCTGCTCATTCCCTGTGCATAGACATCTATATCTATGCACAGGGGATGTAGCAGACAGGACATCGCGTTTTGGACTACTTCGGACGGAAGAGGATTTTTTTAATTAAAGATGGAGTCCCTAATGGCTTTTTTTTTTATTTCAAATAAAAATTTTCTCTGTGTTGTGTTTTTTTAACCCTTTATTGGAGATTCTTAGTGGCTGGGTCAAACGTGGCCTGACATTAAGAATCTCGGGCTTAATACCAGCTTGTATAACAAAGCTGGTATTAACCCCTTTATTACCCACCGTGCCACCGCCACCAGGGCCGCTGGAAGAGCGGGGTTCAGCGCCAGAGGATGGCGCTTCAATGAACACGCCTTCTTCTGGGGCGGCTGCGGGCTGCAATTTGCAGCGGGGGTGCCCAGAAAGCTTGGGCATCCCTGCGCTGCGGATTCCAGCCCCCAGCTGCTTAGCTGTACCTGGCTAGACATAGAAATTGCGTGGATCCCCACGCATTTTTTTTAAATTATTTCATGAATTTCAGAGTCAGAGTCTCAGAGTCAGAGTCTCAGAGTCAGAGTCTCAGAGTCAGAGTCTCAGTCTCAGAGTCAGACTCAGAGTCTCAGAGTCAGAGTCTCAGAGTCAGAGTCTCAGAGTCAGACTCAGAGTCTCAGAGTCTCAGAGTCAGAGTCTCAGAGTCAGAGTCTCAGAGTCAGAGTCTCAGAGTCAGAGTCAGAGTCTCAGAGTCAGAGTCTCAGAGTCAGAGTCTCAGAGTCAGAGTCTCAGAGTCAGAGTCAGAGTCTCAGAGTCAGAGTCTCAGAGTCAGACTCAGAGTCTCAGAGTCTCAGAGTCAGAGTCTCAGAGTCAGAGTCAGAGTCAGGGTCTCAGAGTCAGAGTCTCAGAGTCAGAGTCTCAGAGTCAAAGTCTCAGAGTCAGAGTCTCAGAGTCAGAGTCTCAGAGTCAGAGTCAGAGTCTCAGAGTCAGACTCAGAGTCTCAGAGTCAGAGTCTCAGAGTCTCAGAGTCAGAGTCTCAGAGTCAGAGTCTCAGAGTCTCAGAGTCTCAGAGTCAGAGTCTCAGAGTCAGAGTCTGACTCAGAGTCAGAGTCTTAGAGTCAGAGTCTCAGAGTCAGAGTCTCAGAGTCAGAGTCTCAGAGTCAGAGTCTCAAAGTCAGAGTCTCAGAGTCAGAGTCTCAGATTCAGAGTCTCACCCTCAGAGCCAGAGTCAGAGTCTCAGAGTTTCAGAGTCAGAGTCTCAGAGTCAGAGTCAGAGTCTCAGAGTCAAAGTCAGAGTCTCAGAGTCAGAGTCTCAGAGTCAGAGTCAGAGTCTCAGAGTCAGAGTCAGAGTCTCAGAGTCAGAGTCTCAGAGTCAGAGTCAGAGTCTCAGAGTCAGAGTCAGAGTCTCAGAGTCAGAGTCTCAGATTCAGAGTCTCACCCTCAGAGCCAGAGTCAGAGTCTCAGAGTCAGAGTCTCAGAGTGAGTCTCAGAGTCAGAGTCTCAGAGTCAGAGTCTCAGAGTCAGAGTCTCAGAGTCTCAGAGTCAGAGTCAGAGTCTCAGAGTCAGAGTCTCAGATTCAGAGTCTCACCCTCAGAGCCAGAGTCAGAGTCTCAGAGTCAGAGTCTCAGAGTGAGTCTCACCCTCAGAGCCAGAGTCAGAGTCTCAGAGTCAGAGTCAGAGTCTCAGAGTCAGAGTCTCAGAGTCAGAGTCTCAGAGTCAGAGTCTCAGAGTCAAAGTCAGAGTCTCAGAGTCAGAGTCTCAGAGTCAGAGTCAGAGTCTCAGAGTCAGAGTCAGAGTCTCAGAGTCTCAGAGTCAGAGTCAGAGTCAGAGTCTCAGAGTCAGAGTCTCAGAGTCAGAGTCTCAGAGTCAGAGTCAGAGTCTCAGAGTCAGAGTCTCAGATTCAGAGTCTCACCCTCAGAGCCAGAGTCAGAGTCTCAGAGTCAGAGTCTCAGAGTGAGTCTCAGAGTCAGAGTCTCAGAGTCAGAGTCTCAGAGTCAGAATCTTAGAATTTCATGAAATTATTTTAAAAAAATGCGTGGGGCTCCGCGCAATTTCTGTCTAGCCAGGTACAGCTAAGCAGCTGGGGGCTGGAATCCGCAGCGCAGGGATGCCCAAGCTTTCTGGGCACCCCCCGCTGCAAATTGTAGCCCGCAGCCGCCCCAGAAGATGGCGCGTTCATTGAAGCGCCATCCTCTGGCGCTGAACCCCGCTCTTCCAGCGCCCTGGTGGCGGTGGCACGCTGGGTAATAAAGAGGTTAGGGCCAGCTTTGTATTATTAGCTGGCCCTAAGCTCGAAATTTATGGCGGTCACGCCAATATTAGACATGACCGCCATGAATTTCTATTAAATTGTTTTAAAAAAAACACAACACAGAGAAAATTTTTCATTAGAAATAAAAAAAAAAAGCCATTAGGACTCCATCTTTAATTAAAAAAATCCTCTTCCGTCCGACGCAGTCCAAAACGCGATGTCCTCTCTGCTCATCCCTGTGCATAGATATAGATGTCTATGCACAGGGAATGAGCAGACTGAGAACAATCTCAGCTCTGCTACATCAGGCAGCAGGCGGGTTCTAGGACCCTGGAGCTGCGGCAGCCAGCACACAGAGCAGACAGGACTCTTATCTGTGCGAGTTTCCCAGCGATTACTTGCAAAGTAAACGAGTCCAATGCAAATAAATGGCAAAACTAGGATTGCTTCAAGCTGAAGCTTCCGAGACACATCTGCGATTTGTAAATCTCACACTACTCGCTATTACTCGCTTCCCATTCATTAACATTGGACTCGCTAGACTCGCAACGAGTAGCGAGTCCTGTGCTCGGACTCGCTAGAGTCAAGCGATTCCGAGTAATTTAGGATTTGCCCATCACTAATGGGGACACTAACTCAAGATAGAAGATCTCAGACCATAATACACTTCTACTGCACATGCTTTCTGTAACAGTGGCTGCATCATAACCTGCTAACATACAGATAAAGTCTTAACTACAGCCCTCACCGGGTTTAGCTGGACAGAGGGAGTAGTTGTAAGGAGGGAGCATGAACCAGGGACTTGTGTCTTATCTCTCTGGAGCCCAAAATGTCTGCATGTCTCTCCTTCTTCCCAGGGAAGCAGGGGTGCGGTCCCTCAGAATACACTGATCTTAAAGGGCAAGACACCTGTATCTGTAAGAATGCAGCAAGTTTGTGTTAAACACATTTAAGCAACGTAAAGGGATAACTTATTACCTCTGCAAGTTGTAACAGATGTTAAACTAAATACTTTCTTTACTGCGCATAAATAGGCAGAACACACATTATCATGTATTGCTATTTGCAACTTTTTGGAACCACACAAACGGCAGCATATTGAATTCATCATATTGATCTTGACCTAAATGAAGAAGATGGGTACATGATAAAAGGGTTCATCTGTTGTCTAGTCCCAAAAAAATCTGAGCTGCTAGATTTTGATCTTTTTGATATTATTCCTGGCCATGCACCTCTTTGATCTAGAGGTACCATCACATTCACGGTTATTATACACCAAGTCGTTGTTACATGTTTCTTTATCTATAGAACACACAGATAGACTTTGCTCAGTGATCCATGGTGTTATTTCAGCTCTTACTGACAATGACACACGATCGATCTTCATCCAACCAGAAAATAAAAACATCTAAAAGGTCCGCTGCGCAAATCTTCAGTCTGAAAACTCAACAATCTCTGCCCCGCCTTTCACCAAAGTGTCTATTAAAATTTGCAGCAAATACAGGAATTACTTCTAGGTAATTAACCAGAGTTAGCGAGGAGGTGATCAGGGGGCAGAAGAACCGGTCGACCAGAAAATAAACGAAATCTTGACCCGATAGTCTTCATCCTACGGAGGTCTTCAAGGACCTTAACCCATGTCTTGCCACTTATTTTCGAGTCTAACTGACAATTACCTAGCTCGTTATATTCTGGTGATAGAGGAAGAAACTCACGAAAATGTCATCAAGACTCATGTCTAGGTTATTAATGAAGAGAAACCCTGATTGGGTGATAGAGAGCCTTGTAATCAGCAGGAAATTACCACTAATACAATTAAAGATTAATTCATAATTATCATCATCCAAGTGAGATTAATTATATTCTAAGCATAGTTCATCGTGATTATACTGTCAAACTAGAGCGACTGCTTATAGGGTTGTATCACACAGTGTCTTCCCTACTCTAGATTCTGCCATCCTTGATTGGCGCTGCCATTGTCAGAGATTTACAAAATTCCACATATATATTGTGGGTCATTGTTCATTTGGACCTAGAATGATAAAAAATACATTTATAAATCCACATAACCTGTGAGAGATATGAAATTCGCTTCAACTAAGCCTTCATGGTCTTGATTATGGTCTTCATTTTAGGAACTGCCTCTTGAGGGATTGATGGACATTGACTATGTGAAGAACTTCCAGTCTGTGACCAACTATCTTAATGTCCCTCAAGACACTGCATAAAGAATCCCTGAGAGAACTCTAATCTAGGCTCTTGGAAACAAGTTAACCAAATAATTTCATCAAGGGTATAGATGGACAAACACATTGGATGAATGTGGACTCACTGCAGTGAGCCTCAGTCTACTAAACCACCACATGACTAGCTCTACCCCCTCCTAGGGTATCCTCACCTATCCCTTGTAGACAGTGAGCCCTTGTGGGCAGAGTCCTCTCTCCTCACCTACTGTATCCTTGTCCACCCCTTGAAGACTGTGAGCCCTTCTGGGCAGGGTTCACTCTCTTCACCTACTGTATCCTCACCCATCCCTTGTAGATTGTAAACCCTCACAGGCAGGGTCTTCTCTCCTGACCTACTGTATTCTCACCCATCCCTTGTAGACTGTGAGTCCTCGTAGGCAGGGTCCTCTCTCCTCACCTACTGTATCCTCACCCAACCCTAGTAGACCGTGATCCCTCATGGGCAGGGTCATCTCTCCTCGCCTACTGTATCCTCACCCATCTCTTGTAGACTGTGAGCCCTCACAGGCAGGGTCCTCTCTCTTCACCTACTGTATCCTCACCCATCCCTTGTAGACTGTGAGACCTCGTGGACAGGGTTCTCTCTCCTCACCTACTGTATCCTCAGCCTTCCCTTGTAGACTGTGAGCCCTCCAGGGCAGGGTCTTCTCTCATCACCTACTGTACCCTCATCCATCTCTTGTAGACTGTGAGTCCTTCTGGGCTGGGTACTCTCTCTTCACCTACTGTATCCTCACCCATCCCTTGTAGACTGTAAACCCTCACTGGCAGGGCACTCTCCTCACCTACTGTATCCTCACCTATCCCTTGTAGACTGTGAGCCCTCATGGGCAGGGGCTTCTCTCCTCACCTACTGTATCCTCATCCATTCCTTGTAGACTGTGAGCCCTTCTGGGCAGGGTCCTCTCTCCTCACATAATGTATCCTCACTCATCCCTTGTAGACTATGAATCCTCATGGGCTGGGTCCTCTCTCCTCACCTACTGTAACCTCACTCATCCTTTGTAGACTGTGAGCCCTCTTAAGCAGGGTCTTCTCTCCTCCTCTACCTGTGTGTGTCTTGTATTTTGAGTAAAGACAGATTTAGGGTGGTTTCACACTAGAATTTTTTTGTCCGGAGTCCTAATCTGGCCAAACTGTGATGCTACCTGATAAAGTCTGTCTCCATAGACTTAGAATGGGGTCGCAAACTACATAAGATTTCTGCCAGATCCTAACATATACATCCTTTTGACCTACCCTCCGGACGCACAAAGTTGCGAATTTGCAGCTGTTTAAAAAGCCTGATGTTACCGGATGCGGCGTACTGCGGTCAAAAATAGAATGGACTTCAATGCTACCGGATCCTGCCAGCCTGGTCCAGTCTTTCACAATGAGCATGCCCACAGCCCCTCCCAACACCTTCCCATTAGGTGTGACCTATGTACATTTTCAACTTACTGACAGATCAGGCAAAAAAAATGGGTGTAACCGTATGCAACCGCTGTGTTTTTTTGCCTGATGTGACACCCGGATCAGGCATAATATCGCTGTGGTTGCATACGCTTGCACAAACAAACCTGGGTGCGGTCGGACATTTTCAGCGTGATCACACCTGAACGCAAGTGTGAAACCAGCTTTAGTTTTACTTCCTATAAGGTAACTTACTTTACATAAGGAAAATAATTCAAGAGTGTCCTATAGGGTTTGTCTTGGATTTCTTGGGGCAAAAATGTAGAAATTTGTTCTAACTATTGGAGCTTGTAACTCCAGTCTTGCATTTGCCATCTTGGACACCTGATCTCTCAGACACTATGGAAGTTTGCAACTCCCACCTCTGTACCCTCCATAGCAGTATCTGTAGATCGAATACTAACGACATGTAATCCTGGAAGGTGATGGGTTAATATTGTGTTCCATCCGCCTTTCCCTTCACTCACCCTAATTTCTTTCTCATTAAGTCCCTCACTCTCCATTAACTCTCACACAATGCAAGTCAGCAGCAGCCAGCTGTCTCTCATCACAGCACATCTGCTTTGTGAGATTGAGGACCCCCGAGCGGCCATCCATAGACTGAGTGGATCACACTTTAGATATTACCCATCATCCCCCAGGATCAATTTACTAACAAACCTTAAGTCAAAGAATTAAATCCATTTATTGAATCCACAGATATTCATTATAGCGCTGTATTGTTTACTGGAATGTTTGACTCCTTCTGCTATAATTTCACATATTTTCTGATAGTAAAACTGAAGGATTCTGTAAAGGTTACGTTCATCTACATAGGGGCAGTATTATAGTAGTTATATTCTTGTACATAGGAGCAGTATTATATTAGTTATATTCTTGTACATAGGAGCAGTATTATAGTAGTTATATTCTTGTACATAGGAGCAGTATTATAGTAGTTATATTCTTGTATATAGGGGCAGTATTATAGTAGTTATATTCTTGTACATAGGGGCAGTATTATAGTAGTTATATTCTTGTACATAGGAGCAGTATTATATTAGTTATATTCTTGTACATAGGAGCAGTATTATAGTAGTTATATTCTTGTACATAGGGGCAGTATTATAGTAGTTATATTCTTGTACATAGGAGCAGTATTATATTAGTTATATTCTTGTACATAGGAGCAGTATTATAGTAGTTATATTCTTGTACATAGGGGCAGTATTATAGTAGTTATATTCTTGTACATAGGGGCAGTATTATAGTAGTTATATTCTTGTATATAGGGGCAGTATTATAGTAGTTATATTATTGTATATAGTGGCAGTATTATAGTGTGGACCCCAGAGTCCAGTTGCCACGATGGCATCACCTCCCCCGGGGGACCATGCCCTGCTTGAAAGCAATTAAAGGGTCTCCACACCAGGTAAGCTACCACACACAACACCTTCCCAACTCCAGGCCAGAAAGGGGAGCTCTGAAACTCGAGTCCAAGGGGAGGTCCCCTGCTATAAATTCTGGTCTGGGGGCAGGGTTAGGCAGTTCAGTTCCTAGTAGGACTGTGAAGACGTCCCGTGGACTGGAGAAGCAGAAGGCTCATCTCGGAACGGAGAGACTAGCCAACGTGAGGGACCCATAGGAGAGGGTCTGAGGAAGTGGAGAAGTAAGTCTGGGGAGTGGAGCCAGTAGCCAGGCTCACCCCAGTGCACAGCGCCAGGAGTGAACACCGGAGTCCGAGGCTGGTTTGTGGCTGACCCCCACTTTGCTCTGCATGCCGGATTCTACTTGTTTTCCAGCTGTACTGCTAGTGGCATTTTGGTAACTGTTCACACACAGTTGCCGTACCCTGCCCTCAAGCTCAGTTTATTTCCAGCTTCATTTGCTTGGACCTGCTCTACCCTCATTCATGTATGCTGGTCTGGTGTGGTGAGGGTTGACTCTGAAAAGTTCATACGGCTGTGGGGTTAGCTACAGGTGAGTAGACCTGAGTTTCCTTACTCATTTGCATTGGACTAGCAACATATGGAGCAGACTGGTGATATACCAGGGGTAACCAAAGAACACTCCTGTCTAAGTCCAGAAGCTCCACAAGATGCCAAACACCTATGGAAAGAGAAGGGAAAATTGTTCATCTATCAAGGAAAGCTGTGTAGATGTCATCTTAATCCCAGAACCCATGAACTGATCTGGCAAATTGTGGTACCAAAAAGAGATGTACAGATGGTACTAGAAGCTTATCACAATGACGCAGGACACTTTGGTTGGAAGAAACTGGAGATGCTGTTAAAAGATCGCTTCTACTGGGTCGGCATGAGAGGTTCCATTGAAAGATGGTGTAAGAACTGTGGACCCTGTCACCTGAGAAGGAAAGACCAGGAAAGTCAGAAAGCTCTGTTACAGCCAATCATTACTAAGAAGCCTCTAGAGATTGTTGCCTTGGATCATGTCAAGTTAACACCTAGCAGAACAGGGTATACCTATGCTCTTACCATGGTTGACCACTACTCTAGTTTCCTAGTTGTAGCACCAGTTAAAGACTTAACTGCAGAAGTAGCAGCCAAGACCTTCCAGAATTGTTTCTGTCGACCACACGGGTATCCAGACCAGGTACTAACAGATCAAGGTTCAGCATTTGAATCACAACTATTCCAGGAGTTCCTAGGATTGTATGGATGTAAAAAAAATAAGAACCACACCGTATCATCCGCAAACAAATGGTCTTTGTGAGAAAATGAACAACATTTCCATCGACATGTTAAAGACTTTACCACTTGAAGAAAGGAATCAGTGGCCAGAAAAACTACCTGACTTAGTGGATATATACAATCACATCCCTGTAAGTTCTACTAACTACTCACTAGCATACTTAATGCGAGCAAGACCTGGAAAACTCCCAATTGACTTAGAGATGGGAACTGTAGAACCAACCCAAGATACTTCAGAAGAAGACTGGAATTATTACTGTCAACAACAGTACAAGAAAGTTCAGGAATGTGTGGAAAAGAAATTAGAACAAATCAGAAGTAAACAAGAGCATGACTTCAACAAACACGCCACAGCTGAACCCTTAATACCAGGTGAACTAGTTCACAAAAGAAAAAGTCGAAACAACAAACTAGATGACCAATGGGAATCTGAACCCTATACTGTTATGCAATCCAACATTGATAACTCAAAAACCTGCGTAATTAGCCGAGATGAAGGTAGGACAGCCTCAACAGTTTCAAGGGATCATCTTAAGAAATGTCTGGACCAATTGAAATCACCAGAAGTAACTTGTCCATTAACAACAGTTACAGAAACCAGAGAAGGGAGTAATTCACACTGAACTAGGAGATTTCCCAGAAGACTGGCCTCAATACAATGGAGCAGTCATAGTACCAGTGCTTTCATTCTATCAACCAGTGGAAAATCAACTTCCAGTTCAACCTGTGGAAGAACCAGAACTAATGCCAGAACCAAGAAGACCAGTAGAACCAGGGCCGGTTTTAGGCAAAGTGGGGCCCTAAGCAAAAGGTTAAAGTGGGCCCTAAATGCTCAGGCCACTTTCACATCTAACGCTTTGCTGCATTTTGCTCAATTTGCATTTCCATGCGTTTTTACCGCAAAAACGCATCAAAACGCATGCGTTTTTGTTCCCATTGATTTTAATGGAAACACATGCAAAAACACATGTAAAAACGCATGCGCGTTTTCAAAAACAGAAAACGCATGCGTTTTTGCCAACGCTGCCCAAAACATCGGGGAAGACGTTTTGTGCTGTGTTCGCAAAAATGCATGCGTTTTGCGTTTTTGAAAACGCACATGCGTTTTGCATGCGTTTTTACATGCGTTCCCATTGAAATCAATGGGGGAAAAAACGCTAGCGTTTTTAATGCGTTTTCAGCGGTAAAAACGGCTAGAAAGGCAAATTTAGCAAAACGCACACCAACCTTAGATGTGGAACAGGCCGTAGTTATATGGTAAGAGTGACTTCATAAGTTGATTATCTAGGTCAGAAAGGAACATACTGAACATCATTTTTATTTCAATCATAAAAAAAAACAGAAATTTGTAAAAAAAAAAAAATATTTTTTTTTTATTTTCCGAGACCCATGATGTTTTAATTTTTGAAGATACAGGGCTATGTGAGGGCTTACTTTATGTGCCCTGAGCTGACATTTTTACTGATACCATTTTGAGTCAGATATAACATTTTGATCGCCTTTTATTGCATTTTATTGTAACAACGTGGTGGCCTAAAAAACTGAATTAGTCCTTACCGGTAATTCCTTTTCTTGGAGCCTTCCACGACAGCATTGGAGGATGTCGTCCACGCCCTATTGGGGGACAGGAACACAGAGAGGTTAAAAGCCCCTCCCCTTCCTCAGTACTCCAGTGTTTACCAAGATCACCCTTAGCCATGGATTATCTGATACAAACCGGAATCAAACACCAACAAGGGGGGGAACTGATGCTGTCGTGGAAGGCTCCAAGAAAAGGAATTACCGGTAAGGACTAATTCAGTTTTCTCCATTCGCCTTCCACGACAGCATTGGAGGAATACCACCGATACTGCTCAGGGTGGGACTATTGCCTGTAGGACTCTCCTACAAAAGGACAGATCCCGACTGAAGGACAGATCTAACCTATAGAGGCGAGAAAAAGTGAGGAGAGGCTACCATGTAGCCGCTCTGCAAATCAGCTCCGATGAAGCTCCAGCCTGCTCCGTCCAGGGAGTAGCAGCAGCCCGAGTTGAAGGAGCCTTCAAGCCCACCGGAGGAGCAAGGACCGGAGCGACAGACCTCACAGATCGCCTTCTTGATCCAGGAAGTGATGGTAGCCTGGGAAGTCTTCTTCCCTGTATTATTCCCAAAAGCCGAACAAACAGGTTCTGATCTAACCTCCAGGAAGCAGACTCGGAGGTAGTGGAGGACAGTCCGACAAACATCCAAGGAGTGAAACACGGCCTCAGCCGCATTAGCAGGAGATTGACAAATTGAAGGCAGAACCACATCCTGGGACCGATGGAAAGCCGACAACTTTCAGAAGAAAAGATTAATGCAACCGAAGCGTAATGCGAACAACGGACACCCCGAGGCACGGAGCCCAGACAGAGAGTGCCTGCAGTTCTCCAACTCTGGGAGCAGAAGTGATGGCCACCAAAAACGCCACCTTGTGAGAGAGAGACGTAAGGGATACAGCAGACAAGGGTGCAAAGGGACTTCGAGCAAGCCCTTGGAGAACAAGCATCAAATCCCAGGGAGGGACAGAAGGCCGAATCCGGGACGCCACCCCCAAGCAGAAGTAAAAAACTGCTTGAGCCATGGATGGGAAGCAAGATCCTGGGCAAAAACCGCCCCAAGCGCTGACCTCTGGACTTAAAGAGTGCTCGGCCGAAGCCCCAAATCCAAGCTACGCTGCAAAAATCCAAGAGTTGGGCCACATTAGGATGATGCATGGTAGGGATGGAAGGAGCACACCAGGACAGGAACCGATTCCAGCCCTCCCGTAAATAGCGTTTGTCACAGGCTTCCTGCTCTGCTGAAGCGTGCGGATCACTGCCTGGGAGAGACCCTTGGTCCTCAGGATCCCGGCCGCAACAGCCAGGCCGCCTGAATGAGCCACTGAGGGCCCGGGTGAAACAGAGGACCCTGGGACAGTAGGTTGAGACTGGGCTAACATAATCGGTCCCTCCAGGCCCAGGTCTCGGATGGCGTCGTACCACGCCAGTTTGGGCCCCAGGGGAGCCACCAGGATAGTGTCACCCCCTCCGCCCAAATCCGTTGCAACGTCTTGGGAAGTGGCGGGATTGGAGTAAATGCATACACCAACCGGAAGTCCCAGGGATGGGCAAAAGCGTCCAGCCCCCCGAGGAGGGTCCAACCGCGTCGGAGAAAAAGGTTGGCACCTTTGTATCCGAGCCCGAAGCGAACAGGTCGATCGAAAGGACACCCCACCTGTTCGTAAGAGAGCGAAATACTTCCGGATGGAAGCACCATTCTCCTGGGTGGACCTCCGTGCGGCTCAAGAATCTGCCTGTACATTGGCCATTCCCTGCAGATGTACTGCCGAGGAGGAGAGAAGATGGCGTACTGCCCACAAAAAGAACAGTCTTGCCAGCCCCTGCAAGTGTAAGCCGCCTTGGTACCGCAAGAAAGCAACCGTAGTCACATTGTCTGACAGGACCTTGACATGATGACCCCGGAGAACGTGAGCTGCAGCAAGAAGCGCTTCCTCCACTGCCAGAAGTTTGAAGACTGGCGACTGACCGAGCGACTCCAAATCCCCTGGAACGGTGTGCGAACTACCATCGTGCCCCAACTGGAACCGCTGGCATCAGTGGGAACGGAGGTCACAGGAAGGTGTCTGGGATTCATCCCCAGGAAAGCGAGGTTACCACCCACCCCGGGGACCGGACCCGCGAGTTTAAGGAATCCTGACGTCTGTCCCAGGAACTCAGTATGTGTTCCTGGAGCAGTCGGGAAGGAGGCTGAGCCCATGTTACTGACTGAATGCAGGCCATCATGGCCCCTAACACGGTCATTGCTTCCCGCAAGGAGGGCGACCCCCTTGCCCGGAAGCGGGTCAGATTCACGCGGCGCAAAAGCGGATATGCCGCAGGAAGGAACGAGGTCTGTCTGGAGGAGGCCAGCAAGACCACCAAAAATTGACGTCGGGTTGCAGGCACCCGTTCCGATTCCCGAAGATTGGGTACCCATCCCAGGGACTGAAGAATCTCCAATGTGTTGGAAACCTTTGTGCGCTGAAGCACTGCCGAAGGAGCCACCACCAACGTGTCGTCTAAATAGGGAAGCATACATATCCCCTGGGTCTGGATGAATGTGATCGCTTCCCCCATGAGTTTGGTAACCTCTGGGGCCGACGAAATCCCAAAGGGCAGCACATTAAGCCGAGAATGGACCGTCCCGCTTGTCCCGGAGATCGTGAATCGCAGAAAACGCTTGTGGGACGGGTGAATGGGGACATGAGAATACGCGTTCTGGAGGTCCACAACAACCTGGAGTAGCGCCCCTGTACCTCCTCTCCAGGAGGAACCGAGGACCCCACACCCGAATCCAACAGGTGTCGCAGACCCGACAAGAAAAAAACGTGCGAGAGTCCCCCTGAGGAAGGGAGAGGACTCGAAGACACGGAGGGGCTGGCTCTCGAATTCCAAGCGTAGACCCTCCCAAATGGTCGAGAGGATCCAAGGGCACAAGGAGATTGCTTGCCACTGTCGCAGAAACCGCAGGAGCCACCCCGCAATGGGGAAGGCGACCTTGTTTAGGGGCGGCTGGTGATGCCGCTGCTGGGGGAGCAAGATATTACGGCTATTGATCCCGTACTGGAATGCCCAACGACCAGACTTACCCTTCCCTGTAGACTGGGAGGGTTGGCTGCGCTCAGGCCAAAAGGACTGCCTCCGAAAGGGCTCCTGTTCCGGGAGACACCTTTTCCGGTCTGACACCTTTTCCAGGATGTCATCCAATGCCCTTTGCAAGGGGAGGCCACACAGCTGGAGCATAGATGTGACCTCCCCATTCCACCTTGTAAGCCACACTGCCCTGCGAGCTGTGTTAGCCAACACTGCGCACCTGGCGCCAATGCGGAACGACTCAGCAGAGGCATCGGCCAGGAAGCCCGTAGCACATCTCAGAAGTGGAATGGAGTCCAAAGCTCCTCCCTGGGAGTACCCTGCAGGATGAATTCTCTCGGCTGGGTGAGCCACTTAAAGAGAGACCTGCTCACATGTAGAGGAAATGTACACCGTTAAAGACATAGCTGCCGACTCCCAGGATTTTTTGAGGACACTCTCCATTTTACGAACGAGGGGGTCCTTCAACCGGGAGGAATCTTCAAAAGGCAACGCGGTCTTATATGCTAAGCTTCCCAAATGGAATACTGCCATAGACCTTCATGTTAGAAGTCCCTTTGACTTTATAGAGACTTCCATAGAGATTCCCATTGGGTCTCATGAGGTCTCCCATCCAGCCCGTGACTGAGGCTCCTGCTGCTTAGCTTCAACAGTGTGTCAAGGGCATGCACAATGGGTTTACAATAGCAGCTGATTGCTACCCTGGCCACCTGGATGTCCACCTTCGGGACCTCCCAGACAAAGTCATCACCCTCCAATCCACTCGGATGGGGTGAGCCGCTTAGCCTTCAGGCCTCTGAACATTTAGTCCTGCACAGAAGAAGGGGATTCCACCACCTCTACTCCCATGGTACAATGGACAGTGTCCACCAATGCACCCATGGACTCTGTGGAAATATAGTAGTGTCCAGATTCTCGTGTCTGGACAGAGGCAACAGCGGCAATATCCTCGCCGTCCTCTAACGCTGAGCTCTGGCCAGCCTCCATGAGATCCACAGAGTCACAATCCTGGAGCTTCCTCTCTTACGGAGGGGAAGGCCCGGAAGCTGCAGCAAAACCCCGCAGTGCCGAGATAGAAGCCTGCACCTCTTCCCTAATGGATTGGAGCTCCTCAAGCAAGGATGGGGAGTCAATCCTGACAACCCTGTCAGTCATGGCCGACACCTTGTTGTAGGAAGAGGGAAATTTTGTGCCGCAGCCACATTATTGCTCCCTTTCACAGACGGCCCTCGTCTCCCTATAGACAAAAAGGGAAGAGAAGGGGGTCCCAGTGTGAGTGCAGGGCTTAAATAACTACCCCTGGTGACCACCCCCAGAAACACTTACATGAGCTGGGGGAACGCTGGGCTCTGCAGAAGCAGAGGTGGAAGCCTATCACCTTCCATGTTTCAGGGATTAGCCTTACCTGGGTGTAGCTTCCGGCGGGTACTTATCCAGAAGTACCGTGCCCCCAACGAGGAACACCTGTTCCCTCCCTCCTCCTGGTCACCGGCCGCGGGCAGTAGCGCGCGAAAGTCCTGCTGGGTTCCCTGGAGCCGCGCCCAGCCTGCCACAGCCCTTACAGGAGCCGCCGCCCGAAACCGGAAGTGACATCCCGGAACCGGAAGTGCCATCCCCGAAACCGGAAGTGCCTCCGCGGCACCTCTGATGCATGCCCCAGGGACCGCAGCTGGAGGAGGGAGACGCCGGAGAGCTGAACAGGCCTCCGGCGTTGCAATACACGGCCTGCTTTGCCCCGTAGGACGCAGGAAGGCCGGATGGTCCCACCACGGGAGCCCCGAGAAGGAGGAGGAGGCCGCCCCCGACGTCCATCCCTGGCCCGGCTGTAAGTACACCCCAATGCTGCCTCTGCTGGCCTGACAGCACTGGAACCTCTCCATGCCCCAAGGGGGACAGGAAGACACTGGAGTACTGAGGAAGGGGAGGGGCTTTTAACCTCTCTGTGTTCCTGTCCCCCAATAGGGCGTGGACGACATCCTCCAATGCTGTCGTGGAAGGCGAATGGAGAAAACATAATTCTGGCGTTTTTATTTTTTTCCCATTACGCCATTTACCAATTGGATTCATTTACTTCATATATTGATAGCTTAGATTCTTATGAACGCAGCGATACCAAATATGTGTATTTTTACATTTTTTTCACTGTTTTATTGCTATTTTCAGTTCAGCTCCTTTGGGGGCCCCTAAGAGAGTGGGGGCCCTAGGCAACTGCCCAGGCTGCCCCCCCCTAACGCCGGCCCTGAGTAGAACCCGTTCAAGTACTAGACGTACAGCCTGTTGTACCGGAACCAGAGATTCCTACAATCGGTGAATCTGCTAGTCCCACAGTAAGACCAAGGCTTCGCAGACAGTTACCCACATTACCACTTCAAAGAGAAGTTAGTACACGTGAAACACCTAGTGCACATAGGTCATGTCATAGTACCCAAGGACAGGCCCCATCTAGATATGGAGAGTGGGTGTAAAATGTAACAGTATCACAGTAACTAGTAACTTAATGTAAATAAACAAGTAAATAGTAGTGTATAGAAGGGTGAAGGAACTGGGCTCTGCCCCAAGCATATCAAGTTGGGAATAGAAAGTACCTGAGGTAGAGAGAAGGTAAGACCCGGCCTCCTAAGCAGAGACACCCATAGGGAAATTGTGTAAAGTGTAAAATGTGTTAACCCCTTATGTGTTCAAAGCCATCAGAGACTTTACTGCTGGACTTTACCCTTTTCCCCGGATTTCCCGTTTGTTTAACCCTGGACTACAGCCACAGGACTAGTGGTGGCTAAAAACTACTTTTCTTTCCATTTTCACAGCCTGCGGCGGATGGACTAGCACCCGTAAGGACTACTTTTCATATTTTTCCCATTTTTATAAACTTTTCAATGGTTTTTGTACATTTTGAATTTTGAGACTCTGTACATAATTATGATTATTATTGTTTATATGTTGATGTAACAAAAAGCTTTGCTCAGTCCTAGGGGGGAATGTGGCACCCTGTACCAGGAAACCACAGACTTCCCTGGGACACTGAAGGATTTCCCACAGTGAGTAAACCACCTTCACTCAACACCTTTCACCCCAGGCCTGTAGGGGGGGCCTAACTGGTTGCCTTAAGTCAGTTCCCCTATAAATACAGGTCCTGAAGGCGGAGTCAGTCAGTCAGTGTGCAGACGCTAGAAGAGCTGCAGGAGCTCAGAGACTAGTGAGCTGAGCTGGTACTGGAGCCATGCTAGGCCCAGACCAGTACACACCAGAGTCAGTGGAAGACCCGCAGAGTAGGGATCGAAGGCAGAGGAAAGAAACACGTTACGGGGGGCAGAGGAGCCATACCGGCTTTCCCTACCAGAGTACCGGTCACTGGAGCCCGAGTCTGCAGGAACAGAGGAGATGGACCCAGCAGAGAAACCAGCATCCCGAGTAGGCTTAGCTTCCTGGACATCCGCAGCACCAACAGTCGAGAGCCAGGGACCGTGGAGAGAGACGGCAGTAGCCCAAGAGAGAGCCCTCAGTGCAGCAAACCGGGTGTGGAGAGAGAAGTAACGGACCAGTTAGGTTCCATACCTGCCCGACTCAGAACAGGAAAGCTAAAAAAAGGAGGCCTATAACCCTACTCGCTGTGGAGATCCCAAGGTGTTTTCTTTCACTTCGAACGTGTTTACCTGTAACCAGTTATCAGAAAAGGTACCAAAAGACTGTCATGTGTGCATGTCCCTCCTTCCACTTGCACCACATCGACTGCGCTCCCATACTCCAATCTTGTGCAGAAACGACTGTTTTACCCTATTCCACATCACAACCCTTAGCCCCAGGGACCCCGCTCTTCCTGTAGGGAGCTATTCCATCTTGTTGCCGCCCATCACCCGGAGGCTCCAGCAGCGCCGGTGCCATCACCGGAATCTACAGGTGGCGTCACGAATAGACATTTTTATTATTTTCTTTTTCCACATTTTTCATTGACCACCAGGTCCACAGCCTGAGGCATCGCTACCCGTGACTCCCAAACCGCACCTGAGATCTGAGTCCTCTGGGCCTGGGTGGGACATATTATGTTAAGTACTGACATCCCAAGGAAATCCTGTAAGGGAAGAAAAGTTTATTTTGGAATATAAGTCTCTGTCGTCATAATCTATAAGAAAAAGTTGTTATACAATGCATTTTGAGTTTAAAATGTAAAGAAAAGAAGTGTTTATTTTCTTGCTACTATCCCAGAAGAGATGCACTATGTAGAAGAGAGGATGGTTAAACATAATTTCCATTATCATGAAGGGTTGAAATGAGTCAATGATTATTGCAGGGATCCCGACCCTGGTGATACATCTATAAAAAGATTTTTTTCTTTTTTTCATCTTTTTTTTTCCTTTGCTTTTCTCTCCCCCTTCTCTTTTCTATATACTCGTAGAGTCCTTTTAGGGTCCAGGTCCTATAGAAGTTATATTGTGCTTCTCTTGTTCCGCCATAATGGCTTCTTTCTTCTAGCAGTGGCGTTTCTGACTGAGGTACTGCATAGTTGGTCTAAAAAAGCAAAAAATTAAAAAATGTTAAAATTATTGCAGCCTGCCCTTTGAGTGTTAGCAGCTGGTCTAGGATGAAGTAAAATATCATCTGGTCTTATAGAAACCCTTGAAGAGAAATTCTTCATTTAAGCCATTAGGAGTCATACTATTGAGATCAAAGATCCACCTTGTCTCTTTTCTTAAGAGCTCCTCCAGGACTCTGCCTCCTCTAATGTTGGATTTGACTCTATCTACTATGGCAATTTTCAGACCCCTTGGTGAACTGTTGTGTACGTCAAGGAAATGGCGTGCGACAGATGTGATGGGTTTACCTGCATGTCGGTGGGCTTCTGCACAGGCAATATTGGACAAATGGCTCTGTATTCTTTGACGTGTTTCTTGTGTTGTTTCCCCTACATAAGTTTTAGGACAATTACAAATCAGGACGTAGATCACATTTTTGGAGCGATTTTTCCAGGGTGGATTGAGAGATCCAAATGGTCTGATGATATCATGTGGGGGTATATGTTGCAGTTGCCACAGGCGTAGGTACCAATAAGTCTAATGTGGTACTTGGTCTTACAAAATGGCTAGAAGAAAGCCTATCTCGTAGGTTTTTTTATCTGTTGACCACCAATCGTGACCTTTCAGGAATAAATTCTGCAATCTTAGAATCGGTAACTAGTACTGCCCAATTTTTGTTGAGCACTTCATGATTGTCACCCCACTGATTATTAAATGTTGTGATAATATTCAAACCTTTCAACTCCGCTTTTTACTGGTCTGTAAGAGATCCTGTCTGTTTTTCTCTGAAGCCATCTGAAAAGCTTGAGAAATTACTTTGTGTGGGTAGCCTCGGTTCTTAAAGCAAGTGGTGAGATCGCGGGCTTCCTTTAAGAAGGTAGAGTTGTCTGTACAGTTGCGTTTAACACGCAAGAATTGGCCTTTGGGGATAGCTTTCTTGACATGTTCCGGATGGAAACTCTGAAAATGCAGAACACTATTGGTAGCTGTATTTTTTCTGAATAGTGCAGTAGAGATCTTACCTGCATCCAGAATGATTTTCAGATCGAGAAATTCTACTTCATGCGGAGAACTGTGCCAGGTCAGAAAAATGTTCCATGGATTAAGATTGAGTTCGACAATGAAATCTTTGCAGTATTATAGTAGTTATATTCTTGTACATAGGGGCAGTATTATAGTAGTTATATTCTTGTACTAGGGGCAGTATTTAGTAATATTTTATCAGTATTATAGTAATTCTTGTACATAGGGAGCAGTATTATAGTAGTTATATTCTTGTACATAGGGCAGTATTATAGTAGTTATATTCTTGTACATAGGGGCAGTATTATAGTAGTTATATCTTGTACTAGGGCAGTATTATAGTAGTTATATTCTTGTACATAGGGGCAGTATTATAGTAGTTATATTTTGTACATAGGGCAGTATTATAGTAGTTATATTCTTGTACATAGGGGCAGTATTATAGTAGTTATATTTTCTTGTACATAGGGCAGTATTATAGTAGTTATATTCTTGTAATAGGGGCAGTATTATAGTAGTTATATTTTAGATAGGGCAGTATTATAGAGTTATATTCTTGTACATAGGGGCAGTATTATAGTAGTTATATTCTTGTACATAGGAGGCAGTTATTATAGTAGTTAATATATTCTTGTACATAGGGCAGTATTATAGTAGTTATATTCTTGTACATAGGGCAGTATTATAGTAGTTATATTCTTGTACATAGGGGACAGTATTATAGTAGTTATATTCTTGTAATAGGGGCAGTATTATAGTAGTTATATTCTTGTACATATAGGGCTAGTATTATAGTAGTTATATTCCTGTACATAGGGGCAGTATTATAGTAGTTATATTCTTGTATATAGGGGCAGTATTATAGTAGTTTATTCTTGTACATTAGGGCAGTATTATAGTAGTTATATTCTTGTACATAGGGCAGTATTATAGTAGTTATATTCTTGTACATAGGGGCAGTATTATAGTAGTTATATTCTTGTACATAGGGGCAGTATTATAGTAGTTATATTTTGACATAGGAGCAGTATTATAGCAGTTATATTCTTGTATATAGGGAGCAGTATTATAGTAGTTATATTCTTGTACATAGGGGCAGTATTATAGTAGTTATATTCTTGTACATTAGAGCAGTATTATAGTAGTTTATATTCTTGTATACATAGGGGCAGTATTATAGTAGTTATATTCCTGTACATAGGGGAAGTATTATAGTAGTTATATTCTTGTATATAGGGGCAGTATTATAGTAGTTATATTCTTGTACATATAGAGCAGTATTATAGTAGTTATATTCCTGTACATAGGGGCAGTATAATAGTAGTTTATATTCTTGTATATAGGAGCAGTATTATAGTAGTTAGATTCTTGTACATAGGGTCAGTATTATAGTAGTTATATTCTTGTACATAGGAGCAGTATTATAGTAGTTATATTCTTGTACATAGGGGCAGTATTATAGTAGTTATATTCTTGTACATAGGGGCAGTTTTATAGTAGTTATATTCTTGTACATAGGGGCAGTATTATAGTAGTTATATTCTTGTACATAGGGGCATTATTATAGTAGTTATATTCTTGTACATAGGGGCAGTATTATAGTTATTGTATTCTTGTACATAGGGGCAGTATTATAGTAGTTATATTCTTGTACATAGGAGCAGTATTATAGTAGTTATATTCTTGTACATAGGGGCAGTATTATAGTAGTTATATTCTTGTACATAGAGGCAGTATTATAGTAGTTATATTCTTGTACATAGGGGGCAGTATTATAGTAGTTATATTCTTGTACATAGGGGCAGTATTATAGTAGTTATATTCTTGTACATAGGGAGCAGTATTATAGTAGTTATATTTTAGTACATAGGAACAGTATTATAGTAGTTATATTTTAGTACATAGGAGCAGTATTATAGTAGTTACAGTATATTCTTATACATAAAGGGCAGCATTATAGTCGTTATGTTCTTGGACATAGGAGGCAGAATTATAGTTGCTATACTTATCAACATAAAGGGACAGTAATAGAGCTTTTTTTTTTTTGTCCATATCTTGGCTGTTCATATAATTAAGAAATGCTTATGATAAAAATGTGAAATCTTTTTTCCAGCCTCGGACATACTGAGAATCCTGTTTAAACCATTGATAAGTGCACACTATGTCTTTTAGATTTGGATGAATCTGCCAAGTTTTTTAAGCAGAACCTGATTCAGGAACCGCCGGCATTTTTAGAACCTTACAAAAGATGCCAGGTGTCTTCAGTTTGTTTATTTGTGCTGTCTATAGACTTCATTGTTTAGTTTGCAGTGTCATCCATTTAATCGGCCTCTTTATATTATCGCTTTGCAGCTTTTGAAAACTGAAGCAAAAAAACAAAAATTGATCAACATTTTCAGTGGTTCCATTCTGAAACCACCATGAAGAACACATTGTGTGCACATTAAAGCACCTCTCCAGGGTTTTTATTTATTGCACCACTGGAGCGGCTCTTCAAATGTAAGTCCCCTGAACCCGGTCTTATACTCAACTGCTATCGCTGCTGCTCTGGTTGGTCTTCGGGGATTTGTGACCTGCTGGCAGCTCAAAGTGTTTCATGGAGAGCACCGCAGGCCAAAACTCAAAACAGGTCAATGAGAGCTTCATTCTGGCCTTATTCTTGTCTAGTTCTGGTCTAGTTCTGGTCTCTTTCTGGCCTTGTTCTGGTCTCGTTCTGGTCTTGTGCTTGTCACGTTGTGGCCTCTTTTTGGCTTCGTTCTGCTCTTGCTCTGCCCTTATATTGGTCACATTCTGGCCTCGTTTTAGCTTCATTCTGCTTTCGGTCTGGCCTCATACTGTCTTGTTCTGGTTTTGCTCTGGCCTCGTTCTGCCCTTGTTCTGGTCTCTTTCTGGCTTTGTATTGGACTTGTTCTTGCCTCGTTCTGGTCTTGTTCTTGTCATGTTGTGGCCTCATTTTGGCTTCATTCTGCTGTCACTCTGGCCATGTTGTAGGATTGTCCTGGTCTTGTTCTTGTCACGTTGCGACCTTGTTTTGGCTTCATTCTGCTCTTGCTCTGCACTTGTTCTGGCCTCATTCTAGTCTCGTTCTTGCCTTGTTCTGGGCTCGTTCTGACCTTGTTCTGTCCTAGTTTTGGTCTCACTCTGACCTTCTTGTGGCCTCGTTCTAGTCTTGTTCCTATTTTGTGGCCTCGTTTTAGTTTCATTCTGCTCTTAGTCTGGGCTCGTACTGGTCTCATTTTGGTGTTGTTCTGGCCTTGTTCTGGCCTTGTTCTGGACTCACTCTGACCATGTTCTAGCCTTGTTCTGGTCTTGTCTTGTCATGTTATGACCTTGTTTTGCCTCTATTCTGCTCTTGCTCTGGACATGTTCTAGCCTCATTCTGATCCCGTTCTTGCCTTGTTCTGGCCTTGTTTGGTTTCATTCTGGCCTTGTCCTGGGCTTGTTCTAGTCTTGTTCTTGTCACGTTGTGGCCTAGTTTTGGCTTCACTCTGCTCTCAGTTTGGCCTCATACTTGTCTCCATCTGGTGTTGTTCTGGCTTCGTTCTGGCCTTTTTCTTGTCACGTTGTGGCCTCCTTTTGGTTTCATTCTGCTCTTGCTCTGGCCTTCTTCTGGCCTCGTTTTGGCTTCATTCTGTTCTTGGTCTGGCCTAATACTGGTCTCGTTCTGGTGTTGTTCTGGCCTCGTTCTGGCCTTCTTCTTGTCTCATTATGGCCTTGTTCTGGTCTTGTTCTTGTGACAATGTGGCCTCCTTTTGGCTTTATTCTACTCTCACTCTGGCTTTGTTCTGGCCTCATTCTGGTCACATTCTGGCCTCGTTTTAGCTTCATTCTGCTCTCGGTCTGGCCTCATAATGGTCTTGTTCTGGCCTCATTCTGGCCTTGTTCTAGTCTCGTTCTGGCCTTGTTCTGGTCTCATTGCAGCCTTATTCTTGCCTTATTTTGGCCTCATTCTGGTCATGTTCTTGTCACGTTGTGGCCTTGTTTTGGATCATTCTGTTCTCACTCTGGCCTTGTTCTGGCCTCATTCTTGTCACATTCTGGCCTCATTTTGGCTTCATTCTGGTCTTGGTCTGGCCTCATACTGGTCTTGTTTGTTGTTGTTCTGATCTTGTTCTGGTCTTGTTCTGGTCTCTTTCTGGAACTCATAAGGATGCATTGGGAGCTTGTGAGATAACTTCTAACTTCCTGACAGTCAGATGTTACAGTCACAAGATGGCACAGCGTGACCAAAGTGGGGTTGGGAAAAGGTGAAGCAGCTGGGAGGTGAGTCTAAGACTAAGGACAGGGCCTTAGATTTAAAGCACAATTCCAGTGCTGAAAAACAAGCAAAATGCTGGAGTGGTGCTTTAAGAAAGCAATGTCCCAAATATTAAACTGGAAGCACACATCAGAAAATGCATAGCCATTTTGATACTAAGAAGGGTTATCTTTTAAATCCACTTTTTTAGATACAGTATCACAGGTGATAGTTCAGACTTTTTTTTTTTCTTATTACCAATCTTTTTCTCTCTAGCTATTAATAGCAATATAATTTCCGGCTTGTGAATACAGAATCTTCCTTTGTATTTGCTCTCTTTTCATGTACAATATCAAGAGGTCAGTTTCAGAATTAATTACTATAATTTACTTCGGCATTATACGTCTGGTCTAGTAACAAGATTTACAGTGGATACTTCTAGGAATCGCAGCATCTTAAGACTCTGATTCCAAACCTATATTATACTGCACATCCCCCATATTTCTCATCACCCGCTTATCGTGATACATTTTATCATGCAGTTAATGTAGCGCCGGTATAAATGGATAAGGCTAATCCAGGACTTATAATTATTGAGCGTTGGTTATGATTAGTGGCCATGGATGACAGAGTCAGATAAATATTACCATAGTTACATATTTCTACCTCCTGACAACCTCATATAAAGGTTCTTAAAGAGATTAAGAAATTGCTGTGTGTATATATATATGTTTATACATATATATGGCAGTTGATAGATTGTTACCATGAGGCAAGAATCAGTATCATATCCATAGAAACAAAAAGAATTAACACAATAATAAGTAAAAGCTGCAAAAATGAGACCTTAGAACTAGTACTCCAGTATATCCTTAGATGATACAGTATAGGCTATATTAACACTTGGTGTGCATGATAATGACACTGACACATGGGGTACAGGAAGATGAGACTGACACTTGGGGTACAGGATAATGACACTGATATTTGGGGTGCAGGATAATGACACTGACACTTGGGGGACAGGATAATGACACTGACACTTGGGGTACAGGATAATGACACTCGGGGTACAGGATAATGACACTGACACTTGGGGGACAGGATAATGACACTGACACTTGGGGTACAGGATAATTACACTGACATTTGTAGTATTGGATAATAACACTAATACTTGGGGTACAGGATAGTGACACTGACACTTGAGGTACAAGATAATGACACTGACACTTGGGGTACAGGATAATGACACTTGGGGTACAGGATAATGACACTGACACTTGGGGTACAGGATAATGACACTGACACTTGAGGTACAGGATAATGACACTGACGCCTGTGGTAGAGGATAATGACACTGACACTTGGGTACAGGATAATGACACTGACAATTGGGGTACAAGATAATGATACTGACACTTGGGGTACAGGATAATGACACTGACACTTGGGGTACAGGATAATGACACTGATATTTGGGGTACAGGATAATGACACCGACACTTGGGGTACAGGATGATGACACTGACACTTGAGTTACAGGAAGATGAGATTGACACTTGGGGTACAGGAAGATGAGACTGGCACTTGGGGTACAGGATAATGACACTAATATTTGGGTGCAGGATGATGACACTGACACTTGGATTACAGGATGATAACACTGACACTTGGGGTACAGGATAGTGACACTGGTACTTGAGGTACAGGATAATGACACTGACACTTGGATTACAGGATGATAACACTGACACTTGGGGTACAGGATAGTGACACTGGTACTTGAGGTACAGGATAATGACACTGACACTTGGGGTACAGGATAATGACACTGACACTTGGGGTACAGGATAATGACACTTGGGGTACAGGATAATGACACTGACACTTGTGGTGCAGGATAATGACACTGATACTTGGGGTACAGGATAATGACACTGAGACTTGGTGCAGGATATGACACTGACACTTGGGGTGCAGGATAATGACACTGACACTTGTGGTGCAGGATAATGACACTGATACTTGGGGTACAGGATAATGACATGACACTTGGGGTACAGGAATAATGACACATGGGGTACAGGATAATGACACTGACACTTGGGGTAAGGATGATGACACTGACACTTGGGGTGCAGGATAATGATACTGACACTTGGGTGCAGGATAATGACACTGACACTTGTGGTGCAGGATAATGACACTGATACTTGGGGTACAGGATAATGACACTGATACTTGGGGTACAGGATAATGATACTTGGGGTACAGGATAATGACACTGACACTTGGGTGTGCAGAATGATGACACTGACACTTGGGGTGCAGGATAATGACACTGTACTTGAGATTGATGGGTCAGGATAATGACACTGACTTGGGGTACAGGAATAATGACACTGATACTTGGGGTACAGGATAATGACACTGACACTTGGGGGGCAGGATGAATGACACTGACACTTGGGGTGCAGGATAATATGACACTTGGGTCAGATATGACTGACACTTGTGGTGCAGGATAATGACACTGACACTTGGGTACAGGATAATGACACTGACACTTGGGGTACAGGATAATGACACTGACACTTGGGGTACAGGATAATGACATGACACTTGGGGTACAGGATAATGACACTGACACTTGGGTGCAGGATAATGACACTGACACTTGGGTGCAGGATAATGACACTGACACTTGGGGTGCAGGATAATGACACTGAACTTGGGGTCAGGATAATGACACTGAACTTGGGTACAGGATAATGACATGAACTTGGGGTACAGGATAATGACACTGACACTTGGGGTACAGGATAATGACACTGACACTTGGGGTCAGGATAATGACACTGACACTTGGGTGCAGGATAATGACACTGACACTTGGGTGCAGGATAATGACACTGACTACTTGTGGTGACAGGATAATGACACTGACTACTTGGTGCAGGATAAATGACACTGAACTTGGGGTACAGGATATGACACTGACACTTGGGGTACAGGATAATGATCACTGACACTTGTGGTGCAGGATAATGACACTGACACTTGGGGTGCAGGATAATGACACTGATACTTGGGGTCAAGGATAATGACACTGACACTTGGGGTGACAGGATAATGACACTGAACTTGGGGTCAGGAAATGACACTGACACTTGGGGTGCAGGATAATGATACTGACACTTGTGGTGCAGGATAATGACACTGACACTTGTGGTGCAGGATAATGACACTGATACTTGGGGTACAGGATAATGACACTGACACTTGGGGTACAGGATAATGACACTTGGGTACATGGATAATGAACATGACACTTGGGGTGCAGGATGATGACACTGACACTTGGGTGCAGGATAATGATACTGACACTTGTGGTGCAGGATAATGACACTGACACTTGTGGTGCAGGATAATGACACATATGGGGCGATATAACTGATATGGGGTACAGGATAATGACAACTTGGGGTACAGGATAATGACACTGACACTTGGTGTACAGGATGATGACACTGACACTTGGGGTGCAGGATAATGACACTGACACTTGGGGTGCAGGATAATGACACTGAACTTGGGGTCAGGATAATGACACTGATACTTGGGGTGAAGGATAATGACACTGATACTTGGGGTGACAGGATAATGACACTGACACTTGGGGTACAGGATAATGACACTGACACTTGGGTGCAGGATAATGACACTGACACTTGTGGTGCAGGATAATGACACTGACACTTGGGGTGCAGGATAATGACACTGATACTTGGGGTACAGGATAATGACACTGATACTTGGGGTACAGGATAATGACACTGACATTGGGGTAAGGATGATGACACTGACACTTGGGGGCAGGATGATGACACTGACACTTGGGGTGCAGGATAATGATACTGACACTTGTGGTGCAGGATAATGACACTGACACTTGTGGTGCAGGATAATGACACTGATACTTGGGGTACAGGATAATGACACTGACACTTGGGGTACAGGATAATGACACTTGGGGTACAGGATAATGACACTGACACTTGGGGTGCAGGATGATGACACTGACACTTGGGGTGCAGGATAATGATACTGACACTTGTGGTGCAGGATAATGACACTGACACTTGTGGTGCAGGATAATGACACTGATACTTGGGGTACAGGATAATGACACTGATACTTGGGGTACAGGATAATGACACTTGGGGTACAGGATAATGACACTGACACTTGGTGTGCAGGATGATGACACTGACACTTGGGGTGCAGGATAATGACACTGACACTGACACTTGGGGTGCAGGATAATGACACTGATACTTGGGGTACAGGATAATGACACTGATACTTGGGGTGAAGGATAATGACACTGACACTTGGGGTGCAGATGATGACACTGACACTTGGGGTGCAGGATAATGACACTGACACTTGGGTGCAGGATAATGACACTGACACTTGGGGTGCAGGATAATGACACTGATACTTGGGGTACAGGATAATGACACTGACACTTGGGGTACAGGATAATGACACTTGGGTACAGGATAATGACACTGACATTGGGTCAGTATACACTGACACTGGGTGCAGGATAATGATACTGACACTTGGGTGCAGGATAATGACATGACACTGGTGCGATAGACACTAACTTGGGTACAGGATAATGACACTGTACTTGGGTACAGATATGACCTTGGGTAAGGATATGACACTGACACTTGGGCAGGATGAGACACTG
Source organism: Allobates femoralis (assembly GCA_033576535.1). NCBI lineage: Eukaryota > Metazoa > Chordata > Amphibia > Anura > Aromobatidae > Allobates > Allobates femoralis. The sequence goes on along the minus strand of JARQOC010000006.1, from coordinate 448,013,474 downwards.
ACACTTGGGGTGCAGATAATGACACTGACACTTGGGGCAGGATAATGACACTGATACTTGGGTCAGGATAATGACACTGACTTGGTGAGCTAATGACACTGATACTGGGGTACAGGATAATGACACTGACACACTTGGGTACAGGGATAATGACACTTGGTCAGGATAATGACACTGACACTTGGGGTGCAGGATGATGATACTGACAACTTGGTGGGTTGCAGGATAATGATACTGACACTTGTAGGTTGCAGGATAATGACACTGACACTTGTGGTGCAGGATAATGACACTGATACTTGGGGTACAGGATAATGACACTGATACTTGGGTACAGGATAATGACACTTGGGGTACAGGATAATGACACTGACACTTGGTGTGCAGGATGATGACACTGACACTTGGGGTGCAGGATAATGACACTGACACTTGGGGTGCAGGATAATGACACTGATACTTGGGGTACATGGATAATGACACTGATACTTGGGGGTGAAGGATAATGACACTGACACTTGGGGGGCATGTATAATGGGTCGATAATGACACTGAATGGGGAACAGGATAATGACACTGACTACTTGGGTGAAGGATAATGACACTGACCTTGGGCAGTAATGTCACTAACTGGGAACAGATAAAGACTGACACTGGTACTGGTAGCGCATCTCTTCAGTTGATACTAGTTGGCTTGTCACTCATATTACAATTTTCTTAACTGTCAACAGGGAGATCTGAATTTTAGGACCAAGCTATATCTCTATTTTCTGGATTACACCTCTTCTTCCAGACCACTCCCAGTTAAACCCTCCTTCCAAAAAAATACAATAGAGTTGATGGTAAAAATCATCTATAGTCATATATTACCACAGTGATAGCTTTCTGGGCACAGATGTAGATAATGCTGTAGATTTCATCTGCAGCTTAATATAACCCCCGTGACTCACCGGTGACGGTCTGTTGGTGTCATTCACATTCCTTTACATCTTCATTGCGTCTAAACCGCCATGGGAACTTTTTCCATACGCATCTCATCTCTGCAGGATGCAACCACTGACATCTCTATCTTTAGATCAGCACTTTTCAAGCACCTCTACACAAAATACATGGTGCTATGTGCAATAATAAAGTCTCCCTGATGCCCCCACAGCAATGGTGCCCCCACATGATAATAATGTACTTTTGGTGTCGCCATACAATATTAATAATTTCCTCACACACCAATGTGTCACACTGTCTGTAGGGAGACACCCAGCGCTGGACAACGATGGGAGGGAGGAGACCTTGATGCTAAGGGCAAAAGGGGAGATGTTGACCCCTAGATAAACTAGCGCTGGCACCTTAACTTCCCTATACAGTTTCTGCAACTGTCGCCGCCAGGATACCTATTCCCTGACTGACCCTGAATTACTACTAAATAAGGATCAAAGGGGGTGAACACTGTTCAGCACGGCTACCACCTAAAGATAAACACAAGGGAAACAAACAAAGAGGGAAGGAAAGAAACACTTAGGCTGCTTTCACATTACGATTTTCGGTCATCTGATTGTATCCGTTTCAAAACGGATACAATCGGATCCGAAATCGGATCCCATGTTCCCCTATGGGAATCGGATCAGATCGGATGTGCCACTATTGGCATCCGATTTTGGTACCATCCGATCTGATCCGATTTAATCACGGGCACAAAAACGTAGCCTGCTACGATTTTGTGTCCATGACTCAAATCGGACAGCATCGGATCAATGCTGATCCAAGTGCCCACAACATGGGAGCCTATGGACATCGGATCCGAGTTCACCCCGGATCCGATGTCGGCTCCGTATTCCCTGTCTCTCCCTGCTGCTGCTCCTCCATCTTCTTCCCTCTGCTATTCTATGCTGTCTCCCCGCTATTCTATTCTGTCCCCCGCTATTCTATCTCCCTGCTATTCTATCCTCATCTAATCCCTATCCTGTCCCCTTTTGTCTTCCCTGTGTGTAAAAATAAACAAAAACCCCTCCTGGAGTATACATCACCTTGTCACCGGCTCCCACGCTGCAACACAATCGGGGCTGAAGGACCTGTCATGATGTCACAGAGCCGGTCACATGACCCGTCAGCTAACTGGCTCTCTGACATCATCAAAGGCTCTTCAGTCCCGATGGTGTTGCAGCGTGGGAGCCGGTGACAAGGTGATGTATACTCCAGGAGGGGTTTTTGTTTATTTTTACACACAGGGAAGACAAAAGGGGACAGGATAGGGATTAGATGAGGATAGAATAGCAGGGAGATAGAATAGCGGGGGACAGAATAGAATAGCGGGGAGACAGCATAGAATAGCAGAGGAAGAAGATGGAGGAGCAGCAGCAGGGAGAGACAGGGAATACGGAGCCGACATCGGATCCGGGGTGAACTCGGATCCGATGTCCATAGGCTCCCATGTTGTGGGCACTTGGATCAGCATTGATCCGATGCTGTCCGATTTGAGTGACAAGGTGATGGAGGAGATCTTGTTTTTTTTTTACACACAGGGAAGACAAGAGGGGATAGGATAGGGATTAGATGAGGATAGAATAGCGGGGTACAGAATAGAATAGCGGGGAGACAGCATAGAATAGCAGAGGGAAGAAGATGGAGGAGGCAGCAGCAGGGAAAGACAGGGGACCGCAGGATCCACACGGATCCTGCATAGGATCGGATGGCTATTTGCCATCCGATTGCAGGGATCCGTGTGGATCCGTGCCTGTCCGTGGGATCCTCCTTCAAAGTTGGATCCCACGGACAGGCACTAAATCGTAGTGTGAAACCAGCCTTAGCTTGAGAAGATCCACACAGCAATTCAATAGAAACTCCAGGATACACTGCTGAGCTGAGAAGCTTCCTCCATACACCTGACAAGCTATCACCAGCAGTGCATCTTGGGAGCCAATGGAAATATATAGACAGCGCAAGGTTAGGGATCGGCTGGGTTCTAGTGACCTCCAGCTTTCACTAAAAGGGAAAAGCCTCCTAAAGCGACAGAGACATCTTTTAAGGATTTGGGCTGTTTGGCCAAATGCTGGGACCTTCTGTGAGTGACCTCTGCAGTCTCATCCATGCCTCCTGACACACCGGTAACACAATGTCCGCCAATTGTACTTCCACAACAATAAGAGTAATGTTTGGGTCCCTATCCAGTATTGTCGCCCATAAGTATCCCAACAATAGTAATAGCGCCCTCCCCCACTATTGATAGTACCCTCTCAATACGAATAATGTCCCCTAAACAGTAGTAGTGACCCCTCATTACTAATAGTCCTCCCCTCTGTAGTAAGTGGCCCCTCAATACTAATAGTCCTCCCCATTATAGTAAGTGACCCCTCAATACTAATAGTCCTCCCTTTGATAGTAAGTGGCCCCTTATACTGCACAGCTGATGGGGGTGGGGAATAGGAAGCTGTTCACCTCAACACTCATCGGATTCCAGGCACCTGGAACAGTGGCTGGCTCCACCAATCAGTTCAGAAGAATAAGGTATTTTCCAGGGCCACTGGACCATACTGACAGCAACTTTATTAGAACATATTTAAAAAGACTTACATCTCGCCGGACGCGTTTCGGACAAGGTCCTTACTCATCGACGCGATGAGTAAGGACCTTGTGCGAAACGCGTCCGGCGGGATGTAAGTGTTTTTAAATATGTTCTAATAAAGTTGCTGTCAGTATGGTCCAGTGGCCCTGGAAAATACCTTTATTCTTCTGGCCCCTTAATACTAATAGTCCTCCCCTCTATAGTAAGTTACCCTCAAAACTAATAGTCCTCCCCTTAATAGTAAGTGGCCCTCAATACTAATAGTCCTCACCTCAATAGTAAGTGACCCCTCAATCCTAATAGTCCTCCCCTCGATAGTAAGTGGCCTTCCTATACTAATGGTCCTCTCTTCGATAGTAAGTGACCACTCAATATTAACAGTGTTCCCCTAGATAGTAAGTGAACCCTCAATACTAATAGTCCTCCCCTCAATAGAAAGTGACCCCTCAATACTAATAGTCCTTCCCTCGATAGTAAGGGACCCCTCAATACTAATAGTCCTCCCCTAGATAGTAAATGACCCCTCAATACTATTAGTCCTCACCTCAATAGTAAGTGACCACTCAATACTAATAGTCCTCCCTTCAATATTAAGTGACCCTTCAATATTAATAGTCATCCCCTAGATAGTAAGTGACATCTCAATCCTAAGAGTCCTCCCCTCAATAGTAAATGACCTGTCAATACTAATAGTCCTCCCCTCAATAGTAAGTGACCCCTCAATACAAATAGTCCTCACCTTGATAGTAAGTGACCCCTCAGTACTAATAATCCTCCCCCAAATAGTAAGTGACCCCTCAATACTAATAGTCCTCAACTCAATAGTAAGTGACACCTCAATACTAATAGTCCTCCCCTCAATAATAAGTGACCCTTCAATCTTATTAGTCCTCCCCTCAATAGTAAGTGACCGCTCAAAACTAATAGTTCTCCCCTCGATTGTAAGTGATCCATTTATTCTAATAGCCCTTACTCGATAGTAAATGACCCCTCAATACTAATAGTCCTCCCCTCAATAGTAAGTGACCCCTCAATACTAATAGTCCTCCCCTCAATAGTAAGTGACCTCTCAATACTAATAGTCCTCCCCCAGATAGTAAGTGATTCTTAATACTAATAACATTTCCTCTACAATGACCGAAATCGAACCAACACTGCGCTACATCAGCACGTATAATCACGAGTGGAACACCATGAGGAGCATTCTCCAGCGACATTGGGATGTCCTCATGACTGATCCTAATTTGAAAAAGTGCTTGCCGACAAGACCTCTTATGACGCCTCGGCGTGCCAGGAGTCTTAGTGACATCCTGGTTAGTAGCCATTACGTACCGTACATCCCAAATCCCTTTGGCTCTCGGGGTCCTATTTTGGGTTGTTACCCTTGTGGGAACTGCGTTTCCTGCACCAATGTTGAGTGTGCTACTCACTTTCATTCTGCTGACGGCTCACGTGGGTATGAGATCAGGCACAGAATTTCATGTACATCTACCCATGTGGTATACTTTGCCCAATGTGCCTGCTCCCTGATCTACGTGGGGTTAACGTCGCGAGAATTGAGGGTGAGGGTACGTGAGCACGTCCGAGACATCATTGCAGCGGGCACCGCAAAAGATCCCACAATCTTAAAAACACTTCCTAAACATTTTCTTAAATTTCATGGGAGCAACCCTGATTCCTTGAGGGTCAGGGGGATTGATATGGTGCGTTGTGGTAATCGCGGAGGTGATTATAGGAAATTGCTGGCTCGCATGGAAACAAAGTGGATAACGTTGTTGGGCACGCTAACTCTCAATGGTCTCAATGAGACTGTCTCCTTTAGTTCATACTTGTAATGTATTGCCTGTCTAACCACCTCAGATTCCTTCTTTTCCGTTTTTTTCCTCTTTTCTTATTTTTTCCGGTTCTTGTTTTGTAGGATTTATACAATCACACATCACTTTAGCACTTTTCATGATGCTTGGCCCTTCGCTGAAGTCCCCTGCCCAAGGATCGCCTCCTCATCACTACGCAACACTGGAGTCAACATTCCAGGGGCGGAACTACCGTGGTGCAGCTGGTGCAGCTGCACCAGGGCCCCGGCCCGCTAGGGGGCCCCTGAAGGCTCCAGCGGCGGGTCCGTTCCGCTCCCTGACAGGTGGGTGGTAGTGGCCGCAGGAGGAGAATCTCCAGGATTCAATTGTCAGTGAGTCCCGGTGGGGGGGGGGCAGCATTTTCCCCCTCTCCTGTGAGGAATCACCGCCGCCGCCGGGCCCCGCCCCCTGAGCTGTCAGTTCTGATCTGCTTGTGGCCTGACTGGAGCAGTGTGTGGTGAGGTCATCACGCTGCAATCTCACCACACGCTGCTGCTGGAGACTCAGCAGCGCGGAGGATGCCAAGGATGGCGGGACTGGTGAGGACTGAAGTGCAGTGCTCCATGGAGGAGGAGTGTGTGGTGTGTTGAGTGGTGAATGTATGTATGTATGTATGTATGTATGTATGTATGTGGTGTTGTGTTGTACCTTCAGTGCTGTTTGCAGCCCTCCTCCTCGTCTGTGGCTGCTTCTAGCCGGCAGCAGATTTGTTTACTTTCATTATCTCCTGACATGCTGCCGGCTTTGTTATTAGAAGCAGTCGGACGGAAGGGACACTGCACACAACACTCACTGGAGGGAGATAAAAGACAGAGTGGAGGGAAAGAGTTTTGGGGGGAGGAGAGCAAGAGCTGAGGGCCCCAGCTGTGCAGAGAAGACAAAGGCCCCAGGTGCCCCCTGTCAGTGGGGCAGAGTGTCAGTGGGGCAGAGGGGACACAGCCACAGGTGCCCCCTGTAAGTGGGGCAGAGGGGACACAGGTCATAGGTCCCCCCTGTCAGTGGGGCAGAGGGGACACAGCCACAGGTGCCCCCTGTAAGTGGGGCAGAGGGGACACAGGCCATAGGTCCCCCCTGTCAGCTATGCAGAGGAGACAAAGGCCCCAGGTGCCCCCTGTCAGTGGGGCAGAGTGTCAGTGGGGCAGAGGGGACACAGCCACAGGTGCCCCCTGTAAGTGGGGCAGAGGGGACACAGGTCATAGGTCCCCCCTGTCAGTAGGGCAGAGGGGACACAGCCACAGGTGCCCCCTGTAAGTGGGGCAGAGGGGACACAGGCCATAGGTCCCCCCTGTCAGCTATGCAGAGGAGACAAAGGCCCCAGATGCCCCCTGTCAGTGGGGCAAAGGGGACACAGGCAATAGGTCCCCCCTGTCAGTGGGGCAGAGGGGTCACAGGCCACAGGTGCCCCTGTCAGCTATGCAGAGGAGACAAAGGCCCCAGGTGCCCCCTGTCAGTGGGGCAGAGTGTCAGTGGGGCAGAGGGGACACAGCCACAGGTGCCCCCTGTAAGTGGGGCAGAGGGGACACAGGCCATAGGTCCCCCCTGTCAGCTATGCAGAGGAGACAAAGGCCCCAGATGCCCCCTGTCAGTGGGGCAAAGGGGACACAGGCAATAGGTCCCCCCTGTCAGTGGGGCAGAGGGGTCACAGGCCACAGGTGCCCCTGTCAGCTATGCAGAGGAGACAAAGGCCCCAGGTGCCCCCCGTCAGTGGGGCAGAGTGTCAGTGGGGCAGAGGGACACAGCCACAGGTGCCCCCTGTAAGTGGGGCAGAGGGGACACAGGTCATAGGTCCCCCCTGTCAGTAGGGCAGAGGGGACACAGCCACAGGTGCCCCCTGTAAGTGGGGCAGAGGGGACACAGGCCATAGGTCCCCCCTGTCAGCTATGCAGAGGAGACAAAGGCCCCAGGTGCCCCCTGTCAGTGGGGCAAAGGGGACACAGGCAATAGGTCCCCCCTGTCAGTGGGGCAGAGGGGTCACAGGCCACAGGTGCCCCTGTCAGGGAGGCAGAGGGGACACAGGCCATAGGTCCCCCCCGTCAGTGATGCACAGGAGACACGGGCAACAGGTCCCTCCTGTGAGTGGAGTAGAAGGGTCAAGGCCACAGGTCCCCCCTGGGAGTGGGGCAGAGGGGCCACAGGTCCCCCCTGGGAGTGGGGCAGAGGGGCCACAGGCCACAGGTCCCCCCTGGGAGTGGGGCAGAGGGGACACCGGACACAGATCCTTCCTGTCAGTGGTGCACAGGAGACACGGGTCACAAGTCCCCCCTGTGAGTGGGGTAGAGGGGCATAGGCCACAGGTCATCCATGTCAGTGGGGTAGAGGGGTCACAGGACACAGGCCCTCCCTATCAGTGGGGCAGAGGGGTCACAGGTCCCCCTGTCATTGGGGAAGAGGGGACACAGGCAAACAGGTTTCCCCTGAGAGTCGGACAGAGGGGACACAGGACCCCCTTGTGAGTGGGACAGAGGGGACACAGTACCCCCTATCAGTGGGGCAAAAGGGACACAGGTCTCCCTGTCAGTGGGGAAGAGGAGTCACAGGCCACAGGTTCCTCCTGTGAGAGTGGAGGGAAAAGCAGCTCTATGGTCCCCCCTGTTAGTTGATGGGGAGACACAGCACACAGGGGGAGAGGTAAAGTGCACAGGGCGTCCCTGTCAGGGGAGGGGGTAAGACACAGCACACAAGGGGGAGGCACAGGAGGAGAAAAACAGCCCGCAGCATATATACATATACTGTATATCCAGACCCTAGCCTCTATAATATATCACACCCTCTATATTATATATAGACAACTTTGTGTTATGTATACACAACCCGCAGCCTCAATTATATACACATATATATGTTTACAGCAAGTATGTGGCCCACCGAGTTGATTTCGCCCAGGGCCCACAAATATCTGGAGCCAGCCCTGTGTGTGTGTTATACAGTGGGGTTTGTGTAGGGGGATATGTATATTTCTGGGGCAGTATAGTGATACTTTTATTTTTAAGGGCATCGTGTCAGAAAGTGCTGCTGAAGATGGAGAAGAAAGAAAGTTTCTAGAGATGAACTGTGGATGTCAAATCTCATCATGGCGCCTGTGCTACAAAGAAAGAAAAGGAATGGGAACAACTCCAATCAGAGAAGATGTCATCTACAGTATAAGGTACCTTCATGGGGCGGGTGCTGGGAGATTACAGCGCGGCCGCCAACCGCCCACAGCATCGCTCTGACATACACTCCCCCGTGAGGTGCTGTCGGGTTTGAGCTGCGCCGCACACCCGCAGCTTTATTGTGACATTGAGTCCCGGGGGGGGGGGCCCCGAAAAATTTCTTGCACCGGGGCCCACTACAGTCTGGGTCCGCCCCTGCAACATTCACTATGGAGACAATGAAAGTCCAACCATTTCAATAGGAGGACTGAATTTTAATGTTATAATTAGGCATTTATTATAGTCTATATATGAAATGTGTTATTTTGTGCCCTATCTCTCTGATCTGTTGCTCCATGTTCACTGATCTAGTTACTATGGCGATACGGAATGCTGCACGGATATCGCGGTTCCCATGGAGGGCTGTGCCGGGTCTTGGCTCCTCCCCTTCCGCTTGGTAGCGATGGTGACGTGTCCCATCACCAAGCGTCGGGTTGAAATACGCATAGACCTTTGCCTGCCCCCTGACGTTGAGCTGCAAGTCTGCGCATGCGCGTGACGTCAGCGGAACCCGGAAGTGCCGAACACCGCACCTGGGTTCCCTGGCGCTATAAAAGCACGGTAGCAGCTATAGTTTGGTGTCATCTACATCCATATACACCTCCCTGAAGAAGCCGTGCTACCACGCTGGTGAAACATATGTAGGGGCCATTTCAAACAGGACCACGCTACCTTTAGAGCTCTGCTCTCCCTTTATGGTTCTTATATAGGTATGCCTTGAACAGCCTTTAAGATTGTCTCTCTCATTATCCTTGCATTTACTTTTATTTGCTTTGTTGGACATCATATGTGTAATGTATAGTCTAATGCAATATAGCTTAGCTATAGAACCTGTTTTTTTTCTATGTACTGTATATGACCCATATGAAATTACGATGCACACTGCACTTTACTAACCAGTGTCAACATTTTTGTACTTGTTATATACCATATGTATAAGTCCAGCATCTTCTGTAATTGCACCTTGGATTTTGTGAGCCATTGTAACCATAGAGGTGATGTGCACCTCATACCTCTTTGTATCCACTTTATTGTATCACGCATTTTAAAAAATCAAAATAAAAATTTAACTTATTACTGCAATATACTCCAATTTTTCTCATGTTTTATAAATGTATACTTTGGAGATTATGCAAACATAACCCTAAGAGGTGATTTACTCACCAGGGTATAATATTGCTAATATGCTGACAAAGATTTTGTTATTAATCCTCTCAATACCAGTTGTGTCCCCCTCAATAGTAAAATGACATATATTTAGTACTATTGCCCCAGTTAAATAGTATTTGTGTGTGCCCTATTAATAGGAATAATGTTTTCCCAATATTAGCAGTGACCCTTCAATATTATTAGTCCTCCTCTCAATACTAATACTGCCTCTTCAATAGTAATAGTGCCTAGTCTCAATAGTAAGAGTAACCTTTCAATACTAGTTGTGTCCCACATAATAGTAAAGGGTCCTCTAATTAGTATTAGTGCCCCACTGAATAGTATTAGTTCCCCTTAAAATAATAGTGCCCACTCAATAGTAAAAGTACCCATATCAAGTGTAATAGTGAACTCCTATAATATTAGTAGTGCCCACTCATCAACAGAATTGTTCCTTCTCATTACTAATATTACTCCCTTAATGGTAATAGTGACCATTCACTAATAATAGTGCCCTCGTCAATAATATTAGTCACGCTCAATAGTAATAGTTCACCTTGAGGGCATAAGGGGGAATGTTGCTTCTTGTGCAGAGTGGCATGCTTGACTTGCTGTGTAAGGGGACTTATAGACCAGGCAATGCTTCTCTGGGAAATTAAATATGTAAATGGCCTCTCCAATGTCATTCTCCACAAGATCTCCAGTGAGAGGCCTCTCACCTAATCAAATCAGATATCCTGCTTTGCACTGAGGAGGGGCAACATCCCACAACACATGCCTGTAAATGGAGTTTCTGGTTTGGCTTCTTGTCCTAAGTCACAAGGCAAGGCTTGTTAAAGGGTTGATATTATATATTATATATTTTAGGATTGTTACTTTCAATCCGAGGCACTAGAGATCAAGTCTTCCTCATTCTACAGACCCTTTTTGCCTATTTAATTTTCAAAAGGAGCATTGCATGGCCTATAAGTCTCCTTACACTGGCACATCAGACATGTCACTCTCCACAAGGAGAAACATTGCCATTTAGATTTGTAGTTTGAAGAGTCAGAAGAGCTAGAAGAGTTGTGAAATGAAGACAGTGAACCAATAAAGGGAAGGGTGACAGACTAGGTTGCATACTGCTTGTGAATGCATGAAAGAGATTTATTGAGATAGCAAGCCCTGTAACTGTACTGGATAAACTTGCAGTCTGGACCTTAATACAACAAGAATATCCTGGATTCAGGAAAGTGGAACATACACTATAAGGTGCCTTTTTTTTGGAAGTACACTGAGCTGTAGGCTGATTTTTCTGCTAAGGAAAAAAAAAAAAAAAAAAGAATAATTTAAATCTGATTTCCTAGCGAGTGTGACGAGCTGCGTGTGACGGAGCGTAAGTGCGGACGGAAGTAAGTGTGTGACTTGTGATTCAGTGACTTTGGATTCAGGGAGTTTGGAAGGGAGGACTTACTGAATTGCTGGTTGTATTTAATTAATACTTTGCATTTCTTTTTACTTATCATTTCTGTCTGGTGCAATCCCCATTAGGAAATGAGCTCCATAATTGGCAATGCCATCCAGTGTACATCTTGGCACATGTATGCATTCCTTGAACAGCCGGTCAAGGGTGCATACTGCTGTGTGAGATGTGAGTACGTTGTGCATTTGAAGCCCAGATACTGGATCTAAATGAGCAACTGACAACGCTGAGATCCATAGACAATATGGAAAGGAGTCTGCTGCTCATTGAACAGCTGCTCAATGGGATAGATGTGGGGGAGGATGGTAGTATGGAGCTGCAGGACCGTGAGGTAGCTAGCTGGGTGACAGTTAGAAGGCGGGGTAGAGGGAAGGGTGCCAGGGAGGCTAGCCCTGATCTGGCACACCCCAATAAATTTGCTATGTTGGCAGATGAGGGGGGTGTGAGTTCAGGTACAGCACTGCTGCAGCAGGGCATGACCTCTGAAAGCCGGAGGAGTGTCTGCTCCAGTAAGGGGAAAAACAGGAGAGTAGGGCAGACCAGACAGGTGCTGGTAGTGGGGGACTCAATTATTAGGGGAATAGATAGGGCAATCTGTCACAAAGACAGGGATCGTCGAACAGTGTGCTGCCTACCTGGCGCCGAGTCCGGCACATCGCTGATCGGGTTGACAGATTACTGGGAGGGGCTGGTGAGGACCCAGCTGTCATGGTGCACATTGGCACAAATGACAAAGTTAGAGGTAGGTGGAAGGTCCTTAAAGATGATTTCAGGGAATTAGGCTGCAAGCTTAAGGCAAGGACCTCCAAGGTAGAATTCTCTGAAATACTGCCTGTACCACGTGCCACACCAGAGAGGCAAAGGGAGATTAGGGAGATAAATACGTGGCTCAGGAATTGGTGTAGGAAGGAGGGGTTTGGGTTCCTGGAGAACTGGGCCGACTTCTCTGTTGGCTACAGGTTCTATGCTAGGGACGGGCTGCACCTCAATGGGGAGGGTGCAGCTGTGCTGGGGGAGAAAATGGCTAGAAGGTTGGAGGAGTGTTTAAACTAGGGATTGGGGGGAGGGTATTCATTGTATGGGAGGGGAAGATAGTGTAAATAGTAACCTGGGCACAAGTAATAAAATGGGGGTGGCATGGGGGGTGGGGTTAGAACAGTCAATATAGTAGGAAGGAATAGAGGTAAAGAGAGATGCATAAAGTGCATGTACACTAATGCCAGAAGTCTCACCAACAAAATGGAGGAATAAGGGTATGTGCCCACAGGACGGTTTAGTGCGGGTTTCAGCGGTTTCGCCGACGTTTTAAGTTGTTTTATTTAAATTTATGTTAATCCAAACCAGCGTTGGATTAACTTGAACCTATGGCAATTGGAAACCGCAGTGCCCACTATGCCGGTTATATTATGCTCATCTTCATCCAGTTCACCGGTTTTCAGGCGGTTTGTGAAGATTGAGCATGTCAATTTTCAAGTGCGTTTTTAAAGCGGTTAGAGCAAGGAAAGTGGCAAGAATCATAACAAAAAAATGCTATACAACCGCTGTAAAACCACTGGAAAACCGCTGGAAAACCGCTGACAAACGCTTGAAAACCGCTGGACTCTTCAGAGCTCAGGACTGTAGGCTCCAGAAGTTCACCACCGGTTTTCTGACGGTCAGAATGATGCAAGAACCGTCCTGTGGGCACATACCCTTAGAATTGATTTTGTTGGAAAATAATTATGACATGGTGGGGATTTCGGAGACTTGGCTGGACGAGAGTCATGACTGGGCTGTTAATTTACAGGGCTATTGTCTGTTCAGAAATGACCGTACAAATAAGCGAGGAGGAGGTGTATGTTTATACGTAAAATCATCCTTAAAACCCATCCTGCGTGATAATATAGTTGAATCTAATGGAAATGTAGAGTCTCTGTGGGTGGAGATAAGGGGAGGGGGAAAAAATAATAAATTACTGATAGGGGTTTGTTATAAGTCCCCAACAATAATGGAAGTGGAGGAGAATATCCTCATAAAGCAAATAGATGAAGCAGCGACTCAGGGAGAAGTCATTATTATGGGGGACTTCAACTACCCTGAAATACATTGGGGAACAGAAACCTGCAGTTTCAGCAAAGGTAATAAGTTTTTGAAAACTATGAGAGACAATTACCTTTCACAACTGGTTCAGGACCCAACAAGAAGGGGGGCACTGCTGGACCTAATATTAACCAACAGGCCGGACCGCATATCAAATATACGGGTTGGAGGTCACTTGGGTAATAGTGATCATAACATAATAAGCTTTCAAGTATCCTTTACTAAGATGTGTAGTAGAGGGGCTACAAGGACACTAAACTTCAGGAAGGCAAATTTCCAACGGTTGAGAGATGATCTTAGTGCAATAAACTGGGACGATGTCCTGAGACATAAAAGTGCACAAAGCAAATGGGAGATGTTTATTAGCATCCTGAATAGGACTGTGCACAATATATACCCTATGGGAATAAGCATGCTAGAAATAGGAGGAAACCACTATGGCTAAATAAAGCGGTAAGAGGTGCAATATGTGACAAAAAGAAAGCATTTAGGGAATTAAAGCAAGTAGGTAGTGATGAAGCATTAAATAAATACAGAAAATTAAATAACATCTGTAAAAAGCAAATTAAGGCAGCAAAGATTGAGACAGAGAGACTCATTGCCAAAGAAAGTAAAAATAATCCCAAATATTTTTTAACTACATAAATAGTAAGAAACTAAAAAATGATGGTGTTGGCCCCTTTAAAAATAGTCTGGGTGAAATGGTGGATGAGGATGAGGAAAAAGCCAATATGCTAAATGACTTTTTTTCAACAGTATTTACACAAGAAAATCCCATGACAGACAATATGATCAGTGATAACAAAAATTCTCAATTAAATGTCACCTGCTTAACCCAAGAGGAAGTACGGCATCGTCTAAAAATCACTAAAATTGACAAATCCCCGGGCCCGATGGGATACACCCCAGAGTGCTGCAGGAATTAAGTACTGTCATAGATAGACCATTTTTTTAATATTTAAAGATTCCATTATAACAGGGTCTGTACCACAGGACTGGCGTATAGCAAATGTGGTGCCAATATTCAAAAAGGGGACAAAAACTGAACTTGGAAATTATGGGCCAGTAAGCTTAACCTCTACTGTGGGTAAAATCCTAGAGGGTTTTCTAAGAGATGCTATACTGGAGTATCTGAAAAAAATAACCTCATGACCATTATCAACATGGTTTTATGAGGGACCGTTCCTGTCAAACTAATCTGATAGCTTCTATGAAGTAGTAAGTTCTGGACTGGACCAAAGAAATGCAGTGGATGTGGTGTATATGGACTTTTCAAAAGCTTTTGATACGGTGCCACACAAAAGGTTGATACATAAAATGGGGGCAATGGGGATAGGGGAAAATATGTGTAAGTGGGTTAAGAACTGGCTTAGTGATAGAAACAAAGGGTGGTTATTAATGGAATACTCTCAGAATGGGTCACAGTTAACAGTGGGGTACCACAGGGGTCAGTGTTGGGCCCCCTTCTATTTAATATATTTATTAATGACCTTGTAAGGGGCATACAGAGTAGAATCTCAATATTTGCAGATGACACTAAACTCTGCAGGGTAATCAATACAGAGGAGGACAATTTTATATTACAGGAGGATTTATGTAAACTAGAGCTTGGGCTGATAAATGGCAAATGAGCTTTAATGGGGATAAATGTAAAGTCATGCACTTGGGCAGAAGGAAACAAAAGGTATAATTATGTGCTTAATTGTAAAACACTGGGCAAAACTGTCACTGAAAAAGACCTGGGTGTATGGGTAGATGACAAACTCACATTTAGTGGCCAGTGTCAGGCAGCTGCTGCAAAGGCAAATAAAATAATGGGATGCATTAAAAGAGGCATAGATGATCATGAGGAGAACATAATTTTACCTCTATACAAGTTACTAGTGCGACCACACTTAGAATACTGTGTACAATTCTGGTCTCCGGTGTATAAGAAAGACATAGCTGAACTAGAGCGGGTCCAGAGAAGAGCGACAAAAGTCATTAGAGGATTAAGGGGTCTGCAATATCAAGACAGGTTATTAAACTTGGCGTTATTTAGCTTGGAGAAACGAAGGCTTAGGGGTGATCTTATAATAATGTATAAATATATGAGGGGACAGTACAGAGACCTTTCTAATGATCTCTTTACTCTTAGGCCTGAGACTGGGACAAGGGGGCATCCTCTACGTCTGGAGGAAAGAAGGTTTAATCATAATCACAGACGCGGATTCTTTACTGTAAGAGCAGTGAGACTTGGAACTCTCTGCCACATGATGTTGTAATGAGTCAGTCACTACTAACATTTAAGAAGGGCCTGGATGCCTTTCTTGAAAACTATAATACTACCGGTTATTTTATACTAGAGTTCTTTGATCCAGGGAGCTAGTCTGATTGCCATATCTGGAGTCAGGAAGGAATTTTTTTCCCCAATGTGAGCTTAGTGTTGCCACATGTTTTTTTTTTTGCCTTCCTCTGGATCAACATGTTAGGCTTATGGGTTGAACTAGATGGACAAAGTCTTCCTTCAACCTTAAAAACGATGTTACTATGTTACTATACAAGGGCTACACTATAATTGCCAGGGCATGGGTACTGCTGAAAATGGGCTGTGATCAGTTAATGACAATTAGTTGAAATGGAATATTCAAGCCACATAGCTGAAATGTTGTTCCAAACAAGTGAAGTGATACCAGATGTGACCATTATACCTGTGATTCTGTGTAGGGGCTCACTTAATGTTTTATTGGATAGCCCTTGGATCAATGTTATACTATGGGGCAGTGCGGACCAGGGATTTTTTTCCTCATACCATATCAGCATGAGAAAAAAATTGCAGCATGCTGGGAGTGGCATCATAAGTTGGACGGCGCGCTTCCCATTCAAGTCTATTGGTATGTGCAAAACATCGGACTGCTCTTGTCATCAGAGTGCAGTTTGATTTACGACAACAGACAATGGAAAAGATGGAGAAATTATGTTCTTTGTCTTCTCTGCACCTGTGATGCGAATCTCTTATGCGAGAGAATTGGATTGTATTAACTATTATGGATAACCCAGGAATCTTTTGGCGTGAGGGCAGGAAACAACTGAGACAAAGTTATGCAGTGAGAAAGTATATTGTAACGTGGTAAAAAATAAACAAAGGTGCAGGAAATATATCAGAGTAAAACTTTTATTTATCAAATGCATATTCAAGTATTTTAGTCCAGATAAAAGTGACTCTCAATGTGTCTTCAAGGTGGAAAACTGGCCCCAAAATTTGAACAAAAGGTGTGTGTTATAGAACGACTCACCACAAAGAGGAAAGACATCCTGATAGAGAAGATGAGAAAGAGGAATATCACTAGGTCTGAGCTGGATAATCTCCTGAGATCTTACATTATATAAAACTAATTAGTTAAGAAGGAACACTTGATCTCTTGGCTGCGGACATGAGATAAATCAAAGACAAGTTTTTATTCCAAGTTTTCCATGTAACAGAGGAGCTGCTTTTTCTTTGTTCTGTTCTGCCTTGTTAGTAAAGGCCAGGAATATTCTTAATCATATCATCTCTCTACCATATATCAGCTCATTATGTACAAAGATATAACTACTATAATACTGACCCTATGCACAAGAATATAACTACTATAATACTACCCCTATGTACAAGAATATAACTATATAAATACTGACTCTATGCACAAGAATATAACTAATATAATACTGCCCCCAATATACAAGATATAACTACTATATACTGCCCCCTATGTACAAGAATATAACTACTATAATACTGCCCTATGTACAATAATATAACTAATATAATACTGCCCCTATGTACAAGAATATAACTAATATAATACTGCCCTAATATACATGAATATAACTACTATAATATTGCCCTATGTACAAGAATATAACTACTATAATACTGCCCCTATGTACAAGAATATAACTACTATAATACTGCCTCTATGTACAAGAATATAACTACCGTATATACTCGCGTATAAGCCGAGTTTTTCAGCCCAAAAATTGGGCTGAAAAGTACCCCCCTCGGCTTATACGCGAGTCAGTGACGGCAGCCCTAGCAGCCCTAGCAGCCCCAGCATCCCCAGTAATGCAGGGCCCCCCCAGCCTGACTCCGGTCACCTGTAAAGCAAATTATACTTATCACTGTCCCGCTGTCCGCGCCCGCCGCTGCTGACATCCGCGATCCTCCATCTTCATGCGTCTTCTTCCTGTTTCCTATGTTCGTCGCAGCCAATGACGTCATTGCCGGCGCCGAACACAGGAAACAGGAAGAAGACGCATGAAGATGGAGGATCGCGGATGTCAGCAGCGGCGGGCGCGGACAGCGGGACAGTGATAAGTATAATTTGCTTTACAGGTGACCGGAGTCAGGCTGGGGGGCCCTGCATTACTGGGGCTGCCTGTATACTACCACTGGGGCTGTATATACTACTGGGGCTGCCTGTAAACTACACTGGGGCTGTATATAATACTGGGGCTGCCTGTAAACTACCACTGGGGCTGTATATAATACTGGGGCTGCCTGTATACTACCACTGGGGCTGTATATACTACTGGGGCTGCCTGTAAACTACCACTGGGGCTGTATATAATACTGGGGCTGCCTGTATACTACCACTGGGGCTGTATATACTACTGGGGCTGCCTGTATACTACCACTGGGGCTGTATATAATACTGGGGCTGCCTGTATACTACCACTGGGGCTGTATATACTACTGGGGCTGCCTGTATACTACCACTGGGGCTGTATATACTACTGGGGCTGTATATACTACTGGGGCTACGTGTATACTACCACTGGGGCTGTATATACTACTAGGGCTGTATATACTACTGGGGCTGCGTGTATACTACCACTGGGGCTGTATATACCACTGGGGCTGCTGCTGTATATACCGCTGGGGCTGCTGCTGTATACTACCACTGGGGCTGCTGTATATACCTCTGGGGCTGCTGTATACCACACTGCTGGGGGCTGTATACCTGTGCTGGGGTCCACCCTCGGCTTATACACGAGTCAATAGATTTTCCCAGGTTTTGGGGGCAAAAGTAGGGGGGTCGGCTTATACACAGGTCGGCTTATACACGAGTATATACGGTACTATAATACTGCCCCTATGTACAAGAATATAACTACTATAATACTGCCCCCTATGTACAGGAATATAGTTACTATAATACTGCTCCTATGTACAAGAATATAACGACTATAATACTGCTCCTATGTACAATAATATAACTAATATAATACTGCCGCTATGTACAAGAATATAACTAATATAATACTGCCCTTATATACAAGAAAATAACTACTAAATACTACCCTATGTACAAGGATATAACTAATATAATACTGACTCTAGCACAAGAATATAACTAATATAATACTGCCCCAATATACAAGAATATAACTACTATAACACTGCCTCTATGTACAAGAATATAACTACTATAATACTGCCCCTATGTACAGGAATATAGTTACTATAATACTGCTCCTATGTACAAGAATATAACGACTATAATACTGCTCCTATGTACAATAATATAACTAATATAATACTGCCGCTATGTACAAGAATATAACTAATATAATACTGCCCTTATATACAAGAAAATAACTACTATAATACTTCCCCTATGTACAAGAATATAACTACTATAATACTGCCCTATGCACAAGAATATAACTACTATAATACAGCCCCTATGTACAAGAATATAACTACTATAATACTGCCCTTATGTACAAGAATATAACTACTATAATACTGCCCCTATGTACAAGAATATAACTACTATAATACTGCCCCTATGTGCAAGAATATAACTACTATAATACTGCCCTTATGTACAAGAATATAACTACTATAATACTGCCTCTATGTACAAGAATATAACTACTATAATATTGCCTCTATGTACAAGAATATAAGTACTATAATACTGCCCTATATGCAAGAATATAACTACTATAATATTGCTCTATGTACAAGAATATAACTAATATAATACTGCTCCTATGTGCAAGAATATAACTACTATAATATTGCCCTATGCACAAGAATATAAACTACTATAATACTGCCCCTATGTACAAGAATATAACGAATATAATACTGCGCCTATGTACAAGAATATAACTACTATAATACTGCTCCTATGTACAAGAATATAACTACTATAATACTGCTCCCATGTGCAAAAATATAACTACTATAATATTGCCCTATGTACAAGAATATAAACTACTATAATACTGCCCCTATGTAAAAGAATACTGCCCCTGTGGCGCCCCACTATGTAGGTGCCATAGAGGGGTACTGCACCCTTAAAAGAGGTGTAGTAGCCCCAGCTGCAAGTGGATTTCGGGATGATAGGCGGAACCCTAAACCCACACCCCACACAGTGGGAGGTAACCGGGCGGTGGTACAAAACCACCACTAGGGGAGTTAGAAAGATTGAAGGAGGTTGAGAGTGAGTCAGGTGGATGGCCTGAGGAGCAAAGGGGTCTCTTGGCTGAGGACCGGGAACGACGAGGACAAATCCCAGATACAGAGAACGAGAGGGGGATAGAGGAACTTGAGAGAGTTCGCCCCAGGAGAAAACCGGGTACCGGAGCCCGCACCTGTGGGAACCTTTAAGGCCCGCAGAAAATCCGAAGCACGGGCGTATATCTATATACGGCCCTGACTCTCAAGCGATCAATAGAGGGGACCAGACACAGCCAGGCAAAGCCGCAGTGTTTAGCAGAAGGTTACCCGATGGGAGCAAGAGAAGGAAAGAAAGTGAGAGACAGCAGGAGGCCAGATCTACTTTATGAGGTCAGACTTCACACCGACTACTGGGAAATAGGGAAGATTGGAACAGGAAAGACACATGCTGGGGGTTCCGTCCAGCTACCAGAGATCCGCTTGCAGCCACCCGTAGCCACTTGTCATTTAACATCTAACTGCACTGAGGACTGTAATAACGCTGCTTAAGTTCTAGTAAAGTACCCGGGTGAAGTGACTTTGACTCTGCTGCATCTTCTTTCCATGAACTGTTTCCTTTCAGAGGATTGCTGCCCCGGAGGTCCCAGTCCTGCCTTCAGGGGACTACACCATCTCAGCCGCAATACCACCGACCTCCGGAGGACTGTCGTGGCGCTGGTGATATCTCCCCAGGTACTGCAGGTGGCGTCACGACTAATATTGTACATAATCCCCTGTAAATAATATCCCTTTTTCAAGAGAACCGTCCCTCGGGACACGGGATCATTTCCCGTTACAAAGTTAACCCTTGCCGCCTGATACCCGAGTACCCCACACCCCGGGAGACACACTCCTATATACAAGAATATAACTACTATGATACTGCTCCTATATACAGGAATATAACTACCGTACTATAACACTGCTCCTATGTACAAGAATATAACTACTATAACACTGCTCCTATGTACAAGAATATATCTACTATATATACTGCCCTATGTACAAGAGTATAACTACTATAATACTGCTCATACATACAAGAATATAACTACTATAATACTGCTCCTATGTACAAGAGTATAACTACTATAATACTGCTCCTATGTACAAGAATATAACTACTATAATACTGCTCCTATGTACAAGAATATAACTACTATAATACTGCTCCTATGTACAAGAATATAACTACTATAATACTGCCTCTATGTACAAGAATATAACTACTATAATACTGTTCCTATGTACAAGAATATAACTACTATAACACTGCTCCTATGTACAAGAATATATCTACTATAATACTGCCCCTATATACAAGAGTATAACTACTATAATACTGCTCCTATATACAAGAATATAACTACTATAATACTGCCTCTATATACAAGAATATAACTACTATAATACTGCTCCTATATACTGGAATATAACTACTATAATACTGCCCCTATGTACAAGAATATAACTACTATAACACTGCCTCTATGTACAAGAATATAACTACTATAATACTGCTTCCATGTACAAGAATATAACTACTATAATACTGCCCCTATGTACAAGAATATAACTACTATAATACTGCTCCTATGTAAATAAATATGACTATTCTAAGACAGTATATTATTAATGAAAGAGAATACATCTACAATTATACAGAAGAACGATTGTTGTATCTTCTTTCAAATATAAAATGATAGTAAATGAAGATTAGCGGGATGTGTTCATGGCGCTCTGGTGAGTTAGATAACGTTCCCTGTGTGTATATCTTATTATTCTGTATTTCTGTATGCTCATCAGAGGTATAGTCTGTGAAGAAAATGACAAAGCCTCACAAGATGAGACTTGTGGAGGAGCCGGGTCCGGATCCCAGGTTGTAATTGTTTCACTTGCTGCTCTGTCAATTTGATAATAATTGATGTTTTATAAAACCTCAAATTCCAAACTCAGCGAAGCTCGTGATTTATGGGGCCATGTGATCATCTGTCACATCCAACGTGTTGCTATTTGCATCTTCAATGACAAGAGCACATAGAGGATTAGGATCATAAATATCAAGGCTTACAGTACACAAGTAATGGAGGCTTTGGATCTCAAAGTGCCAGGTTAAACTCCCATAATATCCAGTTTTCCTCGAATATAGATGGGATTAGGGTAAAGGAGGCTTGGGTCAAAACAAAAGTGGATGGATAATATATTCAGGAGCATCTCAATGAATTAGAATATCATTAAAAAGTTTATTTATTTCAGTAATTCAACACAAAAAGTGAAACACACATATTATAAAGAGTAGAGTGACCGGATCTCATATGGGGGGAAAAAATATCGGCATTTTGTCCGTCTGGACCCCACAAAACAATTCCCCTTTCCAGATATTGAGATAGCCAAAATTTGAGCTCGATCAAACGACGTTAACCCGTGCCGATCGTCGCTCAAAGTTTGAAAAAGTCCACATTTTTGGCCAAAAAGCTGACATATGGAGCCATAACCCCAGAACGGTAAATAATAAAAACACGCTTAAGATCTCAAAAGAAAGCTAATGTTGTTCTTCAAAATTTACATTTTATACATAATTGTTATTTTAAGTCAAACTGAGTTACAACAGCTTTTAGCCCCAAGAATGTGACCTGGTACCACAGGTGGCGTCACGATAAACTTACAAACTTTTATTCTCATTTCAACTACCCCCATTTAGTTGACCACCAGGGCCACAGATCTAAGGTTGCTGAACCAACATACTTGTAGCCCCTCTGTGGTGACTTAAAGGTGGTTTTTCTCCTACTTGGTCTCAAGGGTGGATACGCAAAGTACTGCTGCTTTCTGTGTGAGTGGGATAGTCATGCAATAGAATCACTACAATATAGGAGACCGGCCTCTCCGACATCACTTCAGTCTGGGAGTAAAAATGTCCTACATCCAGCACTTGTTGACCCACATACTCTTTTGTTACCACCATTGCATCTCAAGTTGGGCCTTGATAAGAACCTTGTAAAGACAATGGATGAAAATTCAAATTCATTCAAGTATCTCATTGATACATTTCCAGTGTTGAGTAAAGATGACCCACCCCAGAGCCGTGGGGCACTCAGAACCGGACTTTGGCACTACCAGGGGAGTCACGGGGTCGAGACCCGGCTCCGTGACCCTGGGGATCAGTCTTTAAAAGTTCAGGGGATAGGATTTAGGGGATAGGTGTAGTGACGTCACCCGTGGTAGCTGGCTATTGGGGCTAGTGCTGCGGTGCAGGACCTCCAGGGATGATGAATGGGCAGAAGTGGTGATATCACTCCCTACGGGTGGAGTGGCTCCCCAGGGCAACCGGTTCAGTCTATGGCAATGACCATTGGGGTGCAGAACGCAGGGCACTGAATTATCAACATACCCGCAGGGGTTGTTTCCTTTACCTTTACTGAAGCGGTAGAAGCAAAGCTACAGTCCACAGATGTTAGGAATCTGGGTGGCCTGAAAGCAAGTTAAGGTCTCCTCACTCAGCGAGTTCTGAGGCCTCCCTGCTGTGATCCTCTCTGCTGGTCCTGGCTGCCTGTAGCTAAGCTGCGACCCCGTACTCCTGCTAAAAAGTCTATCACCAGTAGGGCAGGCAGCTTGAACCCTTCCCGGGTGTCTCTCCTCTGGCCAATGTCCCTGAGCTCTTCATACTGCTATGCCTCCAGGTGCTTTGGTGGCCGGGAGACTTGTAATCTCCCGCCCTCCGGTTTTGGCTGCTGGACTTGTAACACCCTCGCAACCTTGGACTCCGTTGTCTGGTTCTGGTGCTCTGCTCTGGGGTGAACCGTTAACAGTCTACTCTCCCCAGTCCTACTCCTCTTCTCTCCTCAGACCCTCTCCTATGGGTCCCTCACACTGGCTAGTGAGTATCCTCAGACGTGCCTGACACCGCTCCAGTCTGCAGGATGTTTTCCAAACTCCTAGGAACTGGACTAACTAATCTTTCCCCCAGGCCAGAATTTATAGGGGAGCTCCCCTAAACCTGGATTAGAGCTCCCCCTTCTGGTCTGGAGTCAGGAAAGGTATTGTGTGCTGTGGGTTCACCTGGTGCGGATACCCCATTTTGCTTCCAAGCATGATGGTGGTGGTGAAGCAGGCAAACACACACACAATAGTCTCTGTTTCGGTACCCTTTTACTGAAATTCTGTAACAGGCACAGTCAAGGAGGGTAACCAGGTTATCGGTGCATTTTGGGACGTCCATCTTGGAGACTTGTGAGACCCCCTCTGTTAGTCTGTGCAGTAATTGGGGTAAGTTCTGCCTGAAGATGAACCTGCCACTCTTTCTCCTTTTACCTTTCAGCATGCTACTCCATAACCGACAATGAGGACCTTGCTGTGGGTATCCCTATTCTCCTCTTGGGCCACTGGTCCTATGCTTGGTCAGCTTTGGTGTCTTGCTTTCTTTAACTTCAGGGGGAATAGATCCTCCTGGTCTGTCCGGGCTTTCTCTGCTACCAATAGAGTAATAGCAGCTTCGGACTCCGGTATCCGGGTGGGCTAAAGGGATACCAGATATGTTCCCTTCTTCTGTTTTCCTACCTGTTCCACTGGCCTCCGTTCCTCTCTCTAGGGTGCTGCACAGCTGGGTCAGGTTTCCTGGTTCTGGGCTTGGCTTGGTCCCAGCAACCAGCTCCTTCAGCACTAGCTGTTCTCTTACCTGCACCCCTCCAGGTCTGGGGTGGAAGGTGTTGGGTGCTGTGTGTGCAAGGTGAGCATCCCTCCCTGCACCGGTGGGTCCTGTGACAATCCTCCGCAGGGGTGCCACATATTGCCTATTCTTGCTTGTCCATATGTTGATGGTTCCAAATGTCTATGTTCTCCCTTTTTGGTTTGCTCCTCTTCAGGTTTTCAGTATTTCCTTAGCATTGCACAGGGGTTGGAATCATCACCAGTGCAGGTGATTCAATTATCACCAGTGCAATACTAAGGAAATCCTGAAAACATGACCTGTTGGCAGTCTTGAGGACTGGAGTTCCCCACCCCTGAACTAAACCTAACTTAGGGTTAATCGGAATCATTGTAAATAATGGCTGCTGTGCTCCAACTACTGTTTAACATAAGTGTAATTCTGATTGGCTAAATCTAAGAATTTTTATATATGACAGTATTTCAACCGGGATGTGAAGACTTTTTTATATCTGCTGTATCAAAGGTGTTTTGGGGCCTTTAAAGGGACACTGCCAGGTCATTTTTCAGTGTGATATGAATATTACCCTTGAATAGTGCCTGGGCAGACCTTTTAAAAACATGTAAAATCATTATTGTTCCGTTTGTAGTTTCCATGTTATCAGCATTTTCAGACCCTGCAGGCAGCTCCTGGATTAGTCCTCTCCATTACAACCAAACAAGAATAGTCCTGTGCTGTATAATTTGTCATGTAATTATGCACTCCCTCTCAGCAGTTCTCTCCTCCCTGCTCCCGCCTCCCTTTGCTAACAGTGCAGTGTCAGGTTTCAGTAGCTTCTGTTGTGATGAAGACAAGGAGGAAGAGAACTATTGCCAATCTGATTTATCTAGACTCCATCTGTTTCTCTAAGCAGGTATCCTGTTGTGATAGTTTTTGTGTTGTATTTCACCTCTTTCTTGGCTGAAAACACAGAGAGCAGATAGGAGGATACAGCCCACCCACCCCCAGTGATCTCCTGTGCAGTGATGTGGTGTATGTGACATGCATATTTATGCTATGGGGAGGGGACAGCAGAGAACTGAGTGGATCATTCACTGTGATTGACAGGTGGAAAGAATCTCTTTATTTGAAGTATACAGAAGATAGGAGAGAAATACTATATGAATAAAAGAAATACATCAATAGAGAGAGTTTAGAGTGAGGAATTAGAAAATAATAGCAGTTACATATAGTTTTTTGACCCGACAGTTTTCCTTTAATCAATGCATTATGCTGCCTAAGACAGGATAATTAGCCTTCATTACGCGGCCATCTCTAACACTGTCTGTCATGAAGCAGGCAGTCGGTCGGCCCTTTCCAACTGCTGAAGGGCGGCCCGGGGGGCAAATTCATCCCTGCCCCTTGGAACAGCTTGCCCTGGCCTTTACAAAAGCAGAAGGGAGGATGGGAGATTTGGGAATTCTATTTATTTACCTATGTCCGGTGTCACGTGCTTATATGCGCTATCTGAAGTCTATGTTGGATGCTGCTGTGATTAAATGTGCGTGAATTTTTTCTGGATCTGGATGAGTTAATGTCATTTCTGCTGCTGTGTGCTTTGCTAATTGTCCAGGTGCTGGATGATGTGAAGCTTAGGCTACTTTTACATAACGATTTTTGTAAAATCTATGCTGTCCGATATAAATCGGACAGCATCGGATTCTTCTGATGCCTGGAATCGGGTGCCAAATAGGCGTCTGATTCCGACATTTTATCTGATGCCCGCCCTCTTTTCAGCTCGCTCCCTGTCAGCTGTCTCTCCCCTGGTACTCCCACTTCTCCCCTCTACTGCCCGGTCCTCTCCTCTTCTCCCCTGTGTCTCCTCTCTGCTCCCCCGTTCTCCCCTCTTCTCCCCCGGTCCTCAGCTCTCCTCACCCCGTCCTCCCCTCTTCTGCCCCGGTCCTCAGCTCTCCTCACCCCGTCTTCCCCTCTTCTCCCCCGGTCCTCAGCTCTCCTCACCCCGTCCTCCCCTCTTCTCCCCTGGTCCTCCAATGTCGTCCCCGTCCTCCCCTCTTCTCCCCCGGTCCTCCTATGTGGTCCCCCGTCCTCCCCTCTTCTCCCCCGGTCCTCCTATGTGGTCCCCCTCTCGTCCAATCTTTTCTCACCACGACTCCTGCACGGTCCCGCACGTCTCCCGGTGTCTTGCTGTTCTGTGCTGACAGGACCTCGCGTGACGTCACAATCACATGACTGCTGGTTACTGGCGGTCATGTGATTGTGACATCACGACAGGTCCTGTCAGCACAGACAGCAAGACACCGGGAGACACGGGAGACGCGTGGGAGATGCCGGGGGCCTCGTGGACAGGTGAGCATATATTTTTTTATCTTTTTTAACCCCTTACTTTACTTTTCGGAGCTATTTTAGTGTACTGAGCATGCTCAGTACACTAAAAACGGGTCCGAGGACACATCAGATGTCTCCTCGGACCCTGCTCCATAGGGCCCCATGTTAAATTGATAGGGTCGGATCGGATGTGCACTAAATGCCATCCGATTTGGTCCAATCCGAGTTTGTCCGATTTTATTTTCGGTGCAAACTCGGAGCATGCTCCGATTTTTGCACCGATAAAAAAATCGGACAGAATCGGATAGGACGAAATCGGATGGCATTTAGTGTGCATCCGATTCGGTCCGATGCCCATAGGGCTGCATGGGGGCCAAAATCGGTCCGATGCTGTCCGATTTTTATCGGACAGCATCGGAACTGAAAAATCCGTAATGTAAAACCAGCCTTAAGTGTGAGTTGACTAGCCCAGGGTATGGGGACTCAGGTATCTGGGCCCCCTGCTGTGGTAGGGATGTCACTGGTGGCCTGCCCAGACCCATGGCCCTGGTTGTCAAATAAAAAGGGGTAGTTGTTGGAATGGGAATAAAAGTTTATAAGTTTATCGTGACGCCACCTGTGGTATTTAGTGACTGCACCAGCGCTGCATGGAGCCTCCAGGGATGATGGATGAGCAGCTAGGTGGTGAAGCTCCCTACAGGTGGAGCTGGATCCCTGGGGTGTTTGGTGATGATGATGAGGGATGGAGTAGGGATTTGGTCGCGCTGTTGGATAACGGGACAGTCTCTGTGGATGCCAGGGGTGCGGGTAAGGAACTGAAACACACACCACTGGTTGTTTCTTTACCTTTTACTGGTGTAATTGCAGGTAGATGTCCAGGGCACTGCCGGGTGTGCAGGATGCACTTCTGGATCTTCACAGCGAGTGGGTATAAGACCTCCTTGTCACTTTCCCTGTGTGTGTGAAGCTCCTGCCCCGTGTGAAACTTGGCTGGCCTCCTCTGCTCTCCTATCAACTGTGCAGTCGTCGGGAAACCCTCAATGGACTACCGCTATTCCGCTCTCCACGGTGCCTGGCTCCCCGGTTAGTGACTGCGCAGATGCCCGGGAGACTAAAGTCTCCATGGTAGACCGGTATTCTCTACTGGGCCAGGTGCTCTCCAGTAGACTCGGACTCCGGTGTCCGGTGTGCTGTCTGGGTGAACTTAACGCTGGCTCCTCGGTTCCCACTTTACTCTCTCTTCTCTCCTCGCCTTCCAACCCCACTCTTGGGCCCTGCAGGACTACTTTGAAGGCTGTTCAGGGTCACTGGCTCGGGCCTAGCGTGGCACCGACCACCAGTACGTCTTCACAGTCCTTGTAGCGTCTGCACACTCTAACTAACTCTGCCCCCAGAACCAGTATTTATAGGGGATCTTGCCTAAGGGCAGCAAGTTTAGCTCCCCCTACTGTGCTGGGGTGGAAGGTGTTGTTTGTGTCTATATACCCACTGTGGAAACTCATCCATGCTGTAGGTGAGTCTGTGGGTACCTGTGTGAGCAGGGCGCCACATAAATCATCTGGAATTTCCTCCCCTAGCCTTTAAATAGCCTCTCTCTCCACCAGGTGGCTTCGCTGTCAAAGCTTTCACTCTAACTTTGACTTAGATTCTGTTTAGATGTCAGTGCTTGTGCAGTAGTCTGTGGAAGTTTTCCTTTTTCTGGAGTGGCTGCTGACCATGGTCCATGGTGGGATGTGAGAGGGAGTAGGAAAGGGCTGGCTGAGGAGTTGAGGGAAAGGGTAGTGGCTTGGACCTCCTCGCCATCTGGAGTACTTCTGGGTACAGGGCTAGTCAGGGACCCCAAGTCCAGGGCCAGACTAGCTTCCCAGGTGCCCTTTTCCATTATACCATCCTGCTCCCTTTCCCTCATCCGTTACATGCGTGACATCCAGGTACAATCTCAATCTATTTTTTTTTTTAAATATTCCATATAGCGAGGATCGCACCGGCACTGCATATATTTTGATCGCTGAACACATTTGTTTATAATAGACCGGTACCTCTGGTATTAAATTTTGTAATTTATTTCCCTCTTTCCTCTAATGATTACATTCCCTTCCCATGAAACAAGATTTTGTAGACTTTCTCTTTATTCGTTAATTGCCCTTATCGTCTATTCAAGAGCCCATTTCAGAATTATGTTGTAAACAGAAAATTATGTTAACAGTATTTTCTTTGCAAATGGTGGTATATTTAATTAAGTAATTATGCAGAAAGCTGAAAGACTTCATTAGGAACGGAGAATGCAAATGAAATCAGAAGTCCGGGGGATTCTGCCTCCAAGTTTTTTTAATTTACGAAATTGACCATTAAACTATATTACCAGAGGTGGTGGATAGGTTGTGACTTCTGGTAAGGTCGTCTTCTCACTGTTATAAAGTGCCGAAACCAAAGCTCCAGAAAATACTCTGCAAAACTTCCAATCGGAGGCAAGAATAACCCCACTGCTATGAAATATTAATACACAGGTGATTGTTAGTTGAGGATGTGTAAGTTTAAATATAGACATTGGTGATAGAATAGCTCCTCCATCTGGGATGGTGGAAGAAATGTTGGTTAATATAGAAGTCAGTTCAATACCGGCTGTTACCTTTGAAAGGCAATGAGCTTGGTGGTTTCAACCATCTTACAAGAGGCTCACAGGATGGGCTCAAAGTGTGGCCAAATATGCCCTCTGATCCTGTTTTTGCAGGATTCGTTTTTCTACTGCTCCTCCATGGTGCTGATCTGTCAGCCTGTGTGTGCAGTGCTGCTCTCCATGGTGCTGATCTGTCAGCCTGTGTGTGTGCAGTGCTGCTCTCATGGTGCTGATCTGTCAGCCTGTGTGTGCAGTGCTGCTCTCCATGGTGCTGATCTGTCAGCCTGTGTGTGCAGTGCTGCTCTCCATGGTGCTGAACTCTCAGCCGTGTGTGCAGTGCTGATCTCCATGGTGCTGAACTCTCAGCCGTGTGTGCAGTGCTGCTCTCCATGGTGCTGATCTGTCAGCCTGTGTGTGCAGTGCTGTTCTCCATGGTGCTGAACTCTCAGCCTGTGTATGCAGTGCTGTTCTCCATGGTGCTGATCTGTCATCCTGTGTGTGCAATGCTGCTCTCCATGGTGCTGATCTGTCAGCCTGTGTGTGCAGTGCTGCTCTCCATGGTGCTGATCTGTCAGCCTGTGTGTGCAGTGCTGCTCTCCATGGTGCTGATCTGTCAGCCTGTGTGTGCAGTGCTGCTCTCCATGGTGCTGAACTCTCAGCCGTGTGTGCAGTGCTGATCTCCATGGTGCTGAACTCTCAGCCGTGTGTGCAGTGCTGCTCTCCATGGTGCTGATCTGTCAGCCTGTGTGTGCAGTGCTGTTCTCCATGGTGCTGAACTCTCAGCCTGTGTATGCAGTGCTGTTCTCCATGGTGCTGATCTGTCATCCTGTGTGTGCAGTGCTGTTCTCCATGGTGCTGATCTGTCAGCCTGTGTGTGCAGTGTTGTTCTCCATGGTGCTGATCTGTCAGCCTGTATGTGCAGTGCTGTTCTTCATGGTGCTGAACTCTCGGCCGTGTGTGCAGTGCTGCTCTCCATGGTGCTGAACTCTCAGCCGTGTGTGCAGTGCTGCTCTCCATGGTGCTGAACTCTCAGCCGTGTGTGCAGTGCTGCTCTCCATGGTCATGTACATTCAGCCGTGTGTTCAGTGCTGCTCTCCATGGTGCTGAACTCTCAGCCATGTGTGCAGTGCTGTCCTCCATGGTGTTGAACTCTCAGCCGTGTGTGCAGTGCTGCTCTCCATGGTCATGTACGTTCAGCTGTGTCTCTGAAGTGCAGCTGTCCATGGTGCTGGATGAGCACGGCAGGAATTCAGAGCATGTGCTGTGTAAACAATCGCATCCGGGAAACGATCCGATTTTTTCCTGAATCCAGCATCCATAGACTCCCATGTTTGGGCGCCGGATCGCCCCGGATTTGTTTCTGTCCGTTTTTTTCAGATTTTTTTTACTGGAGCCCAAAACCGCTGCAGGCTCCGGTTTTGGGGATGGGGAAAAATCGAACAAAACCTGATCAGGCACAGAAAATACAAAACCGGATGGCCAAATAGGACCAATCAGGCACCATAGGGATACATGGAAGGCAAAACCGGATCAGGTTCTGTCCAGTTCAAACTGGACAGAACCTGATGCACAAAAACCATGGTGTGAAGCTAGCCTTCGCCTCCTGCTCCACTCTGTGTTGGTAATTCTCACCTTTAATTGTTTAATAAGTGGGCTGGTCTTCTCTAGTTAAAACAAATTACCCCAACTGCAGCTTTAAACTTGCCCTATGGCTCTCTCTATATCTTAGGGTACCTTTACACACGGCTACATTTGTAGCTTGTCACCAGGTAACTTACTGGTTGCAGTGAAATCATGGATACATGATTCCATTTGTACACAGCAACAAGATAGAACCATGTATCCATGATTTCACTGCAACCAGTAAGTTACCTGGTGACAAGCTACAAATGTAGCCGTGTGTAAAGGTACCCTTATGGTACCTTTACACGCCGCCACAACAGGATGGATACCAACGGCAACTTCACGTGCACGAGCACAGCCGAACGGTTACCAACGGGAACCGCACCCTCTTTACACGCCGCCACAAGGTGCGCTACGCCACGCTACATCTACAGCTAGCTACATCGCCGGGTGTCGCAAGTAGCCATCTGTAGCTCAATTACACACCGCTATAACCAGCTACTATGGGCGGACCTGGTGCAGCAGGGACAGCACATAGGCGTGCCACAATTGAGAGTACGAGCCGTCCGTACGCTGATAGGACAAAGCAATAACATCCTGATTGGCCAGGCATCGCAGGAGGCTGAGTAATACAGCACGCTCGAGCGATTGTGTAGTGTGACTCGTCAGCTCCTTAAATATGCCTCCCTAGGCAGCGACTACCAATCGTCATGCAGCAGCTTCCACCAATGATCGCACATGGGGCGTGGTAACACGGAGCCAGGGTCACGCCTTAGCTACATTGCAGGCTGTCCCGA
Organism: Allobates femoralis; assembly: GCA_033576535.1. Lineage (NCBI taxonomy): Eukaryota > Metazoa > Chordata > Amphibia > Anura > Aromobatidae > Allobates > Allobates femoralis. Next base: position 447,981,708 of record JARQOC010000006.1, on the reverse strand, counting down.
GTTCCCTTCCGTAACGTCTTTACACGCCGATACAGCTCGCTACAATCGGCGATGTAGCCATATGTTTATGGGCAGTGCACGGATACAGAGGTATCTGTAGCCGGCTGTGTCGTCCCGTCTTCACACGCCGCTACTACGGGCGATATTGGCGCGACAAGCTACATTTGTAGCCTGTAGCGGGTTGTATCCATCCTGTTGTGGCGGCGTGTAAAGGTACCATTAGAGTAATTGTCATGAGTTACAGCTCAAGAGTCTGTGGTTTATTAAATGGGTTTATTTCTTTTAGACCTGCGAGGCTTAGTGTAATTCTCTGCTGCTGGTCAGGCGATGTAGTTTTGCTGACCACATCCTCTACCCTTCAAATAGTCACATGACCCATCACCTGATGTCGTTTATAGAGTACATTCTATTATAGACCATTCTACTGTGTGGCAGTCTCCTGTGTCTGGTGAAGATCCGCTGTCTAGGAGCCGTGCTTTTTGTAGCCCTGGAGTTGGGCTGCTTCTCAAGTATTTGTATCCTTTTTGTCTCCCCAGACACAAATGATGTCAGTCATGGTCAATGACAGAGATGCCAGTCACTGTCCTGGCCGCGGCAATGTCCCTCACATGACCCCTCACCCTGACCCGCAGTTCTCTTGATGTTAATGTTTATTATTCTTAATATTAAAATATCTTTTACTAATTTTTTTTAGGCTATTTCGGACTAGTCTGAATTGAGTTCTTGTCTACTATATTTCAGATTACCATCTCTGCCATCACATTTAATATGGAGAAACACAGAAATTTGAACATTTGGATCTATACCTATGTTTATATCATGATCACCTGATGTCATGTTAAAATTGTATTTTATTATTATGTCCTGTATTGTTATTGTCTGTGCCCCCTTAATTGAATGTCGTAACTATTCTTTGCATTTGCTGCTTTGCACATGGCGCCGTACATTCCCTTGGTTTGCTCCAGTGTCATTGTCGGGGTCTGCGCATGCCCAGGAGCCATGGTGATGTATCCCTGCTCCCACGTAAGCGCAGATCCTTTGTACCCTGTTAGTGTGGCGCCCCACTATGTAGGTGCCACAAAAGGGGTACTACACCCAGAAAAGCAGTGTAGTCACTCCACTGCAAGTGGAACTATGGCCAATAGGTGGAACCCTAGAGCTAACACCCACACACTAGATCAGTAGGTGGTAGGGACCCCCGGAGGGTATATAGTGACCTCTAAGGGAAACTAGTGAGTTAGTTGGAGTGGGAGTTGGAGTGAGAGTTGGAGGGAGCCAGGCAGCCGGCCTGGAGGGAGCAAGGAGGGTCTCCTCGGCTGAGGGGCCCAAGAAAGACAGAAGAGATCCCAGAAGGAAGAAAGAGAGAAGGGAACTCAGAGGCAGGAGTTCGCTTTAATGGGGAATAGAGTAACCAAGAGTTTGCCCCAGGGAAAGAACCGGGTACCAGAGCCCGCACCTGTGAGTTCTTTAAGGCTCACAGACAATCCGAAGAACAGGGGTATCTTTATGTATGCCTTTGACTCCCAGAGATCCCAGAAAGAGGGGAGCCAGGAGTAGCAGGAAGCTGCAAGGAGCCCAAAAGAAGGTTCACCCGACGGGTACAAGGGAGAGAAGAACAAAGAACAGCAGGAGGTCCGATTCATCTTTAGGAGATCAGACTTCACCGCCACTTGGAGGCAAGGGAAAGAAAGCAACAAGAATGGTACACAGTGAGGGATCTATCTAACAGCCAGAAATTCCACTTGCAGCACCCGTAGCCATTTGCCAAGTAACATCTACTGCTACTGAAAGACTGTAATGATTGAAAGTTTTCCAGTAAAGTATCCAGTGAAGTGAGTTGTCGACTCTGCTGCATCCTTTCTTGCATAAACTGTTTTATTACAGAATTGCTGCCCCGGTGGTCCAGTCCTGCCTGCTGACTACACCAACCTGGCCGCAATACCATCGACCACCGGAGGACTGTAGTGGCGCTGGTGAGCATCACCAGGTACTGCAGGTGGTGTCACGAACTTGTATATACCTTATTTAAACCCCTTTTTTCATTAACCACCAGGGCCACAGCCTCAGGCAGCCACCCGTGACATCCCAGACCGAGCCTGAGAGCTGAGTGCCCTGCCCTGGGTGAGTCATTAGCGCCAGTAGGCATGCTCGCTATTAAAAGTATCAGGTGGACGGAATCATTTTGTATTGGTAACTGGTGCTTTACTTATGCAATTTTTACATTTGACTGCCTGTATTTGACTAGTCATGAATGAATTTTAGGCGGCCGTCACACGCACAGATATCGCGCAAGATATCGCTTAAACGCGGCAGATTTAACATCGCGTAAGCGATGTCTGTGCGTGTGACGGCAATATACGACGAGCGATTCATGATCAAATCGCAAAATCGAGATCTGAGGTCCGGACCTCACATCTTGCGATTTACGATTTAGCGATCTGCTTCATCGTGGTGTATAACACCACGATGAGCGATCTCCCAGCGGCAGAGCCTATGCTGGGAGATGGTAACTATGGTACACGTCGGGTAACTAAGCGACGCGCGGCGCCTAGTAACCCGATGTGTACCATAGTTACCAGCGAGATTGCGGATCCACATCTCTGGTGAGTCTGTCTGTGTGACAGCTCACCAGCGATGTGAGCGATATTGTAAGCGATCGCGCGTGCACGTGATCGCTTACAATATCGTTCTAGATATCTTAGCGTGTGACGGCCGCCATAAATGTATTAGGCACTTGCACTTTAACCATAGGCTGCTGATTTGGCAGCATAAATAGATTTATAAACGTTGATGTGCTGTATTACATGACAGAGTTATTATATTTATCTGTACACAGTCTACTTGAATGCGCTTACATATTTGAGCTGTTACTCATATGTACAGTGGATACAGAAAGTATTCAGACCCCTTTACATTTTTCACTCTTTGTTTCATAGCAGCCATTTGGTAAATTCAAAAAAGTAAATTTTTTTCTCATTAATGTACACTCTGCAGCCCATCTTGACTGAAAAAAATGAAATGTAGAATTTTTTGCAAATGTATTAAAAAAGAAAACCTGTAATATCACATGGTCATAAGTATTCAGCCCCTTTGGTCAGTATTGAGTATTTGCACCTTTTGAGCTTGTGCAGCCATGAGTCTTCTTGGGAATGATGTAACAAGTTTCTCATCCCTGGATTTGGGGATCCTCGGCCATTCTTCCTTGCAGATCCTCTCCAGTTCGTCAGGTTGGATGGTGAACGTTGGTGGACAGACATCTTCAGGTCTCTCCAGAGATGCTCAGTTGGGTTTAGGTCAGGGCTCTGGCTGGGATAGTCAAGAATGGTCACAGAGTTGTTGTGAAGCCAATCCTTTGTTATTTTATCTGTGTGCTTAGGGTCATTGTCTTGTTGGAAAGTGAACCTTTGGCCAAGTCTGAGGTCCAGAGCACTCTGGAAGAGGTTTTCTTCCAGGATATCTCTGTACTTGGCCGCATTCGTGTTTCCTTCAATTGCAACCAGTCGTCCTGTCCCTGCAGCTTAGAAACACCCCCATAGTATGATGCTGCCACCACCATGTTTCACTGTTGGGATTGTATTGGGCAGGTGATGAGCAGTGCCTGGTATTCTCCATACATACCGCTTACAATTATCACCAAAAAGTTCTATCTTCATCTCATCAGACCAGAGAATCTTATTTCTCATAGTCTGGGAGTCCTTCATGTGTTTTTTTGCAAACACTATTCGAGCTTTCATATGTCTTGCACTGAGGAGAGGCTTCCGTTGGGCCACTCTACCTTAAAGGCCCGACTGGCGGAGGGCTGCAGTGATAGTTGAATTTGTGGAATTTTCTCCATCTCCCTACTGCATCTCTGGAGCGCATCCACAGTGATCTTGGGGTTCTTCTTTACCTCTCTCACCAAGGCACTATTCCCATGATTGCTCAGTTTGGCTGGACGGCCAGGTCTAGGAAGACTTCTTGTGGTCCTAAACGTCTGCCATTTAAGGATCATGGAGACCACAGTGCTCTTAGGAACCTTGAGTAGTGCAGAAATTCTTTTGTAACCTTGGGCAGATGTGTGCCTTCCCACAATTCTGTCTCTGAGCTCCTTGGGCAGTTCCTTTGAACTCATGGTTCTCATTTGGTCTGAAATGCACTGTGAGCTGTGAGGTCTTATATAGACGTGTGTGCATTTTCAAATCAAGTCCTATCAGTTTAATTAAACACAGCTGGACTCCAATGAAGGAGTAGAACCATCGCATCGAGGATCACAAGGAAATGGACAGCATGTGACTTAAATATGAGTGTCTGAGCTAAGGGTCTGAATACTTTCAACCACTTGATATTTCAGTTTTTCTTTTTTAATAAATTTGCACAAATTTCTACATTTCTGTTTTTTATCTTTCAGGATGGGGTGCAGAGTGTACATTAATGAGGAAAAAAATGAACTTTTTGGAATTTACCAAATGACTGCAATGAAACAAAGAGTGAAAAATGTAAAGGGTCTGAATATTTTTTGTACCCACTGTATGTGTGGTACAGCACACAATCAATGCATGTACACTGCATTCCTTTCATTCTATACTGCCATTGCATGGTACTCAGTTCTCGTATTCTGTTCTTATTTGCATTAGACATATGCCTTCTGATGCGTATCTTTGATGAACCAGTCGTACTGCTCACATACTGCAGCCTATTGCTAGTGCAGGTAATAATAAGAACTACAAATGAATGTATTGGTCTTCGTAACATAACTGTAGCAAGTCTAGCATGAATGACAGCATAAAAAAAGAAATGGTGTCACTAAGACCCCTTTCACACCAGCGTTTTTTTTTTTAATGCGGCAGTTACGGTAAAAAAAAACGCATCTGCAGCATTTTCCGCACTTGTGGCGCACTTGCGGCAAGCCACATGCATTGTCTATGGGGCTTGCAGTAAGTGTGCAGCAGGTGCGGCAAGTATGGTTCAGGCAGTTGCGGAAGTCGCAACTTCCACAACTGCCTGAACCGCATTTGCCGCACCTGCCGCACACTTACCGCAATCAGGGACTGGCCGAGGCCCATGACCATCAAAGAAGTAAGACAGTCCCTGGGATTGGTAGGCTACTACCGGAGGTTTATCAAGGGCTTCACAAAATAGCATTGCCTTTGCAAGACCTCCTGGTAGGCCAGTCCAAGAAGGCCAAGAACCTGAGTCCTCCATTTGAATGGGACAACAGAGTAGAAGACTCCTTCACCCAGTTGAAGTGGGTCCTTGAAGTGGGCCCTTGGGAGCTGTGTTATCCCAGGTGCAGAGAGGCAAGGAGAGAGTGATTGCCTATGCCAGCAGGAAGTTCCATCCTACAGAAAGGAACCCTGACAACTATAGCTCATTCAAGCTAGAGTTCCTTGCCATAGTCTGGACTGTAACTGAATGCTTTAAACATTACCTGGTGTCAGCCAAGTTCACCATTTAAATCCGACACTAATCCGCTGACCCATTTAGAAACTGCAAAGTTAGGTGCACTGGAACAGCGATGGATGGCCCGGTTGTCCAATTACAACTTTACCATGAAGTACGGGCAGAGCATAAGAACGCCAACACTGATGCGCTGTCAAGGATGCCCAACTTGCCAGATGCAGGAGAAGACCCAGAGGAGCTAGAAGAGATAAAGCTACCGGCTTTTCACCGCCGCAGTTCGTCTCAGTGTTTCCATGGTGTGAGAAACAAGCGGCCTGTCATGCAATAAGCCACTTTAAAAGCGTTACCCCACCATGGTTGGGCAGAGACGCAAGATCGTGACCCAGCCATCCGTTTAGTCAAGGAGTTGTTGACACAAACCGACTCACATCCTGGTCCAGATGTTCCACAAGAGACACAATAGTTGTGGAAAGAAAAGAGCAAGTTATTCATCTATGGGGGTAAGATGTGCCGGCGGCACATCAATGCACGAACCCATGAACTGGTCTGGCAGATAGTGATCCCGAAGATAGATGTCCAGATGGTCCTGGAGGCGTACCACGATGGGGCAGGGCACTTTGGGTGGAGGAAGCTGGAAGTTCTTTTGTGTGAACAATTCTACTTGGTTGGCATGAAAAAGGACCTTCGAGAAATGGTGCAGAGACTGTGGCCTATACAACCTGTGGAGGAATGATCGTGACAGCCAGAGAGCTCCTCTACAGCCTATTGTCACCAGGCAACCACTTGAACTCATAACCTTGGACCATGTGAAAGTGACCCCGAGCCGGTCAGGCTACGTCTACGCCCTCACCATTGTAGATCACTATTCCTGTTTCTTGGTAGTAGTACCGGTGAAAGACCTAACAGCGAGGACAGCGGCTAGAGCCTTTTAAGCCAATTTCTGCAGACCCCATGGCTGTCCTGAACCAGTCCTAAAGAATCAAGGTCCAGCATTCGAGGCAGAGGTGTTCCAGGAGTTTTGCAACTTGTACGGCTGCAAGAAAATAAGAACTATGCCGTACCACCCACAGATAAATGGCATGTGCGAGAAAATGAATCAGGTAGTGATAGACCTGTTGAAGACACTGCCACTGGAAGAAAGAGGTATGTGGCCAGAAAAGTTGCCAGATTTAGTTCACATGTCATATTCCTGTGAATTCCACCAACTGTACTCCTGCCTATCTGATGAGGGCAAGACTTGGCAAGTTGTCCATTGACCTAGACATTGGAGTCCTGACACCTGAGACAAACCCACCAGAAGCTGCGTAGATCCACTCGTAGTAACAGAGGTCAGGTTCCAACACGTTACAAGGAATGTTAGCAAGTTAAGTTAAACCAGGGTAAAATGTAAATATGTTTTGCTTTCATGTAACTATGTAGATAAGCAACCACCAAGAGTGCCATGCCTACAGAACATGCTATATGAACTTTGGCACATTCTTGAACATTTAATTGAAACATGGACCAATAGTCCACAGGACTGGTTGTGGCCAAAACCATTTTGTATAAAGTTTGCTAACAGACATTGCTGGAAAGACTAAGTGCCGTAGTGACTGTGTTTTTAAATTTTTATTTGTTTTTGTAATTTTTTATTTTTGAGACTCTGTACAAAGGCTCCACGTCTCCCAGCCACAGCAGAGCACCTGGAGACACAGCAGCACTTGAGAGCTCAGGGACAGTTGACAGAGGAGTGGTGCCCAGGAAGAGGTCAAGCTGCCTGCTATACACGCGAGAGACTTATCAGCAGGAAGACAGGGTCGCATCTTAGTTACAGGCAGCCAGGACCAGCAAAGAGAATCGCAGCAGGGAGGTCTCAGAACTCACCGGGTGAGGAGATCCCCAACTTGCTTCCAGACCACCCGGATTTTTAACATCTCCCGTGGACAGTGTCTTGGTCTGAACCTGCAACTACCAGTGAAGGTAAAGGAGACTAGATATTGTGTGCCCCTGCGGATCCAGTCACCACAGACGTACTGCACCCCTGTTAGAGTGTAGTATCCCATTCTCAGGTAAGAGGGTACAGACTGGTGCCGGGAAACCCAGACCACACACTAGGAACCAGGGTAGTGGGGATGGGTGGAGAGGAAGTAGCTAGAGGGAGCACCTGGGAGGAATGAAGTTAGGAAGCACACACATAGATGACGTAGGACATCTGACAGAGGGTATAAATAGAGTGGAAAGATCTAGAAGCAGGAGAGACAGTAGAACAGCAGAGGATAAAGGGAGTCAAACAGCTAGAGTCGAATTGAAGGGAAGCTAGAGGAAAAAGCCTGTTAAAGAGAGGAAAGAACTTGAGAGAAGTGTCCAGAGGACTGGAGCTAGTGAGCGCTCATCCGGAGGCCAGACTGAGGAGCAGAGAAAGAGATCTAGGTGGCTCCAGGAGGAAGAGAGGGTCTCAGAGGCACGGGCAGTAAACAATCCACCCATGGGGCTCGTACCCTTTGTCAGGTGGGAGGCAGTGGAGGGACCAGGCCACAGAAAAGGAGCACCGGGATCCCAAGACTAGTGGAGAAGACAGACCAGGCTCGACTAGCAACCCGGAGACTGTGATACTTCCATGGTGACACAGTCGACTACTGCACACATGTGCTGAAAAGGTGGCAAAGAGAGGGTTAAGGATAGATACTGCAGATTGACCCTAAGAAAAATCCACAGATATTGGCTCAGAGCTCTGTGTGGTGGGGTGCAAGACAGGAGGGTGGAGCAAGCGCAGGAAGGAAAGTGAAGGGGTATCGGTTACGTGCCATCCTACTAACCCAGAGTAGCTGGATTCCTGCCTTTGAGAACCCAGAGCTCAGTGTGCCCTGGGGGTCAGCCCTACCTGTAGAGGGCTTTATAACACTGCTGCCTCCCTACCATTGGCCCCCAGAGGAACTGTCATGCAGCGGCGGCCATCTATAGCCGCAACCTGCAGGTGGTGTCACGTAAAATAGTTATCCCCAGGTCCGGTCATCCCTTCCCTAAAGAACCCTCCTAGCCTCATGACCTATCCCAGAGAAGAGAGCCACCCACGCCGAACTTTTAATGACACCACCAGGGTCACGAAGCTGGGTCTCGACCCCTTTGACTCTTTTGAAGAAGCCTCAAAGCCCAGTTCCGAGTATCCTAAGGCCCTGGAGGGGTGTGTCAGTCTCGCACGGCAGCATCGGCCATCAATAGCCGAATATCACGGGTGGCGTCACGACAACAATCCCCAAAACCAAAACCCCCAAACTTTTATTGACACTGCCAGGGTCACGGAGCTGGGTTTCGACCTCTGTGACTCCCCAGCAGTACTGTTGCCTGGTTCTAAGTATCCCACGGCCTTGGGGGAGCGGGTCATATTTATATTCTGGTATATAGGAAGCAGTATATAGTAGTTCTATTCTTGTATATAAGGGACAGTATTATAGTAGTTATAGTCTTGTACATAGGGCATTATTATATTAGTTATATTCTTGTACATAGGAGCAGTATTATAGTAGTTATAGTCTTGTACATAGGGGCTGTATTATAGTAGTTATATTCTTGTACATAGGGTGCAGTATTATAGTAGTTATATTCTTGTACACAGAGGGTAGTATTATAATAGTTATATTCTTGCACATAGATGTTATTATTATAGTAGTTATGTTCTTGTACATAGGGGCAGTATTATAGTAGTTATATTCTTGTACATAGGAGCAGTATTATAGTAGTTACATTCTTGTAAGTGGGGGCAGTATTATAGTAATTATATTCTTGAACATAGGGACAGTATTATAGTAGTTATATTCTTGTATATAAGAGCAGTATTATAGTACTGTATATACTCGTGTATAAGCCGACCCGTGTATAAGCCGACCCCCCTACTTTTGCCCCCAAAACCTGGGAAAACCTATTGACTCATGTATAAGCTGAGGGTGGACCCCAGCACAAGTATACAGCCCCCAGCAGTGTGGTAGACAGCAGCCTCCCCAGTGGTAGTATACAGCAGCAGCCCCAGTGGTATATACAGCAGCAGCCCCAGTGGTAGTATACAGCAGCCCCAGAGGTATATACAGCAGCCCCAGTGGTAGTATACAGCAGCAGCCCCAGTGGTATATACAGCAGCAGCCCCAGTGGTAGTATACAGCAGCCCCAGAGGTATATACAGCAGCCCCAGTGGTATATACAGCAGCAGCCCCAGTGGTAGTATACAGAAGCCTCAGAGGTATATACAGCAGCCCCAGTGGTAGTATACAGAAGCCCCAGAGGTATATACAGCAGCCCCAGTGGTAGTATACAGCAGCCCCAGAGGTAGTATACAGCAGCCCCAGAGGTAGTATACAGCAGCCCCAGAGGTATATACAGCAGCCCCAGTGGTAGTATACAGCAGCCCCAGAGGTATATACAGCAGCCCCAGTGGTAGTATACAGCAGCCCCAGAGGTATATACAGCAGCCCCAGTGGTAGTATACAGCAGCCCCAGTGGTAGTATACAGCAGCCCCAGTGGTAGTATACAGCAGCAGCCCCATTGGTAGTATACAGCAGCAGCCCCAGTGGTATATACAGGCCCCCCCCATCAGTATACAGGCCCCCCCCTTACTGGCCGCAATCCTGTAAAAGAATACATTAGTATACTTATCCCAGCCGCTGTCCCGCTGCCGCTGTCCCGCCGCCATCGCACTCCTTCGGCTTCATCCAGCGTCTTCCGGCTCCCTCCTCTGGCGCACAGACAATGACGTCATTGCCTGCGCCCACCTGAGGAAGCCGGATGAAGACGGATGAAGCCGGAGGAGCGCAATGGCGGCGGCGGGACAGCGGCAGCGGGACAGCGGCTGGGATAAGTATACTAATGTATTCTTTTACAGGATTGCGGCCAGTAAGGGGGGGGGCCTGTATACTGATGGGGGGGTGACTGTATACTGTATACAATGTATACAGTATACAGTGACTCGCGTATAAGCCAAGGGGGGACTTTTTAGCCAAATTTTTGGGCTGAAAAACTCGGCTTATACGCGAGTATATACGGTAGTTATATTCTTGTGCATGGGAGTTGAATTATAGTAGTTATATTCTTGTACATAGAGGCAGTATTATAGTAGTTATATTTTTGTACATAGGGAGCAGTATTATAGTTATATTCTTGTACATAGGAGCAGTATTATGGTAGTTATATTCTTGTACATAGGGGCTGTATTATAGTAGTTTTATTCTTGTACATAGGAGCAGTATTATAGTAGTTATATTCTTGTACATAGGAGCTGTATTATAGTAGTTATATTCTTGTACTTAGGAGCAGTATTATAGTAGTTATATTCTTGTACATAGGGGCTGTATTATAGTAGTTATATTCTTGTACATAGGAGCTGTATTATAGTAGTTATATTCTTGTACTTAGGAGCAGTATTATAGTAGTTATATTCTTGTACATAGGAGCAGTATTATAGTAGTTATATTCTTGTACATAGGAGCAGTATTATAGTAGTTATATTCTTGTACATAGGGGGCAGTATTACAGTAGTTATATTCTTGTACATAGGGGCAGTATTATAGTAGTTATAGTCTTGTACATAGGAGCAGTATTATAGTAGTTATATTCTTGTACATAGGAGCAGTATTATAGTAGTTATATTCTTGTACATAGGGGCAGTATTATAGTAGTTATATTCTTGTACATAGGAGCAGTATTATAGTAGTTATATTCTTGTACATAGGAGCAGTATTATAGTAGTTATATTCTTGTACATAGGGGGCAGTATTATAGTAGTTATATTCTTGTACATAGGAGCAGTATTATGGTAGTTATATTCTTGTACATAGGGGCTGTATTATAGTAGTTATATTCTTGTACATAGGAGCAGTATTATAGTAGTTATATTCTTGTACATAGGAGCTGTATTATAGTAGTTATATTCTTGTACTTAGGAGCAGTATTATAGTAGTTATATTCTTGTACATAGGAGCAGTATTATAGTAGTTATATTCTTGTACATAGGAGCAGTATTATAGTAGTTATATTCTTGTACATAGGGGCAGTATTATAGTAGTTATATTCTTGTACATAGGAGCAGTATTATAGTAGTTATATTCTTGTACATAGGAGCAGTATTATGGTAGTTATATTCTTGTACATAGGGGCTGTATTATAGTAGTTTTATTCTTGTACATAGGAGCAGTATTATAGTAGTTATATTCTTGTACATAGGAGCTGTATTATAGTAGTTATATTCTTGTACTTAGGAGCAGTATTATAGTAGTTATATTCTTGTACATAGGAGCAGTATTATAGTAGTTATATTCTTGTACATAGGAGCAGTATTATAGTAGTTATATTCTTGTACATAGGGGGCAGTATTACAGTAGTTATATTCTTGTACATAGGGGCAGTATTATAGTAGTTATAGTCTTGTACATAGGAGCAGTATTATAGTAGTTATATTCTTGTACATAGGAGCAGTATTATAGTAGTTATATTCTTGTACATAGGGGCAGTATTATAGTAGTTATATTCTTGTACATAGGAGCAGTATTATAGTAGTTATATTCTTGTACATAGGAGCAGTATTATAGTAGTTATATTCTTGTACATAGGGGGCAGTATTATAGTAGTTATATTCTTGTACATAGTGGCAGTATTATAGTAGTTATATTCTTGTACATAGGAGCAGTATTATAGTAGTTAAGTTCATGTACATAGCGGCAGTATTATAGTAGTTATATTCTTGTACATAGGAGCAGTATTATAGTAGTTATATTCTTGTACATAGGAGCAGTATTATAGTAGTTATATTCTTGTACATAGGGGCAGTATTATAGTAGTTATATTCTTGTACATAGGGGCAGTATTATAGTAGTTATATTCTTGTACATAGGGGCAGTATTATAGTAGTTATATTCTTGTACATAGGAGCAGTATTATAGTAATTATATTCTTGTACATAGGAGCAGTATTATAGTAGTTATATTCTTATACATAGGAGCAGTATTATAGTAGTTATATTTTTGTACATAGGAAGTAGTATTATAGTAGTTATATTCTTGCACATAGGAGGCAGTATTATAGTAGTTGTATTCTTGTACATAGGGGCAGTATTATAGTAGTTATATTCTTGTACATAGGGACAGTATTATAGTAGTTATATTCTTGTACATAGGAGCAGTATTATAGTAGTTATATTCTTATACATAGGAGCAGTATTATAGTAGTTATATTTTTGTACATAGGAGGCATTATTATAAGTACTAGTATAGTTCAGTTTATCATGACATTTACGGACAGTGCAGAAATTGCCCTAACAATTTGCAAACACTATTTATCACTCCCGTTCATTACCTTTGATAGCTCTTTGAAAGTACATTACTCAGCAGGAGGACAAAGAAAACGAGAATTCATCTCTTTGGCTTAATAAAAGCAATAAAACTTTTAGAAAATAATTTTTTTCAAATGTTTTCATTCAGTTTGGAAAAGTTATATTGCTCTCAATAAGAGAAACAAAATAATGGTCTGGCAGTTATGATGCCTTTTAATGGCTAACCGAAATGAAGGAAATGATGTTGAACAGCAAGCTTTCGAGACTACTTAGCGGTCTTCATCAGACATCGTATAATATAAAAAAAAACCTCAAATATCAACATATATTCCCACAAAGAATAGAGGACGCAGATATTAATGGATTTAAATATAAGGCAACAGAATGAATCTGAAGGGTAAAGATATCCATTTTAGATTACAGTTGGTAGAACATTGGTTTCTGACTCCCTATACATGTGCACACTCAGCTGAGCATACATGTGACTGACTCAAGTGAGGGAAGTAAGCAACTTTCAGCCGGTCTAATGGTTCCTCCTTGAGATCATATGTGTGGAGTGTCGAGCCCCAGGCTTTGGGGTACTCGGGTATCAGGCTCCAAAGGTAGCGTTGCTGTGTCACGGGGAGTGGTGGCTGCGCCTGATCCCGTGTCCCAGGTGACACTTCAAAAAGGGGTGTATATTTACAGGGGATTCTATATACAGTTCTTTTGACGCCACCTGTAGTTTCTGGTGATAGGTCACCAGCGCCGCCACAGTCCGCCGGAGGTAGCTAGAAATGCGGCTAAGATGACTGAGCCCCCTACAGGCAGGGCTGTTCCTCCGGGGCAGCGTTCCTGGAAGGGAACAAGTTCATGAAGGAAAATACACGCGGAAGCAAAGTCACTTTCTCCCGGGTACTTTACTGTTAACTTGTAGCAGCGTCAGATACAGTTCACAGTTCAGCATTTAGATGTTACATGAACAGGTAGCTTAACGGGTGGCTGCAAATGGATCCCAGGTGGTATGGTGGAACCCTTGGTGTACCTTCATTAACAAACACGTGTCCGTTCTTCCCCGCTTAGGATTGATCTATACCCAGTAGCTCCGTGTAGGTAGTACCAGGAGTCCCCTCCCTCGGTGAGGAAGCAGGCAGACCGCTCCGATAGCAGGGTGCTGCGGCTGATAAACAAGCCACAGCAGCCGATTGCCGACTGCAAAGCTGAACTCTGGCCGGATCCTCGGGCCCGGCGTTCCCTTGGTGGACTGGAGTATCCCCTGGAGTATGGGCGCTCCACTCTGAGGAACTCACTCTCTCTCTAGGGCCCGGACTTCTCTCGTCGGGCGCCCTCTTTCAGAACCTCCTCAAGGTCCCTTCTTCTTCCCTCCAGTTCAGCTAGAAACCGCCCCGGTTTGACTTTCCGCCTCGTTCCACTAAGCTCAATCTTCCTAAAACCTTTCCTTTTCCTCCATTCTCCTCCAACTCTCGGTCAAAGATCTCAAAAGATGACAACCCCTTTGATTCCCCTAGCAGTGATTATATATCCCCTCCCGGGTAACCTCCCACACTAATGTGGGAGTGCTGGGAATGGGTCCCACCCACCATCCTAAGGTCCACCTGCAGCTGGGGTAATTGCAGCTGGGCCAGTAAGCAGGCTTCACAGTGGCTGCACCCAGTGCTGTAGCCCTGGCTCACATTGGAAAGGGAAGAACAAAAATGTAGTAAAATAAATAAAGGTAAACTAATAATAATTTGTGACTCCAGTTGAAGTTTCCAGCCAGTAGGAGGTGCCAGCACTGCAGATAATGCCCGGGGATAGGTGGTATGGCAGTGGAGATGTTTAACCCTCTCCAACTAGGGTTTAATCCCATGGATTATGATAATGATGGGAGTAGTAGTGGGAGTGATCGTGCAGGGCAGGAGAAAAAGTAGTAGCTGGAAACAATCTTTGTGCTTTACCTTTACTGAGATATTACAGCACTTCCACAATGGTACACTTCCACCAGGTATGCAATCCAGCCGTTATGATGGGAGTAGGAGTCTGCTTTGCTGGGTATTAGATATAGCCTTCCTGCTGTCTTCTGTTGCTTTGTTAAGTTTTAAGGTGCATGTGAGCTGTCATGTACTCCCTATTTCTTTCCCTCTATGTGGTTCACCTCTTGCCAGATTAGCAATGCTAACCCTTTAAGCAGCTGTGTTGTGGCGCCCCTGTGGTCTGGTCGCCACAAGGGGTAGTGCACCCATTCCGCACATGTGGTATCCCTGTTCTCAGGGAAACGGGATGGTAAGTCTGAGACACCTACCATGCACCCAACACACCCAGTCCCATGTAAGGTGGTCGGACCCGATAAGAGGGAGGGCTCAGTCAGGGGACTAAGGGAAGGAACATGTGGGGTGGGAAGTTAGTAAGAGTTAGTCAAGGTATGGTCGAAGTATAGAAAAAGGAGAGTCGAATGGAGAGTGAGAAAAGTGAGGACCTGGAGGACTTGACCAGCGAGGAGCTCGTCCTGGGTCGTGGAACAACAGACAGCAAGCAAGGCAGGGGGAGCCCCAGGGGCACAGGCAGAGTCAGAGAGAACCACCCGTACGCCCGAATCCAAGTTTGACCGGAGTCAGACGGAAGGGCTGGTTGGGAACCAGCGGACCGGAATTTATAGAATTTGAATGATTGTGGTATTAATTAGGGAAGTAGCTATAAGGGTACTGTCACACGTGGAGATATCGCCAGCGATGCCATAGGCGATGCACGTGCACGCGCACGTATTTGCGTGTCGCCTAAGGTTGCCGTTGCCCATTTACACGGGGCAACAATTTAGGCGACGCTCGGGCGACAACCCAACCAGAAATTGCCTGAGCGTCGCCCAAAGCCCAGGGGCGATCAAGTCGCTGGTCGCGGCTTCCGCGTCACACAGGGCCACGATATTAGCAATGTGGGCGTAAATTTTAGCCGCATCTCTGAGATAGGCGTTCACATAATGTTGTGTGACGCCTTGAAGACGTGTGATTGGTCACCGCGCCATATATTTACATGTAAATGCATGTGCGTTTTGGCTCGGTGCTTTATAGACAACTCTCGTGTGATGTGTCGCGGATTATTGATAATCGCATTGACGCTGCCAAGAAGGCAAAAAAAAAAAAAGACGCTCGCGTGACAGTTTTATTGTACAGTCAATAAATATGTACAGCACGGGAGATGTGTCACATGTTGACGAGGGCCCAGAAGCGCCGCATGAGCTACAGTATGAATGTAATCTTGGGCGTCCTGTCATGCAGGACGTCTGCAACTACAGCGCTCATGCAGCTTTTATTTTAGATGTTATTGCAATTGCGTTCTGTTAACATACATTTGTGGCAGCACATCTCTGAACTTTTAGCACACAGCCGCAAACACAGAGGCGACATCTATGTACAGTATGTACGTTCCTGAGTGAGACACCTTTAAACATCATCAAATATGGCGCCGAGGAACAGGACAACCAATCGAACGCTCGAGCTGCCACCAATCCACGCACACCCCCAGAGCTACTAATACGCCCAGAAACGCCTACCGGAATGGTATAGGTGATGTGTGCTGTCGCCTTTGACATCGCTCATGAGATGTTACACAGGACGATAAGCACACATCGCCCAAGAATGGTCGCCTGGTTTCACAGCTCTGATGTGAAACCAGGCGACCACTCAGACGTGTCGCCGTCGCCCATTTACATTAGGCGACGCATTGGCGATGTCGCCGGCGACAGGCCACGCCTTGGCGTCGCCTATGGCATCGCCGGCGATATCTCCACGTGTGACGGTACCCTAAGAGTAATACTAATTTTTCAAATGTTTTTGATAAAATTCCTCCATGGGGGCTCTATGCGGACTGAGAAAATGGCTGGTGCACGACATTCTGTATTAAGACGTTGAAGCACATTGGTCTGACTAATTTTGTGGGCCTTTTTCAGCCTTATTTTATCTGTCCTGGATATTTACATAAAAGTGATGTCATCTATTTCAAATGGTGCTATCTTTATGCACTAGCCTACTTCTCCTGAACAAGCCATCTCTATTTGATTCTGGACTCTTAATAGCAGTATTATCTGCAATTGTCACCATAGGGGAGAAACGCGTCAAGTTCACAGAGAATTTTCAACCAACTGGAAATCACTGTTCACTGAAAAAACTGCATCTAACCTAATGTGGAGACCAAAACCCTGTGTTAAGTTGTCTCACTTGAAGGTTCCTCATTACTGTCATCATTTATGGTTTAGACCAGGGCACCCATAGGGAGAGCCGCCGTCGTATGGGGGCACCCTCTGCCCAAGGTGTAAATCCTCCATTGACAGGTAGGGCTGATCATAGGGCAATTTGGACCCTTCCCTGATGCTGTAAAAAGTGAATGATGTTTCCTATTTGTGTTTGTCTGTATGGATCCTATTAAATTAAATTTATACAATAAAGTTATTTATTTTATCAAAAACATTTGAAAAATCGGTATTACTCTTATAGCAACCAGGGGAGCAGCTATGAAGGTGGTGAGGAGACTCCATACTCCAACCACAGAACAGGAGGCAAAGAGATCTAGAGGAGCTGTGGTCAACACCAGACACATGCGCCGAAAAGGTAGCCATACTAGGTTCAGGAGACTTGGTATCGGTCACCCGACAGAACCCATGTCTACCGGATTGGGGTTCTGTGTGTGGAGGTTTGAGCAGGAGAGGTGGATAGTTAACACTGGGAGAGCAACCTATAAGAGAAAGGAACATAAAGAGGTGTCTTGGATGAGCTATCCCAGTTCTTTGAGGACTATCTAGACTGAGACTTGGCAATGAACAGTACCCGGCGGCATTGCTAACGTGAATACTAAGTAAACCAGGTATAGAACCCAGAATCTGTATGTGAGACTGTTTATTTCCCCGCCTGTGGAGCAGATGACTGATAAGCCAAGCAGGTCACAGAGAACTTGCCCCAGTAAGGCCTGTCCGTCTCCATCAAGCTGAAGAATCCTGTGGCCTGCCACCGCCGCAGACTGTTCCGGTTGCCCTGGGGAACCACTCTACCTGTGGGGAGTGATACCATCTAAGCCGCGATCTATCATCCCCAGAGGTCCTGCACCGCAGTGTGGGCCATCAATAGCCGAACATCACAGGTGGCGTCACGACATCCATCCCCAAAACCAAAAATTCCTGAACTTTTATTTGATACCGCCAGGGTCACAGACCCCTCTGACTCCCCAGAAATATTAAATCCAGGTTCTGAGTATCCAACAGCCCTGAAGGAAGGGGGGTATCCGTGTCTTCTTATGGATCTTTGGTCCTCTCTATCATTGTACCTCAGATGTTCCCAAGAGTGACCAGTGAAACTGGAATTTACTTGTCTTCAGCTTCTGCCCTTAGGTTCTGTTATATCTAAGCAGCCTTGGGACTGGATCTCTGCTAGCAGCATGGTCTTTGGGGGTGTGCTGCTTCAGCTCCCTTCCCAGACCTTACTCCTTCCACTGTCCCTGATGGTCTGCAGCTACCTCTTATCCCCGGCCAGAAGCTGAACTGAACTAGGAAATCAGGTCCTAATGCTCAGCTTCTTGGCTAGGGATCAGCCAGTGTGTGCATGCATTGGGTTCCTAGCATAGGAAGCTCCAAATCCCCTCAGACATTGCATTACAATCGATTGGAGAAATACCATTTGTGGCAGCCAAACCGCAGGGGCGCCACATAAGGATTCATTATGTTAAAACCCAACATATCAGACATCTCTTTTTCCCATCAATTGGGACAAAGTCAGGACATCCCCAAGCACACTACATGGTGGATCTATACACCAAAATCAACAGATTAGGAGAGGGGTCCACCACAGTGAATTGTGTTTTCAGTGGTTTGTATTGCTTACAAGAATGATAAGACTTTTTTTTTATTGAAAAACCTCTCAAAGACAACAGCATTTTTTGTCCTAAATGACCAGACACTTTTCAATGATTTTTGCCATTCAATGGTTTAATAGCACTTACTCTTTTACTTCAAAAATATATTTTTGATGGGTTTTTAAGTTTTGTTTATTTTTTTAGTTTTATTACAGGTAATATGCACAGACAATTAGTGAAAAATAATTTAGAAATTATTCTGGATCCTCAATACACTGCACGTGGCTGAACTATCATTTCTTCTAATGATATTCATATGGATCATTACTCATGCGCATGTAAAGCGTCCCCAGATAGTTTTAACTCGGTCACAAAGACGTTGAAGGAATCTAGAAGAAGTGATGATGCTTTTCACTTCATAACTTGTATGGATGCACAATTTAACAGGTAAAAAGAGTGATTTTTCACAGAGCAGTAAGACATTTGTCTAACTAAGATGGTGGCAAGATGATTATATGGGAAAGAAGGGAGGGTAAAACTGACATCACAGCAGCTACAGGGAGAGAGAAGGAAGAAAAATACTAATAAAGCAATGATTCTGCTTTGCAACGAAGAAAATATGATATACAGCAATAAACTTTGAATAATTCCCAACCATGAGACATGACAGAAATTTTTTTATTGACATTTGGATATTCACGTAATAAATAGATGTATAGAATGAGTTCCCTATTAACTTATTCATTAATGCATTTGCTATTGTTTTTTGTTGAGTTCTTTTGTGTTTTGAGCCTTTTTTGTTTGCACTATATTAAACTTTTAATTTCCATCTTCTTTAAACCTTACTTTATTTTTGCCTACTTCTTAAATTTAATTTCAACCATGTGTGAGGTTTAGAATTTACAGATGTTTTCTCCTGATTTATCATTTACGACTTTCAAATAAATCGCAAAAATAAAGACAGGAACAAAAAAAAAATTATGATTTTGTGCAAATTTCATGAACCATTTAGATGAATTTGACGCAAAAAATGTTAGTGAAATCGATCAAGATTAAAAAAAAGAAAAATTACTTAAAAATGCAAATGATGAATCAGGCTCAATGTATATAGCTGTGGTTTAACAGAGGACTATTTCAATGGTATGGATTGAATATGGGGACCGGAAGTTAGCAGATTGTTCAATAAGTCGGTGATGTCCCCTGATGTTCCTTTTTTGATCATGGAGATATCATTGAGAGATATTTCGGAATGGTCCAATGTGATCAGAATGCAGACACTAATGAATCCCGTTGGCTTCATTAGCAAACCTTTTGATGAGTAACTCCATAGCTAGAGCTTCCATCATGAAGCCACCTGTGGATGTCTGTTTTGATAGATGAGGCTGTGGATGATTACCAGCCTTCTCAGCTGAACACCCAAGAGGTGATTGTGAAGCACTGAGCTCACTGGAGGGTTCACTGGATAAGGGTATATATATTGATGTAATCATAAACACTTCTCGTCTCCACTAAGGAATCATAACTAGTGATCATGAAATCTTCCGTGAGCTGCACCTGAAGGAAATGAGACATCAATAGGTGTGTATGAAAGAAGTCTACGAAGGAATCTCCCACTGTATACTCCACATTAATAATAATAAGATGACATTTATTGATTGGATGTTTATAAATAAATTAAAAAATTGATGACATGTTTATCCTAAAATCTAAGATAGAAACGTGGTCACAAGGAATGGCAAGGAGCTAGAACAGGGGCTCAGAAAACAGATTAGTAACTAGAACCAGGATAATGAAGGGAGGGGCTAGGAGCTGAAGTCTTCAACACATGGATCAGAAACAGGATAGGATTTGGATCTTTGGTAGAAGATGGAACCTTGAACACCGCCTGGAATGATACAAGGAACACAAATCCAGCAGTTCTATTTAGAGCTGGGACATGTAGTCCAGGAGTATGTCCAGAGTTAGGAACACAAACCAGGTCAGGTCTAGATAAAGAATAGATGTGGGATATACCACGATCTAGAAATAAGCCAGGTTTAGAACCAATTTATACCAGTATCAAAGCCCAGCACAAAGTCAAGGTTGCAACCAGACAATATCAGAAGCAACATCCAGGACTAAGACAAGGTCAGGACTAGAATTTAGTGAATTTTCCCTGAAGTTCATGAATTTCAAATTCGGCATGAACATTGACGATTCAATTTGTAATTGGAAACCCAAGCAATTTACTAATAAATCAATGAACTTGGCTTTGTTTCAGGGAAAAGTTTAATATTTAAAAAGACCCGTTGGCTGGGAACACCTATCCTTAGGAGTGTTCCCAGCCATGGGGTCTACCGTTTTGTTTCAAACTGTAGTATTTTTTTGAGGGTTAAAAAAATTTCTTTAAGCTGACTGGAGTTTGCAGGTGTTTTGACACATGCATAGTGTGAAGCCACACCACGTGTGGAAGCAGCTGGGAAGTCCAGGAACCTTACAATGTCTTCAAAACATCCATTAGGGTACCTTTACATGCGCCCCTGCGGGTAGCAACAGGTATCCATCGCACGTGCGCGTTTTTAACGGTGGATACTGATCGCCGATGCCGCATATACACGCCGCCACAACGTGCTCCACTGAAGGCATCTTTGTTCCCCGGAAGTGCCGACGGGTGCCGCGGCTTACTTCCTGTGGAATACCTTTGCTAATTCACACGCCGCTACCACAAAGGAATATGGGCGTACATATTTTGCGCCGTAAGTACATAGGCATGACAGAGTTGTGTATTCCGTGACGCTCGTACGCTGATTGGACAACGCAATAGCATCATGATTGGCCAGCCTGCGCAGGAAGGCTGGCTAATACATGACGCCATTGCAATTGTGGACTGTGAATGGATAGCTCTTTAAATATGGCGCCCTGTGAAGGGACAACCAATCGTAACGCAGGAGCCTCCACCAATGATCGCTGATGGGGCGTAGTATCCATGACACTGTGGCACGCCCCTGGGAATTCGCTAGGCCACACAAATACCTTGCCTGTGCCCCGATTACACGCCACCACCATAGGTATTGTGTCTTCCTGTTTTTGAGCACGGCTCAGAAACAGGTATCCGAAGGAACTGCAGGAGACAGGAAGGAATTTCCTGATTTACACGCCGCCATTTCGTAGTGATTTCATGGAAACAGGCACAATTGTCCCCAGTGCCTGGCAGTTTCTCCCTTCCTGTGGCGGCGTGTAAAGGTACCTTTATATATATAATTTTATTATTTATTTATTTTATATTATTTTTTTTGGATGACAAACCTTTATTATTGCAGAGGGTCATCAGTGTGCAAGGCCATCTCTTCTAGACTTATGTGATTGCAATCCATATAAAAATAGCGTATGGCCATTGACATTATATGCTTCACATACATGGTCCTATAGGTCTGTTCACATTAAGGAAACATGAAAATGAGCAATCTTTTAATTTAATTTCATTCCATATGTTTAGAATACAGATTTTGGGCATGTGCACAAGTGTGTTATATGTATCATTAATCTTGGAGCTGTCAGTGCATTGCTGACCACTAGCCTTATTCAACATTCCTTATAAATTGGTAGTGGTGAGCTGAATAAGCTACTTTCTTTTTCCTATTTTTCCTCCAAATAGGTCTTCAATAATCACTCCACCCAACAGCAAATTCAGGTGTTACCTGTGGCATGGAGAATGAGATTTGTAAGTCAGTGCCTTCTGCAGCCCACCCCATGACTGGGTTAATGAGGAGCTAGGCAACAAATTTGTTTTGTACCAACAATAATATCCTGCAAGCAATTGAGTCCTAGCACTGAAGGAGGCCAGACCCTAGGTAAAGGAAAAACGCTTCACCACAGAGCCCAGTAGCATCTTGGCAATGCACCACAATGCCACTACACTGTGCTACAGTGTCCTTGCAGTATGCAATTTGGCTTTGTGATGGATCCAGTGCAAGACATGCCAGCTCAGGAGGATGTCATCTTCCTCACCACTGCAGGGAGAGAGGGTGCTTCAGCACCAGAACCGGATGTAATCTAAAGGTCCACCATGCTAATCATATTGCATATTGGGCCTCATATGTAGCAGAGTCAGGATCCAGCGCTGATCTCACATGCCAGAGGAGATCTTGGAAGGTCACAGACAGGAGGTAAGCC
Source organism: Allobates femoralis (assembly GCA_033576535.1). NCBI lineage: Eukaryota > Metazoa > Chordata > Amphibia > Anura > Aromobatidae > Allobates > Allobates femoralis. The sequence continues at coordinate 447,959,071 of JARQOC010000006.1, read as the reverse complement.
ATTCCTCATGCCAGCCGGGAGAAACAAATGTCTACTGAGGAGGCTCCTGTATCATGCCTGGCATTATTACACTAGCAGATCAGCAAATCCAGAAAGATGATGAGGAGGATGAGGAACAAGAAGTAGGAAGACCCTATTTCCCAGCCTTGTGTAGCACGCCTGACTCGTCCCAGTGGAGACCGTGGGGTACTTGGAACCGGGCCATCTCAACGTTGTCAGGGCTATGGGCTATCAAGGTGGCGTGACCTGGTCCGTGGTCTCCGTTGGGCGGTCAGTAAAAGGGGGAAGGAAAAATGTAAAAATGAAAAAGTAGAGAGGAAAAGAGGAAATAAAATAAAAATAGTTTGTCGTGACTACACCAGTGGAAGGCAACCAGTAGGGGCCGCTGCTGCGTTCGGGAAGCTCTGGGGATGATGGAGTTGCAGCTGTGATGGTTTTACTCCGCGTGGGAGAAGTGGGTCCAGAGGACATCCGAAGTGGAAGCGGATTGAGGTGCTGGAGAGCCAGTGGGGCTGAGCTGGCCGCAGGACAGGGTCAGGAATACTCTCAGGCAGGCTCCTGCTGCTTGCGCAGTATTTCAGTCTACCGCTCCTCAGGTGAGAAATAAACACTCTCTGACACAATGCTGATTTTCAACCCAGTTTATTTGGCTTCTTTCGGCAGGTACTTCAGGTTACAGTGCAAGTACAGTGGTGGCCCAGGTAGTCCTTGGCAACCAGGATGGCTTGTCCAGTTCACCCCCTTTTGTGTTCCTTGCCTCTCAGGCTTCCCTCTCTCAGCGCTGCCTGTTCTTCTCCTTCCTGCACGCGCCTCCGCACAAAGAGTCCTGATCCAGCAGCTACGGGCCTTCTTGGGCAACCAGCAGAGTCTCCTGGTCCTAGTACGGCTGCCTTCTCTGCGCTGTGTCGGGAGTTGGCCACAGCTCTTGGAGATACCCTGTCTTTCCAATTCACTACAGATTTAGTCGCACAGGTGGATCGCTCACTGCCCACACCCCTAGGACTCCCTCCAGCTTTCTGTGCTCTTTATGTGGTGCCCCACTGGTCAATGTGCTACAGTAGGGGTACTGCACCCACAATAGAGTGTGAAGTATTCCTGTCGCAGGGGAGTGTAAAGTCAACATGAGGTTCCCATCCTAGCACTCACGCACACTAGCCAAGGATGATGGGGTTAAATCCTAGCACAGAGACCCAGGCCCAGAGGGCGGAGTTAGGTGACTTGGGAAGACACACAGTTGGATGTAGTCTGGACTGAAGAGCGAAGCAAGGTGGGAGCCCGAGAGAGAGAAGGGTCTCCCAGGGAGGGGGCCTGAGAGAAAAGGCAGCCAAGGAAAAGAACGAGGAAACCCCATACCGGACCGTCCATAGTCCGGGGGAATACTAGTTCACCAATGAAGTGCCGGCTCCGAGGAACGGTACAGGCGAGTTCACCCCCTGAGCCGTCAACTCTAGCCGTCATGGGTTTGTTTAGCAACCCCGACATCCCTGTTCAGAACATGCAGTCCACTAGAAGGAACCTGGAAGACAAGCGGGCTATGCAGGGCAGCGCGAGGAAAGTGAGGAGGCGCAGGACAGACCAGCAGGACGTGGGATTGACAAGAGAAGGTATACAATGGGAACCTCATAGAGACTTTACCCTCTTCTGTGATTACTCGGCCAGCTACCCATCTAAAGACTGTATAAGGCTGGCTTCACACTTGCAGACCCTCCGCAGCATCCTGCGGAGGGGATCTGCAAGCTGACTACAGCCCCTATGTTTATAATGGGAATGCACAGTGCTGCGCAGGTCTGCGCATGACCGTGCGCTCCCATTCATTGCAATATGTGATTTGTATGCAGGCAGATGCCCGCGCACAAATCGCACACTCTCGTCCGCACCCTGAACGCGACATGGTCTATCCTCTTCTCCAACGGTGGAAATGATGGGGTGTATTGGGGGTCAGGTGGTGGTGGAGAATGCCACTGGAAGAGTAGCCCCTATGATTCCCCTCAAGACTGTCCAGCAGCAGATTACAGTGCAGAATGGCCATGTCCATCCCAGGCAGCAATGAAAAAGCAGCTAGACAATTTTTACACCAATTAAAGAGGACTTCCCGAAAAAAAGGCATGTTGTTGGGTCGTTGATCCATTCTTTAGTTTGCTGTTTGACCAGAGAAGGACTTTTCAGTTGTTTTTGAGTTCATAGAAGAGCGAGGCCTGTTTCTTTGTTCTTTTTATTTTTCGGCTTCCCAAGTATAGCGCCGGTTGCACTTTCCCCTGCTGGATTACTGGGACTGCAGCTTTTGGGCTAAACCACAAAGCCCTTAATGGACTGTGCCCTTAATGGACTTTGCAACATTATAATGGAGTCTGCTGATCCCTGATCCATATATATACTGTGTATATTATTTATATACAGTGGGGAAAACAAAGTATTTAGCCATCTACTAATTGTGCAAGTTCTCCCAATTAAAAAGATGAGACAGGCCTGTAATTGACAACATAGATAGACCTCAACTATGAGAGACAAAATGAGAAAACAAAACTTGAAAATTACATTGTCTGATTTGGAAAGAAACATTTTTTAAATTTGGTGGAAAATAACTATTTAATCAATAACAAAAGTTAATCCCAATAGTATGTTATGTATCTTTTGTTTTTTCAGTTTGTCTCTCATAGTTGAGGTCTACCTATGATGTCAATTACAAGCCTCACTCAGCTTTTTAAGTGGGAGAACTTGCATAATTGGTGGCTGACTAAATATTTTTTCCCCACTGTATGTGTCTTTGACACTTACTATATTCTGTGCCTCTGTTAAAATGATTACTGTTTGGGTCTGATAATGTTACAAATGACATCATATACATCAAGGCCTTTTTTCAAAAGTTGCTGCAGTGAAGTTTTTTTTACTTCACTGCTTGTGCACTGGACTGTTTCTGCAAAGAGGTGTTTTGATACTACCCTACAGAGACTGGCAAACAAATTGCAGGCCTCTGGCCTGACAATCTGAGGTATGCAAATGCAAGACACTACACACACTGCTGTAGAACTGTGCTGGCCAAGTGCAATCCTCAAGGGCAGCAAACATTGCATGTTTTGCATAAGGTGCTGGAATCATCACTTCTGCAGGTGATGAAATTAGCACCTGTACAATGCTAAGGAAATCCTGAAAACGTACACTGTTTTCAGACCTTAATGACTGTAGTTGGTCACCCCTGCCATAGAAGTCGGTGTAGGTAGCAAGGGGGCAAAACTAATCTTCAAGTAATTTCACCACAACTGTGGCTCTCCCTGGACCCCCATAGTCCCTGTATCAACAGTGCACTGTTTGATGCTTTTTTACATAGATTTTGAGAATCTGCATCAAAATCTGCATGCCTATTGTGAGGGCAGCCGAGGTATACCCGCTATATCTCACATGATATCACGGCTCTCACAAGACAGCTACTGTTACAAGTACCAATGCCATTGAGGTTATCTTAAAAAAAAAAAAAAGGTGAAAGACCCCTCAACATTACTAACCTATGGCCTTGCTGCCAGCTGACATTACCCAGCTGGCATCAACTCCAAATACCATTACCCTGTTTGCTAACACACAAGAGCAGCTAGAGAGCCAGAGCAAAGCTCCAGGAGTGGAGGATCTAATGGGGCACCACTCCTGGGCAGCTGTGGCCCGCTAATATTTAAAATCTTTTAAGACTGATGGTTGGGTGAAACTTGTTGAAAATATTGTGGATGGTAATTGAATCCACTTTTGAGCCCGTCCAGATTAATAGTAGATCATCAATGTAGCGGAAGTAAGATAGAGGTTTAATAGCACAAAATAACAAACAGGTTAGCATATTATGCTGTGGTATTTTGCTTCTCATGGCCCATACACTGATAAATTGCAGGGCAAGGTCTGTGGTCAGATTTTTTTTGAGGAAATATTTGAATACAACAATTCCATCCTCATGGGGAATGTTTAAATAAAAAGAGACTCTATATCCACCTACTTTCTTAAAAACAGAAGAGAAGTAGAATCTAGGTCTGGCTATTATCAGAACCAATTGATAACAAGTATAAAAAGAAGCCACAGGCCAAGGTTGGAATTAGAAATGATCAGGAACAACATCTAGAAGTAGGCCAAGGTCAGAGTCAGGAGATATCAGGAGCAGCTTCAAGGAACAGGTCAAGTTATGAATGTACCTTACCTTAGATACGAGTGTATCTCACCTTAGCAAGATGATATTTGTTATTCTAAAACTTTTATTTTTCAACGATCTAGAACATTTGGATAATTGAGAACGTTTTATGCAGGTAACGTATGATTGGCATCAAATAGCCTGTTTACAGCAAGAAACGAATAGTTTCAAGTAATAGTATTACCATAGTTCTAGAAGATTTTGAAGCATGCAGTAAGAAAAAGAAACCCCCAATCCGCTACACTTTGGGGGTCTGCAGTTGCTTCATATAATATTTTCTTCTATTGCTATGATTAGGTATCATAAGCGTCAAATCAGGGAAGTAGCTATACAATGTATTGTAAATGAAAAGACTTGCCATACATAAGACAAAGAAGTGGGTCAGCTATCTTCTGGATCACCAATGGAGTGTGCATTGATTATACAGGTGCTGACTAAGCTGCAAACTGAATTGCAGACAGATGTTTCACAGGAAATTTTAGGAGTTTGTACTTAATCAACGTCAAAAAGGTAATAGAGTATGGGTCATGATAATTAACAAATAAAGGTACAGTTGCTACATCCACTAGAAAACCCATAGTTTTGAACTTTAAATGATATGGGCACCTTCCAGACTTTTACTGTACCTAAACACATGTATTTTAGGCTAAGAATCATGACTGTTGCAAAGTCTATAGGGCATAATGACAAAACACAAATGGAAATACAGTCATATGAAAAAGTTTGGGCACCCCTCTTAATCTTACTCTTTTTTTTTGTTTAAAATTGTTTTTTTGCAACAGCTATTTCAGTGTGATATATGTAATAACTGATGGACACAGTAATATTTCAGTATTGAAATGAGGTTTATTGTACTAACCGAAAATGTGAAATATGCATTATTTCAAAAATTGACAGGTGCAAAAGTATGGGCTTCCTTCTGATTTTCATGATTTGAATACTCCTAACTACTTTTTACTGACTTACTGAAGCACTAAATTGGTTTGGTAACCTCATTGAGCTGTGTACTTCATAGCCTGGTGTATCCAATCATGAGAAAAGCTATTTCAGGTGTCCACTTGCAAGTTGTTCTCCTAGTTGCATCTTCTCTGAGGAGTGGCATTATGGGCTCCTCAAAACAGCTCTCAAATGATCTGAAAAAAAGATTGTTCAACATAGTTGTTCAGGGGATGGATACAAAACGTTGTCTCAGAGATTTAACCTGTCAGTTTCCACACTGATCATCATTTTCTCCACTCCTTCTAGATAATTTATGACCATATGGCGTAACGACCAGGGTCACAAGGGGAGGACCATATATACCAGGAAGGGGACACAAGGAGGACCATATATACCAAGAAGGGGATGCAAGGTAGACCATATATACCAGAAAGGAGACATATATACAAGGAGAAGGACACCAGGAAGAGCAAATATATATCAGAAGGAGGATTATATATATATATATATATATATATATATATATATATATATATATAAAATCCTCCTTCTGGTATATTTCTACAATCCTCTCAAGATCTTCTCCTCTGCTCCCCTCCTATCTCCTCTTGCCACAGCCGCATACAAAATTTCTCCCGTGTATCCCCATTCTCTGGAACTCTCTGCCCTGACACATCAGACTCTCACCTGCTGTGGAAACCGTCAAAAGAAACCTGAACATCCACCTCTTCCAACAAGCCTACAACCTGCAGTGACCCTCAGTCCACTGCAAAACCAGCTCTACCCGCTCCTACTGTATCCTCACCCATCCCTTGTAGATGGTGAGCCCTCACAGGTAGGGTCCTCTCTCCTCACCTACTGTATCCTCACCCATCCCTTGTACACTGTGAGCCCTCACAGGCAGGGTCCTCTTTCCTCACCTGCTGTATCCTCACCCATCCCTTGTAGACCGTGAGCCCTTGTGGACAGGGTCCTCTCTCCTCACCTACTGTATCCTCACCCATCCCTTGTAGACTGTAAACCCTCACAGGCAGGGTCCTCTCTCCTCACCTACTGTATCCTCACCCATCCCTTGTACACTGTGAGCCCTCACAGGCAGGGTCCTCTTTCCTCACCTGCTGTATCCTCACCCATCCCTTGTAGACCGTGAGCCCTCATGGGCAGGGTCCTCTCTCCACACTTACTGTATCCTCACCCATCCCTTGTAAACTGTGAGCCCTCGAGGGCAAGGTCCTCTCCCCTCCTGTACCTTGTGTGCCTTATATTGTTCATGTATATTGTACTTTTCTATGTATGCCCTCTCCACATGTAAAGCGCCATGGAATAAATGGTGCTATAATAAATAATAATAATATATGTTAGTGCATCTCAATGATTTAGAATATCATCAAAAATCATTGTAATTACACCGAAATTCATGCCATTCATGCCATTTCTAAGCTACCTATTCTAAGTGTTTCCATTGTCAGTGAATACTGATAACAACTCAATGACGTCTATTCATCTAGCTGGACATTGGTGGATCGGAGAGTAGAAGACGTAGCCGATTTCTGTTTTAACAACGAGTATTTTCAAGAATAAAAGAGAAAAGCAGATACAGATCCATTATAACCAGTAAACCGTCTGGACATGTCTCAGTGGATTTTCTTCATTTGGAGCGGAGCAATAGATCTTAATTGACCACTTCACTCGATTTGCAGAAACCGTCGAGTCAAAAGGAAATTCAAGATAATAGGTCTGAGGAAAACTCTTCTAATACATGGGGTGACAGATTATACATGTACTTCCATCAACCTGAGTGTTCTGACTGCAATAAAAAATTGTCAATAACACAACTTCAGGCTGAAGCCTAAAAATTCCTTCCTTTCATTTAACCCATACTTACCAACCTCTATAAATTACTGTCCGAGAGAATCAGACATATATATAGACATATATACCATGATGAGGAACATATTTTCCAGGGATAAGCCCAGGATAAGGACATATATACCAGGACGAGGGACATATTTACCATGAAGGGGACTAGGATGGGGACATATTTACTAGGAATGGAAATATATACTGTATACCAGCATGGGGAACAAATATACAAGTATAGGTCTTAGGATGGGGGACATATTTATCAGGAAGAGGATCAGGATGGAGACATATTTACCAGTATGGGGGACATATATATCCAGCATGGGGCCCAGGACTGAAGACATATATACCAGGATGGGCCCAGGATGTGGGACATATATACCTGGAGGGGAACATTTTTACTAGGATGAGGAACATATTTAGCAGGAAGAGGCCCAGGATGGGAGACACATTTAACATAGGGGAAACATATATAAAAGGATGGGAGACATATTTACCAGGATGGGGGACATATATATCAGGATAGGGTCATATTTACCAGGAAGGGAGTCACTAATACGGGATGGAGGATATTACAAAATAATGAAGGGGGACAACACTTCTGTCATGATAGGATTTAAAACACTACACAGGCCCATACATCTGACCAATATACAGGTGGGGAGGGAAAGGATCCAAATTTTGCACCAGGGCCTATTGGACTCTAGTTACACCAGAAGGGCAAGCTACACAATGCCTCATCAAACGTAAGTCAGCCACGACGTCCACAAGCACATCTCAGCCTGCTTCAGAGTGCCCCACCATAACTGAGCCAGCCACACAGTACCCAACCACAACTACAAAGGCTACACAGTACCCAACTACAACTATAACAGCCACATAATATTCAACCACAACTGAGCCAGCCCCATAAGGCTGCATCATACTGTATTAGTCAGCCACACAATGCCCCCTCCACATTTAAGCCAGCCACACAGTGCTCCACCACAACTGAGCCAGCCACAAAGTACCCCACCCCACAAGTGGAACAGTGTCCCACTGTAGCTGGCCAGCCACACAGTGCCCAACCACAACTACAACAGTCACACAGTACTCAACCACAACAGATCCAGTCCCATTATGTACCACAACTGAGCCAGACCCATAAGGCTGCATCATACTGTATTAGTCAGCCACACAGTGCCCCTTCCACAAGTAGGACAGTAGCCAAGTGTCCCACTGTAACTGAGCCAGCTACACAGTGCCCCACCACAATTGATCCAGCCACACAGTGCTTCACTGTAACCGAGCCAACCACACAGTGCTCCGCTGTAATTATGTGAACCACACAGTTCCCTACTGTAACTCAGGCAGCCCCATAAAGCTACATTGTACTGTATTAGCCAACCACACAATGACCCACCACAACTGAGGAAGCCACACAGTGCCCCAGTGTAACTTAACCAGCACCATAAGACTGCAACACAGTTTATAAGGTAGTCACAGAATGCATGCCCTACCACAACTGAGACAGCCACAATGTGCCCCACGATAACTGAGCCACCACAGAGTGCCCCACCACATCTGAGCCAGGCCTACAGTGCCCTACCACAACTGAGCCAGCCACACAGGCCCCACCATATCTGAGCCAGCCACACAGTGGCCCACCACAAGTGAGCCAGTCACAGAGTGCCTCACCATATCGGAGCCAGCCACAGAGTGCCCCACCATTACTGAGCCAGTTACACAGTGCCACACCATAACTGAGCCAGCCACACAGTACCCAACCACAACTACAAAGGCTACACAGTTCCCAACCACAACAGCCACACAGTATTCAGCCACAACAGAGCTAGTCCCACAGTGTACCGACAATTGAGCCAGCCCCATAAGGCTGCATCATACTGTATTAGTCAGCCACACAGTACCCCCTCATCATCTAAGCCAGCCACACAGTGCTTCACTATAACTGAGTAAGGCTAAGGGTCACAAATCCGGTTATTTTTTTAAAACCTGATCCGGTTTTGAGCTTTTAAAAACGCTCCTCATAGGAGCCTATGATAAAAACTGGATTGCTTCACAAGCAATCCGGTTTCCGTCTCCGGCTCTGCAGCCTGCGTGAAAAATCATGCAGGCTGCAGTTTTCGGAGCGGTTATAACATCCACAATGCGGGAATCGGATTGCTCAGGATGAGTAATCCTGAGCAATGCGGTTCCCGCATATACTTTGCTTATACCGGCTGCCGCTGGGATAAGCAAAGTGTTCTGCGTTTGTTTAAACGTTTAATTTTATTAATAAATGGTGCTATAATGTCTCTAGGGGTGCCGACTCCCCCTAGAGACCTTCCACCCACTCAGGTGGGCATATAATGATTTATTCACTTATGTACAGCAGCCTCCTCCTGTCAGCTGCTGTACAGTTTTATCAATGAAAGCGCCGGGCTCCTCTGAGAGCAGCGCGCATACTATAGCTATTGCTATAGTATGTGCGCTGTGCGAGGTTCTGAAGCTATTTACAGTAGATCTATGGGCAGCGCTGCCCATAGAACTTACTGTATAAGGCTTCAGGACCTCGGACAGCGCACATACTATAGCAATAGCTATAGTATGCGCGCTGCTCTCAGAGGAGCCCGGCGCTTTCATTGATAAAACTGTACAGCAGCTGACAGGAGTCAGCTGCTGTACATAAGTGATTTATGCACTATATGCCCACCTGAGAGGGTGGAAGGTCTCTAGGGGGAGTGGGCACCCCCTAGAGACATTATAGCACCATTTATTAATAAAATTAAATGTTTCAACAAACACAGAACAGTTTGCTCATCCCTGCGGCAGCAGGGATGAGCAAACTATCCGCTAACCGGATTGCTCAGGATTACACATCCTGAGCAATCCGGTTACCGGATTGCGGCTTCAGCAATCCGGCAACCGGATTGCTGGATGTCAGAAGCCAATTGCGTTCACCGCATCTGAATCTGGATGTGGTGAACGCAATTTGATTTTTAAGTGTGACCCTAAGCCACACAGTACCCCACCACAGCTGAGCCAGCCACACAGTGCCCCACCACAACTGAGCCAGGCCTACAGTGCCCTACCACAACTGAGCCAGCCACACAGTGCCGCACCAAAACTGAGCCAGGCCTACAGTGCCCTACCACAACTGAGCCAGCCACACAGTGCCCCACCAAATGCTGAGCCAGCCACACAGTGCCCCACCACAACTGAGCCAGCCACAGAGTTCCTCACCAACTAAGCCAGCCACACAGTGCCCCACCACAACTAAGCCAGCCACACAGTGCCCCACCACAACTAAGCCAGCCACACAGTGCCCCACCATAATTGAACTAGTCATACATTGTGCAACCTTCACTTTACAATATGAGAAAACCTTTTTTATTCAGCTCCATACAGATACTGCAGACCAACCACACCCCTTACTGGTTACAATTGTACAGCTCGATTCGACTTAATATCAGATTATATTTTATTTCAAGCTGTACAGCTTCTTATATACCATACTTACAGTATATAATACTGCCAGCAATGCAATTCAGAATATATATTTTACTTGCTTACCGTATATAGAGCCATCATATTCCTAAATGCTTTACAGACATTATCATATCTGTCCCAATTGGGGCTCACAATCTATACTCCCTACCAGTAGGTCTTTGGATGCAACGTCCCCTATAGCCACCGGTCACACTATGAGGGTACCTTTACACGCCGCGACGGCAGGCTGGATACATCGCGCTACAAGCTACAATTGTAGCTTGTAGCGTCCATATCGCCTGTAGTAGCGGCGTCTGAAGAGGCGACGCTACAGCCGGCGACAGATACATCTGTTTATGGTCTCTGCTCATAAACTTAAGGCAACATCGCCGATTGTAGTGAGCTGTATCGGCGTGTAAAGAAGCAACGGAAGGCAACCCTGGACACCCGGCGATGTGGCTGCCATGTATCTAAGGCGTGACACAGTCGCCATGTTACCGCGCCCCATCTGCGATCATTGGAGGTCGCTCCTGCTTTATGATTGGTAGTCGCAGCATAGGGCGGGATATTTAAGGAGCTGACCAGTCACACTACACAATTACTCGAGCGTGCTGTATTAATCAGCCTACTGCGATGCCTGGCCAATCCTGATGATATTGCGCTGTCCTATCATCGTACGGACGGCTCGTAATCCAAGATTGTTGCACGCCTATGTGCTATCCCTGCTGCACCGGGTCCGCCCATAGTAGCTTGTTGGAGCGGTGTGTAAACATGGTACGCTACGCTACAGCTGGCTACTTGAGACACCCGGCGATGTAGCTAGCTATAGATGTAGCGTGGCGTAGCGCACCTTATGGCGGCGTGTAAAGAGAGTGCGTTGACCGTTTGTAGCCGTTCGGGCGTGCTCGTGCACGTGAAGTAGCGCGATGTATCCAGCCTGCCGTCGCGGCGTGTAAAGGTACCCTAAGTGCTGAATTGGTTCTGCTACTTCATCCAATAGAGGATTTTGCAGAATGTCATTGCGGCCCAAGTATTCTGCACTCCTGGTCTAGAGAAATATATTCATTCATGAAAGATTGTAAAGAAACATTAGAGGAGATCAGATCTCTACCCGGGTGATAAATATTGCCTTTATGGAGCATATCTGAAAAATTCAATTTCGATGTTAAGTGCTTTTTCCTCTATTTTTTTTAGTCATTTCTATGCTCGCAGTAAAACTAAACCTTTTATTTTGTCACCTGAATGACCGCATCCCGGATCTCTTCATTATGATGGACATCACAGTGCAAATGTAATGACTAATGCAGCAATCTATGCTAATACTATGTCTATAGACCCCCCTTCCCTTTAGAAAATTATATTGATAGTGAATTGTATATACACTGGCGATCAAAATTAGAGAACACTGTGTGATCACTTGATTTTTTCAGACAGAAAGTAATCTACATTGATGAACATTTGGCGTTATTTTGTGTAAGGGGTGAGGTTTTCCTCCAGATTTCTCTTATAAAGGATATTTGAAAGTTTATTATATTCATTTGCTCTACATTGTTATTAAATATAAAGGCAAGTGTATGTGTGTATGTATGTGTGTGTATATGTATGTATGTATGTATGTATCATAGCTTCGCCCACTCCAGGTAGCCCTGCTCCTTCATAGCTACATCCCTACATAGACCACCCCTAATGGGGCCTGGCTAACCAGAGGCAGAGTCATGGACATCCCTGATGTGGGAGCAGAGCTATGAAGGGGAGGGGCTACCTGGAGGGGGCAGAGCTAGGATACATACATACACACACATATGGATGCTGCATTAGCTGTAGAGTGTTGCCTGGGCAAAGGGCTGAGTGTATGTATGAATATGTGTGTATCTATGCATTATGTATGTCCACACATAGTCCCACCCATTCATAGCTCCACCTGTGGCACCCCTTCGGACCCGTCGCCACTAAGTGGCGCAGCAGCCGGGATCGGTAAGTTGGTCTCCCCACATACACAACCAACACACTCCCGATCCTAAGTCTAGGTACTCGATGTCCAGCAACGGTTTAGCGGGAGGAGGTAGGTGGTGGGTGGAAAGTCAGAGAAGAATCCGGTTAGGGGTGAGAACAAGACAACAAAAAGGACACAACACCAAGTCCAGGGGAGTTAGAGAGAGGGTGTGGAGGAGTAGTAGGAGACAAGAAAAGACCAGACCAACCCAGACAAAGCCAGATCAGTCAGAAGGAGAGGCGAGACCATCAGACAGGACTGGGAGAACATGGATCCAGTGGCCTATCCCACTATGGGGCTTGCCCGGGTCCAAGGCTGTGAACTGTGGTGAAAAACAGAAGGAGTTCAGGTGTGCCCGAGTTAGCGGGGATACTAATGGACTGGGCTGGAACCAGAGTGCTTGCTCTGCTGAAGTGGCAGGAAAGCTTTATGCCCCAACCACAAACTCCGGCGAGGTGTGGGATTTTTATGTCCTGAGACCCAACTTCTAGTGCAGTGAAAGGAAGGCCGTCGTATTAGGGCTAGGGGACCCAGAAAGTCACCCAATGAAAGCCCCTGACCACTGGACTATAGCTATCATCTAGAACAGACCAAAAAGGCCCAAAAGAGACATGAAAGGGGGAGTCGCAGATAAACCATCCAGGCTGCTGAAACCACACCGGAGCTACTGATGAACTGTTGTAAGCTGTACTGTGGTGATGTGACCAAATAGGGCTCAAGGGACAGGCGGTCATAGCCGCCATTGGGACTGACCATGGGTCGTGATATGGTCCCGTTGACCTTGGATGAATGTGTGTGAAGGCTGTCCGCAGTATAGCAGCCTGTATGAGACCTATGTGAACAGGGCTGTACCCGGATCCTGGGAAGGGGTCTGTGTTAGTATTGTTGTGCTGTAAGTGTTGTGCTGTACTATGTAAATAGGGGGCTGGACCCACCATTGGGACCCACAGGGCCCGGTGATAGATATTTATATTAAATATATGTGTAAAGTTCAGAGAAGACCCAGTAGCCATAACCACCAGTGGAGCTGTCGTTAGGGCTCCTAGGGTTCGCTGGAGATGTGGTTACAGGTCCCGGTGATTGTATTCTTAAATGTAATACGTGTTCTATTGTATATGTAATGTAATGTATCATGTGATGTGCTTTTCTATTGTATATGTACTGTATTATGTGATGTGCTTATGTACAACGTTTTGATGTGCTACCCGGTTTATGATATAGGTGTGCTAAATAAATGGGTGGGCATTTGTTACATTGTAAGCACGTATTGGTGTTTTTCCGTTGCCAAGCAAGTTCCCCAGGAAGCTACTTCACAGTATCATCTGTCGAGAAAGTAAAGTAAAACCCGGTTAAAGCTTTTACTGTTTGAGACTGTGTTTCTTGCGAGAAAAGACTGATTTGGGAACTGGCAGCGGAGACTGCCTGTGCCTGTGAATCCTGCATCCACTGCACCACACTTACTACACGGCTGTCCTGGGGACCAGCCGTGCCTGTGGAGGGCTCAACATCCTTGTTGCTATCCCCATCATCCCTAGTGGTCCCGACTGCTGTGGCGGCTACCCATAGAGGCGCACCACGGGTGGCATCACATAAAATCCCTAAAAGTGTTTTCCCTTTTATTGACCGCCCGGGACCAATGAGCTGGTTCATGACACCGTGACATTCCACAGCTCCCAGACGACGACGAGAGGGCCCGGTTCCGAGTACCCCACGGCTCCGGTGAACGGTTCACACCCCCTTCAAGTATGTATATGGCTCCACACCCTCCGGGAAATGTTTTTCTGTTCAAAATATTAATTCTATTTAATTTTGTTATAACTAAGAACAGTTAGTTACCATCCCTGGGACTCTACACCTAGTTGTTAAATTAAGATTTAAATGGCGGCTACACTTTAAGGAAGCAGCAATAACAAAATAAGTACAAAATCTGGACCCTTTAGATCTGGTGACGGCTCTTCTTTAATTATTTCAATTATAGCGGAGGACAGATCTGTTATAACCAAGGGAAACCTTTTCTTATCTACTAGGAGTAGACATGTTTCTAAAGAGGGGGAAAAAAATGTTCCCATATAAAAAATTCACAATGTGGCAACAATTCACAAAGACCATAAAATACGAATTTCACACAAGGTACGAAAAGACACAACAGAGAATAATATTGGGTGGAATCACTGGACATAGATCTTAAAGGGCTTGGTCACTGAACATGAGGGACATTTCTATATACTGAGATCATAAAATACCCATAGTATGGGATCCCTGTTAATTAATGATAGGGAAAGTAGTGGGCGGTGGGGTTAAGTGTGATCAACCCAAATATTAACTTGTTTCACTAAAATATATGAAAATCCTTGTAGGTTGAAAGAATTCAATGGACACCCAATTCGAAAGTCAAAAGGCATTGAATTTCTGTAAACAAGGTCACATGGCTTGAACCTGAATCTAGAAGTCTGCACTTGTGGTTATGGGCAATCTGTAAATGGACCCATTCACTGTCAGAGCCTTCATGATAAGACAATGGAGCAGTAAAGTTGACTCTTATTGGAAAGAGCTGGAGGCAGAAGAGAGAAGGGTCAAAGCATTAAGTGATGCCAAACACAAGCTTGAATTGCAAATGTGTTATTCATAATTACATAGATGAACATATGTAGAAATTAAGCTCTAGATTGCCCAGTGGCGTAGCGTGGGGGGCGGGGGGGGGGCGGTGCGACCCAGGCGGCACATGTGTAGGGGCGGCAATGTGGCAGCTACCGCCATAGGATCCGCAGCCGCCGCCTGCGCTATATACTGAAGCAGTGCAGCACGTCGGCTGCTGGCTGCTGTCAAATCTCCCCCCCCTGCAGCTCTGCTGTGCACTGAGAGGGAGGTGATATCATCAGTCAGCGTCCTGCAGGGCAGAGCACAGGACACATGCTGGAGGAGACTGGAGGAGGTGAGGGGAGCTGCGAGGAGAGGAGGAAGCGGAGGGAAGAGCTTGAAGGTGTCGGTGAAAGGAGGAGCAGAGGAGCTGAGAGAAGAGGAGAGCAGAGGAGGGAGGGGGTAATGACTGGCCAGTGATCTGAATGAAGGGAAGCAGTGAGAGCCAGCAGAGGTGGCTACCTGTGCTGCAGGAGGACACCTAGGAGCAGCTCCAGGTCACAAGGTGACTGATCTCCTGCTTTGTAGTGAGTGGGGGAGGGGCGAGGAGTGGGACCCAGCTGCTGTGAGCAGGTGAAGCTGCCCATGTGAACAAGCCCTCCTGCAGCACAGAGGATTGTGATACCTGAGTGAGGAATCTGTAGAATGTGTGTGTGAGCTGTGTGTGTGTGATAGCCGTGCCTCTGTGTGTGTGTGATAGCCGTGCCTCTGTGTGTGTGTGATAGCCGTGCCTGTGTGTGTGTGACAGCCGTGCCTCTGTGTGTGTGTGATAGCCATGCCTCTGTGTGTGAGCCGTGCCTCTGTGTGTGTGCGTGTGCGTGCGAGCCGTGCCTCTGTGCGTGTGAGCCGTGCCTCTGTGTGTGCGAGCCGTGCCTCTGTATGTGCGAGCCGTGCCTCTTTGTGTGCGAGCTGTGCCTCTGTGTGTGTGAGCCATGCCTCTGTGTGTGTGCGGCCGTGTGTGAGCCGTGCCTCTGTGTGTGTGTGCGGGCCGTGCCTCTGTGTGTGTGTGTGCGGGCCGTGTCTCTGTGTGTGTGGGCCGTGCCTCTGTGTGTGTGTGTGATAGCTGTGCCTCTGTGTGTGTGTGTGTGATAGCCGTGCCTCTGTGTGTGTGTGTGTGTGTGCGAGCCGTGTACTAGGTGTACACCTGTATATTGCCATCCTCTGATCTCTGTACTAGGTGATGACCTGTATATTACTATCTTCCTCCGTGTGCAATGTTTCCTATGTGTATATTACTGTTTATTCTCATTAATTTACAGTTAGATTGTTTTGTATTCAGTGTTTGATTTATTCCATTCTTCTATTTTTGGTGCTATATACTGTATATCCCAGCGTGTTCTATTGGGGAATTGTTAACATTGTTGTTTCAGATAACAATATGATGACTAGAATAGGGACACTGGTGATCGGTGATAGGACCTGTGGTGATGTCGCTGCCCGCACTTTACGGCATTACGGCATGACATCATAACTAAGTGCCAGCGGCCGTTCCGGATCCCGGAGGCCGCAAGCGCGCATCCTACAGCAGTTGATCACCATTCAATTTGACCCTGATTAACAGGTACACTTAAGTGGCTCCTAACCCACTAGCGGTACCCCCCTGACCCCCGGAATTATCAACGACCAAGGGGGGGGCAAATTTTTCAACCGCCCTGGGCGCCACAAACAGTTGCTACGCCACTGAGATTGCCTAATGGATTGAAGCATGCTTAAAGGAATATCTCCACTATATCTCCACATTCAGGGTATCTTCATAGGGTATCTCAACCATAGTGTATACTCAAGATGTCTGATCGGTGGAGTTTTTACATTTGTGACCTCATTAGGGCACTTGTGACTCACTTCTTACCTTCATTCCAGTTGAAGACCACCAAAACAAGGAGGTGATGTTGGCAAGTATTTAGCTGCAATCTGCACTCACTATCAACATATGTATACATATATACATACCTGACGCCTTCAGACTTGTTTTGGATGTTTATTGATTTGATGTAGTTCAAGAAGTCTGTAGATACCAACAAATCAGCCCACAAGAACCCCAAAACTTTCATGCTGAAAGTCTTGTTTTAGGGTTGTCTATGAACCTTTAGAGTAGCTACCTCTTATAGAAAGCTCTAGCAAGATTGTTTTCTTTCACTCGGGCAGTGTGACAATTGTCTCCCATTGTCAATAAAATGCCATATACAACACATTTACAGGAGAGCCATTCTATCCCACCTTCCTTCCAAACTTATAGGACATCTGCTAGGTATCCACATTTAACCCTTTAAGGGGGTGGTTCGAAAACAAACGTAGATTTCACACTAAATGTCTATTCATTGCCTGTCTAACTATGCTGTCTGCACCCTGAATTTAATTGTCATCTGTGACGTCCAGTTCAGGGGCTGGGCTAGAGCTTGTTCTACTGAGCATGCTCTCACCAGTTCTAAAGAGAAGTGACTAGCCTACAAGAGAGTGCACTGTCAATGAAATGGTGAGAACATGGCGAGCATGGGGATAGAACAAGAACAGTCCCCTGAAAAGATGTCACAACCCTGAAACCGGACACAATCAGTGATGCCCAAATTGGGGTTTGGACTAGTCCTTGTTCTACTGAGCATGCTCTCACCGGTTCTAAAGAGAAGTGACTAGCCAACTAAGGGGCATACTATCCCTGAAAAGGTGAGTACATGACAAGCATGGGGATTAGAACCAAGAACATCCCCCGAAAAAGATGTCACCACCCTGAAACCGGACATCATCATTGACATCTGTTTCGTGGACTGGGCCGATCTCTGTCCTTCCCGCTTTCCATATCTCTCCATTTTCATGCCTACTAATAATATTGAACCTACAATAGTTCAATCGATTGTAGTATCTTTTGCTTAACCTGTAATAGATTTTTCGGCTTTAGAATGCCAAACCGGTTTCTAAATTTACATTCAACGAGACTAAGACATTTACATTAGTTTTTTTTATTGATGTCTTCTTAATCAAGCAGTGAAAATGCTAAGTCACATATGTCGTCTTTACATTTAGCAGCTCATATATTTCAGCAGCAACAAGAAGCTGTTGAGATATTTGAATAAAACTACCTAACTCGTTCTAGGGATTGAAGGATGGGTGTCTTTTCCTTTTGAAGAAGACCGATTTAGTTAACTCATAGTGCAAGACTTGTTAAAAGGTCAAATGTACCTTACGGGTGGCTACCTACAAAAGCTAGTGCTAAAGAGCCAACCTTCTTCCTTTTGGGTCAGATCTAATTTGCATAACTATTTTCCAAGGAGCATAACCTGACTTAGGTCTCCACAAGGAGAAAGAGCATCCCCAAGACAATCATGATGATGTAACTCAACATCAGGCTTCGGTAAATGAAACAAGATAAGGTGAAGATCTTTTATTCCATGAAGCTTAGCCCACCCATTCCGAAAATGAAATGAACATGAAAATGGATAACATTTGGCTGAGTTGGAAGGATATTATTTTAAGGCTAGTGGATCACACTCTACAGCTGTAGTGACTGTAGATGGCGTGAGACATACATATAGACCACCCTCCGAGGCCTCGTGAATCACAAGTATGACCCTGGAGACACGTACACTGCTTCCTTTGATGACGCCATGTGAACATGTTTTAATCTATTATGCAATAAAAAGGTTTGATTTCCTATACATCCAGAGCCCTTCCAGACCTCTTGGAAGGTATAGACGTACCTGACACTATGATTTATGGTCTTGCTGAAAGAGATAGAAATTGAGCTAGTCTAGATCTTTTACACTATTCAAAACGAGGCGGATAATAGAAAAGAAACCTAGCTTTTCCTTGGGAATCAATCACATTAAATGGAGACTGGTAAATTATAGGAAACAATTACTTGTTACTTTGGAAGACCAATAATGAGTTTCTTTAGCACAGAATGCTGCATTGATGGCCGCCCTGTAGGATATGGATGATCATCAGGCTTCACAATCGAGATAAAAACTGAGTCAATCTCCATTATTCTTTGGTACTTATTTCCCACAAGATGGGTGCCCGATACTATCGCATTGGGAGGGCAGTAATGTCACGATGGGGGTGTACTCGGCGGTGCAGGGGGCGCTGACCGTCTCTCTCCCTCTGAGCACTCTCACCCTGTCTGCTCTCCTCTCTTCCCCCTGTGAGCTCTCTCTCTCATGCCTGTACACTTGCCCGCCTTTGTGCTGTCTCTCCTCCCCTGCGTGTTGTTTATCCCCATGCGCTCTCCCCCTGTGTGCTGTCTCTCTTCCCTATGTGCTGTTTTCTCTCCTCTGCGCGCTCTTCATTGAAATGTTTCCCCCTTGTATGCTGTCCCGCTGTGTGCTGTCTCTCTACCTTTTACCTGCGCCATACCTTTAAGCTCAGCTCAGGTGTCCAAAGATGGCAGCGACATGACCCATTTACGTATGCCGTTACCATCTTTGTATACCCATGTGTTCAAAGATGGTGGCTGCCTGAGTAAGTGTGCCACCACACCGGGTATGTCTATGTGCACCTACTGAGGCGCATGAATCGCGGACAACTGGACGCCGGAAGTGACAGATGGGACAACGCAATTACATAAGCAGATGATACTTCATTCTAGATTTATTTTCACTAGGGAGGAGCTTATTTCATTCACTGGGAGGAGCTTAGTTGTCACATGATTATGCGCACTTGACAAATGATTTTTTTTTTTAAAGCAAAGAGAAAATAGATAGAAAGGGGCAAAGTTTACATCCGAATTACAAGCAGGGGAAATATGTGATGCCGCAGGAGTAATTAGGGGCTTATGCACCAGGGGGTAAGAGAGAAGACCACTCTTTCTTGGGCATTGCTAAGACCATAAACTGAAATTTCATGTCAGGTGAAGGAAAGTACAGCTGTAGTTTTATTACTTTAAGAGATGATAGTTGATACTATGGCAAAATCATATTGTAGTAGTATGCGAAACACACGTTAAGGGAGCTCCTTTGGCTGCCTCACAGGTCTTTTGCCTTGTTCTTTGATTTCCACTGTGAATCTGTTCTAGTTCAGTATGGTTAACCCCTTGGTCATAGGATTCTCCTATTATCAACTTGTACTTTTCTTGTCATTTTCAATAAAGATTCATAGTTCATTTTTGGCTATTACTCTATATTCTTTAAGGCTTTTCTTCAAAGTGTAGTAGTAAAAATGCAAGGAGCTCATCCAAAGTCGTCATCGTAATGATTATTTTATATGGTGTAACTATGACTCTTTAAAAGGAAATTCAGCCCAAATGTTCACTCACGTATGCAAGTACAAGTACTGGTAACCATAAACCATATGGTCACTAGTATAAGAAACCCTGGTTGGCCGGTGAAAGAAGACAATAAACTACAGGGTGGGCCATTTATATGGATGCACCTAAATAAAATGGGAATGGTTGGTGATATCAACTTCCTGTTTGTGGCACATTAGTATATGGGAGGGAGAAAACTTTTCCAGATGGGTGGTGACCATGGCGGCCATTTTGAAGTCTGCCATTTTGGATCCAACTTTATTTTTTTCAATGGGAAGAGGGTCATATGACACATCAAACGTATTGAGAATTACATAAGAAAAACAATGGTGTGCTGGGTTTAAATTTAACTTTATTGTTTCATGAGTTATTTACAAGTTTATGACCACTTATAAAATGTGTTCCAAGTGCTACCCATTGTGTTGGATTGTCAATGCAACCCTCTTCTCCCTCTCTTGACACACTGATAGCAACACCGCAGAAGAAATGCTAGCACAGGCTTCCAGTATTCGTTGCTCCAGATGCTGCACATCTTGTATCTTCACAGCATAGACAATTGCCGTCAGATGAGGGGATGAGGCAAACTTTTTTGTGAATGGTGAAGTTAACAAACAAAACCCCGCTATTGGTCTGACACCAACCCACAGTGGATAGATCCCTCCAAGACTGTTGGAACACAAACATTGATGTATGGTGTGGTGTATGGGGTACAAAGATAGTGGGGCCATTCTTCATCAATGGAAACCTCAATGCCCCTGAATATCTATATCATGTAGCAATTTCAGATATCCAGTCCAGTGGCATTGAGGTTTCCATTGATGAAGAATGGCCCCACTATCTTTGTCCAGATCCGGACAATCCAGATTCTTCAGTATTTGAGTCATGACTATATCTGGTCTCTAATACCGGGACACAATGTGCAGCCTATGTCTTCTACAGATTTCTTTTCCTATTAAAATCTGGCCGAATATAAAACAGGAGCACAAGATCTACAGTTCAACCTATTTTCTAAAAGCATGCTAAAAGACAGAGGGTAGACTGAAAGGGGTCAATCTATGTCAGTTTTAACTTGTGAACACCTAAAAAATGATGCATGCAGGTGCATTACTACAACAGATCAGAGGTTGAAATCGCACCTGGGCCCTGGAGCCCTAGGGGGCCCCAAAAGTCCCTTTAGTCTAAATGAAATGACCAATGCTGCTGTATTAAAGATTTGCAATAATTGGGGACCCCGTAGGAGCTTTTGCATCGGGCCCCATGAGCACCAAGTTACACCACTGGATGCATGCATAGGTAAATAACTGATGGCAGCTCTTTGGTAGACTTTAGATCTTTCTATGTCGAATCATTTTAAAATTTGATAGTATCTTTCTATCTGGACCCGGCAAGGCACACTCCACACCCCTCTACAAGTTTTTGGAGCATCTTCCACAAAAATATCTTAGTGCAACACCTCCAGTGCTTGAAAAAGTATTCATACACTGTAAATTTTTACACATTTATTCACATTATACCCACAAAGTAAATGTATTTTATTGAGATTTTATGTGATATACCAACACAAAGTAGCAAGTGTGTTTCTAATTAATTTAAATGCGTAAATCTGAAAATTGTGATGTGCATTTGTATTCAGCCCCCTGTAGTCTGATACTCCTAAATAAAATCATCTGTGAAATTTCCTCAGTCACATAATTAGAAAATTAATTAGGTCCACCTGTCTTTAATTTATTCTTAGTATAACTACAGCTGTCCTGTCAAGGCCTCAGAGGTTTGAGTGAAAACATTGGGGATCAAATAGCATCATGAAAACCAAGAAACACACCAGACAGATCAGGGATGAAGTTGTGGAGAAGAGTAAAGCAGGGTTAGGTTATAAAAAAAAAAAGCCCAATCTGTGAACATCTCATAGGGACCTGTTCAATCCATCATCCAAAATGGCATAAGTATGGTGTGGCGCCCCTGGGATCCAGTTGCTACAGTGGTACTGCACCCTATTGAGGTGCAGTACCCCACTTTCGGGTAAGGAGGGTACTGACCGTTATCAGGAACACCCAGACCATACGCTACACCAGTCCAGGTCAGGGTTAGGGCGAGATTGCTCCTACGGAGAGCGCAGTCCCTGATCCTGTCTGGAGGGAGGAACCAGGGTAGTGGGGATGGGTGGAGAGGAAGTAGTTAGGGGAGCACTCAGAAAGGAGTGAAGTCAGGGAGAACACACGTAGATGACGTGGGACACGTGACAGAGGGCATAAATAGAACAAGGAAAGATCTGAAAGTCAGTCGAGTTGGCGGGAAGCTAACAAAAGGAAGTCTGTCAGAAGAGGAGTAAGAACTTTAGAGAAGTGTCCAGAGGACTGGAGCCAGGGGAGCTCGTCCTAAGGTCTGACTGGGGAGCAGAAGGAGAGAACCAGGGTGCTTCAGGAGGAAGAAGGGGTCCCAGAGGCATGGGTAGGGAGCAATCACCATGGGGCTCACATCCATTGCCAGTTGCAGGCAGTGAAGGGACCAGGCTGCAGAGTAGGGGCACTGGGACCCCAAGACTAGTGGAGACACCAGGCTCAGCTAGTGTTGGGCCCACTGGGACAGGGGTACTCGGTACCGGACCGGGTCAGCTGTTGGGGAAGTCACGGGTGGTCCTGGTCCGGACCGTGTCCCTGGCTCGACAATAAAAGGGGGTTATTTACAGGGGATTGTCAGTCGTGACGCCACCCACTATATGTGGCCAGTAATAGGGCCGCCGCTGCTGCAGAACCCTCCAGGGTAGATGGGATAGTTCCAGTGGGTAGAACTGTGGTCCCAGGGGCAGTAAGGGTTAAAGTCTATTGTGGAGTGTACCATACACTTACTATGCAGGCGCTGCAGGAATCCTTCCTCTTCGCTGGAGCTAACAGGCTGTGGCTCTGCAGGTGGAGGGTTTGCTGTAATCCTGTACGGAGGGAATAGAATTCACGCAGAGACACAAGGGAAGCAGATTCAGGGTTTTCCTGTTTACTCTCAAAGCTCTTCAATACAGCTCACAGTTCAGTTACAGTTCTTACAAGTTTCAGTTCAGTACACGGGCTCACTCTCCCCTCCGGTGTTCCCTTAATCTCTGCTGCCAGGTCTCTCTCTGTGACCCCTCACACTGTCTCTGAGTCCTTCCCTGGCTGTTTACGTTCTCTGGGTTCACTTGGTGTGTGTGACGCCGGACAGTATGGCGGTGACTCAGGCCCTGTGGGTCCTCCTGTTCGTCACTGAGCTTCCTGTCCTTTGGGGTAGAGACCCTAACGTGTAGCTGTGGTCCCCCGTCGGTTGTCTGGGGATTCCGGGTAAAACTACGGTCCCCTCTAGAGCCGACACTCTACTCAGCTCAGCCTCCAGCAGTCCTCAAGTGTGAGGCTCTACCAGGCTCTTTCTCTCTGCGTCTTTCAGTATCATAGGAGGGCTACTCCGCCTGCAGTCGGTCACTTCGCTGTAAGTCTAGGGCCCGGGTATCTCCGTCCCTCTCTTCCCTCCACACTCCTGGGGGTACTGGCTCCGGATAGGCTTTCTCTCTCCTCCGGCTCACACTGGCTCGGTACAGGTTCTGTGCTCCTTACACCCCAGTTTGCCAGGACGTGTGGTTCCTTCTCCTGCTCAGCTTAGCTCAACCTTCTGCTGTCTTCTGGCCTGTGCCGTGTTTCTCAGCCTGCTGCTGATCTGTGTCTCTTCTTAGTCTTGTCTGCTTGGCACCCTGGGCCTACTGACTCCTTCCTCCTCCCCCTTCACTATTTCTACTGTCAAGTCACCTGACTACGTGTGTGCCCAACCCACTCCTCTAAATCCACCACCCCTCGCTTGCCTACAGTCTCCAATCTCAGGGCTGGATGCTGCCACCTAGTGTACGTGGGTTGTGTGGGCTGTGAGGGTGTTGTTGTGCAACTGTAGTCCTACCTGCCTGGCTGCAGTTCCCTTTGTGGCCTCCTGGACAAAGGGCGCCACACTAGCAACTCAGAAGCTATGGTGCTTCCATGGTGCTGCAGCTGATACCGCGCACATACGCTGAAAAGGTGGCCATATAGAGTTCGAGGACTGACTACAAAGTAGCCCTAGGAAAGACCCGCGGTCACTAGCTCAGGGCTCTGTGTGAGCGAGGCGCAAGGCAAGAGGGCAAAGCAAGCGCAGAGTGAGATGACCGAGAAAGGACAGAGAGAAGGGGTATCGGTTGATTGTCATTCCACTACCCGGGAGCAGCTGGATCCCTTCCTCTGAGAACTCAACGCTTAGTGCACTGTCGCACAGTGACTGTGAGTAAACATCTTAAGACTGTAACTCGCTGTGTCTGTGACCTTCTTGACGTGTCATCCTTGCACTGGAACATAGCTACCATCTTGCTCATTACCATCTGTTGCCCTGGGGTTAGCCCTGCTGTATCATCATCAGCCCTAGAGGAACTGCAGCTGTGGCCATCACTAGCCGCAACCTACAGGTGGCATCACGAGAAACAACAAGGCAACTATTAGTCATATGCGCCACAAACCTGGAACAGTGGCAAGAAGAAAGCCATCTTTGAAAGCAAGCCAAAAGAATCATGTGGCGCCACTGCAGTCTGGTCGCCACAGAGGGGTACTGCACCCAAGCCACTGGTGTGGTATTCCTGTTCTCAGTAAATGGGATGCTAAGTCCAGACACCCACAAATGCACCCAACACACCTGATCCCAGGGACGGTGGGTGGACCCGATAGGGGGAAGGCCCATGTAGTCAGTGGGACGGCGGGGAGAGAAGTAGAGGGTGGGAAGTTAATAGGGAAGCAGTCAGGAAGTAGAAAAGGAAAAAGGACAGGAAGTAGTCAGACAGTTGGCGGATTTAGTGAAAGGAGAAGAACCGGAGGACTCAAGCGGAGATGAGTCTCGTCCTGGGTCCCGGACAGCAGACAGAGAGGCAGAGGGAGCCTTAGGGGCATGGGCAGTGAGCGATCAACCCATGCACCTGAATCTGAAGTGAATTGGAGGGGCAGGTTGAGAACCAGGGGACCGGCCCGGAAGGTGGCGAGGAGACTATGCTCCAACCAGGGAACAGGAGACCACGAATTCTAGAAGAGCTGTGACTGACACATCCACCGAGAAGGTAGCCATACTAGGGTCAGGGGACACGGCCGGTCACCCGACAGGACCTGTGACTACTGGATTGGGGCACTGTGTGCGGATGCGCAAGCAGGAGTTAGGTGAGCAGGCAGCGCTGAGAGAGAGAACAACTTGAGAAGGAAGGAACATAAAAGGGGTGTCTTGGGCAAGTTATCCCGTTGCTGTGGACTATCTGGACTGTGACTGAACTAGAACTGTACCCTGTTGTGCTAGCAGAGTGAAATCTAAGTAAATCTAAGTAAACCAAGTTTGGAACTCAGAACTGTGTGTGAGACTGTTCATTTCCCGCCTGAGAAGCTGTAGACAGATAGGCCGCGCATGCTGCAGGGTTCTGTCTGTGAGATGTTCCGATCCCTCCCTGCAGCCAGATCAGCCCCGTTGGCCCTCTGACATCAAATCCAATAGCCGAACACCACGTGTGGCGTTGCGACAACCACTCCTAAATCCCTATAACTTCCCCTATTCCATGAATTTTCTCCCTATTCATTGACCGCTCGAGGGCCACGGACCAGGTCACGCCACCATGACATCCCATTCCCTGATGATAGGCCCGACTCTGCGTATCCAACGGCCCCCATGGGGCGAGTCAATCATGTTTGAGGTTTGCAAAAAAAACATGTAGAGAACTCAACTAGCATGTGGAAGAAGAATGAGACCAAAGTAAAACTTTTTGGGTAAATGCAAAACGCTATGCATGGTGGAAAACAGACACTGCGTTATTCCCTGAGAACACGATCCCCACAGTTACACATGGTGGTGGCAGCGTCCAGTATGGGGAAGCTGGTCAGAGTTGATAGGAAGATGGATGGAGCTAAACACAGAGCAATCCTGGAGGAAAACCTGTTAGAGGCTGCAAAAAACTTGAGAGTGGGGAGAAGGTTCATCTTCAGCAGGACAATGACCCTTTACATCCTGCAGGAGCTACGATGAATGGTTCAGATCAAAGTGTATTCATGTTTGTGAATGGCCCAGTCACAGTCCAGACCTAAATCCTATGGATAAGCTGATAAGGCTTGAATGCTAACTGATCACAGATGGCATCATCCTATATTAATGAGAACGAGCAAGAGTGCAAAAAAATGGGCAAAAATATGAAGTGCAATGCTGGTAGAGACATACCCCAAATGACTTGCAACAAGAATTGCAATGAAAGGTGGTCCTACGAAGTGCAGACTCACTATACACTTTTAAGCTTGTGGGTGTAACGTGAAAAAAAAGTGGAAATGTTCATGGGGTATGAATACTTTTGTAAGGCACTGTGACTGTACCATCACTGTTAGTGACTAAAGTCTCTTGTGGTAATGACAGTTAGGTTCCACTGCTTTGGTGACTCCAGAGTTTATACGGTAAAGGGGCAAACCCTACTTATAGCTGTCACCTAGTTTGACCCACCTTAAAGGGGAACTCCATGGAGATAAAACTTTTTTGTGCTGTCCCTGCCTTCCTACATGATGAAGCTGAGCTGGCCACTACAGCTCTAGGAACTATAAATCGCTTATAAATCAATAAAATCATATCTGCTCCTCAGCTATCACCCCTCCCTTCGGGAACAGAGAAATTCAATCATGCATAGTGCTAAAATTTCAAGGGACAGGAAGATACCAAGTTGATATGTGGGAGGGGAGACCATGCAGTGCTGAATCAATCAATATAAGGCTTTGCCTCTGCTGCTCCTAGCCTGCTACATGGTATCACACATTATGCACTATTATATATATCATTATTGTTATTTGAAGGGAGAACAGCCCTGCTTTTACATTATATAGGATGGTAAATCAGGGGCAGGATTGTAGTGTGACCATGCCCCCTGTTCATACAGATGTATGAGGGGGCAGGAATGTAAGATGATCTTGGAGCCCCCAGGGTCCACACCTGACACACTTCCTGTCACTGCTGCAGCAATGAGGCTGAATATCTCTGTCCCCAAAGGAAGGGTGAGAGCTGAGGAGCAGATACGATTTTATTGATTTATAAGCGACCAATAGATCCTAGAACTGTAGTGCCCAGCTCTGCTTCATCATGTAGGAGGGCAGGGACAGTACAAAAAACTTTTTATCTCCCCAGAGTCCCCTTTAAATGAGGCAAACCTAACCACAAGGACTAAGGATCATCTTGCTTCCAACATCTAGACCCGTGTTCCTCAATTAGTGGCTCAGAAACTACACGTTTCTATATGGGGCTCCCTAACGGTTGACAGCTGAAGATGTTATTATGCACTATATGGCACCAGGGATTTTTAGACACCTATGACACTTGGTAGTTGTGTCAGAAGCAGATAACGCACAATATTAGGGAGAGAATCATATGACAGGTGGGAATAATTGCTCCCCAACTGATGTTAATATAATTGACGAGTAGAATAACTCTCTAATATTCAATCATTTGCATACACATCTCTCATGGAGAAGCATTAAAGGAGAACTCCAGTGAGAGAAAACGTTTTAGTACAGTTCCTGCTCCCCTACATGATGAAGCAGAGCTGTCCACTGCAGTTCTAGGATCTATAGGTCTCTTAGAAATAGATAAAATCATACCTGCTCCTCAGCTCTGACCCCCCTCATGGACAGAGAACTTCAGGATGAGAACTTCATTTAGGAACAAAAAGCAGGAGGTGTGTCAGGGGCATGGAAGCTGGAGGATCATCCTATATTCCAGCCCCCTCACACTTCTGTATAGGGAGGGGCTGGCAGGGGTGCGACCTCTATCCTCGTGCTCACACTACAATCCTGTCCCTGATATACCATCCTATGTGACAGGGAGAGGCCAGGCTTAAAATAGCAATCATGTCACCAAGCAGATACAAATACATCCTGTGATCCTCTGCTATATGATGATGCATAATGTCTACTGGTATTGTGAGGCTGGGAGCAGAGGCAAATCATTACATTGATGGATTCAGCTCTGCATGGTCTTCCCTCCCCCATAGGAAAATGGTAGCTTCCTATCCCTCCAACTTTCAATGGATCATCATCATCACTCCTCACTGCAATATAGGATGATCTTGCAGCCCACAGGATCCATGCCCCTGACACACCTCTTGCCTTCTGCTCTTACATGAAGCTGTCAGGCTAAAAATTTTCTGTCCATGAGGGGGGTCAGAGCTGAGGAGCAGGTATGATTTTATCGATTTATAAGAGATCTATAGATCCTAGAACTGCAGTGTACAGGTCTGCTTCATCATGAAAGGAGGCCAGGAACTGTACTAAAAAGTTTTCTCTCCCCGGAGTTCCCCTTTAAGTTTCCTTTTGGATGTACTTTAGGACCTCATGAGCTTCAGGAATAGTATTAGTGCCTCTCGAATACGACTTTTGATTGACAGGTTGAAAAAACATTTGTTCTCGTTGGTATAACGAGCCTCCCTGGCTGTACGCCCACTACCTGATTGGTTTAAATAAGGCAGTGTGGCTTAATTTAACAATGAAAGCACATTGCATGGATAGGAGAATTAGTAAGAAATTATTGCGAAATGTGTTTTGCCGGGAAGTGTCAGTCAGACGCCAGATCTCATGCATCAATCAACTTCTTCATCTGGACAATTGGCATTGCCTTTGCTAGGTGTTGTAGATCAGATGTGGCTCCAATTATGGGTAAATTGATCAATTAATAGGTAAATACATGCATACACAAGGAAGCACAAGTTTCTCATTGTGTTTAGTGTTTTGAAACCAGGTTTCCATGGTTATTTGATATTCAGTAAATCCATATTTTCCTATCTGCAGAATGCCTAGGACGTTTATGGAAAAATCAGATTGTAAGAAATGGTACTTTGGCACACAATTAAAGGGATCCTGCCACCTCAAAAAGGCCACCTAAGCTACAAACACATGTCCCTGCAGCATCCTATCTCTAATCTCACACTCCATTTGTCTCCTAAAAGCATCCTGTCAAAGTAGATTAAAACGATTTTATACTCACTCATTAGGCATTATAATTAGTAGGGGCTATATTCTTTAGCCCTTAGGGCGTGTTTGTTTTGCAGGCTCCAGGATCCACCCTCTCTCTCTCTATGCTGCTTTGCTTGTGCAGGCTCTGCCCTCCCCCTATCTGTCACTCACAGAATGCAAATCAATAGTCCTTCCTTCAGCAGCACAGACAGAGAGAGGCTGGATCCTGGAGCCTGCAAAACAACACGCCCAAAAAGCAATTGCATATAGCCCCTACTTCATTATCATCCTAATGAGCAAGTATCAAAGTTTTAATTTCAACTTTGAAAGGAAGCGTTTAGCACAGAGAAGGATGATTATAATGCTAATAGGAAGGTGCAGGAACATGTATTGATACAGGGGCGGAACTACACTGGTGCAGCTGCACCAGGGCCCCGACCGGCTGGGGGCCCCTTCAAGCCTGGAGGGGGGCCCCCAGCCGACCCCCGCAAACCGCCGTCAAAGGAGAGGAGGGTCAGGCAAGGGAAGCAAAGAGCTTCCTGCTTCCCCTGCCTGATCCCGCCCCTCCTCTCCTCCTCTGGCCCCTAGCATACATCCGGCGCGGCTCCCAGGTAGGAGAGCATCGCGCCTTCGGCTCCCTGCGGCTCCCAGCGGCACCTAGCAGCACCCACCCCCCCCTTCCCGGGCCGCGCCGACGGCCAACGGCACCCCTCCCCCTCCGGCCGCGCCGACGGCCAGTAGCCCCGCCCCCCGGTCCTCTCCTGCACCAGGGCCCCCGGGGGTGACGGTCCGCCCCTGTATTGATAGGTTAGGTGGCTTCTAGGAGGTGACAGGATCACTTTAATATAAAAAAATGGCGATAGACACATATAGCATATGACAAAAATGTAATCAATGTGACAAAAAACTTTACATTATTCAAGATCAAAGATGTATTATATGTAACATATAAGATGTATTATATGTAACATATAATACATCTTTGATCTTGAATAATGTAAAGTTTTTTGTCACTCATCATCTCCTGCTTTGACTACTGCAACATTCTCCTCTGTGGCCTCCGGGCTAACACTCTTGCATCTCTCCAGTCTGTCCTCAAATCTGCTGCCCGACTAATCCACATGTCTCCTCGCTATGCCCCAGTATCTCACCTCTGCAAATCCCTCCACTGGCTCCCAATTTCCATATGTATCCAGTTCAAGCTACTAACACTGACCTACAAAGCCATCCATAAACTCCTCCCTATAGCTCTGAATTAATCTCCCACTATCTTCCCTCACGTAATCTTCGATCCTCCCAAGACCTCCTCCTCTCCTCCACACTTATCCATTCCTCACACAACTGCCTCCAAGATTTCTCCCGAATATCCCCCATCCTCTGGAATTCTCCAACGTGATTATCCACCACGCTCGGATCCTTCAGACGGAACCTGAAAACCCATTTCTTCAGGAAAACTTACAGCCTGCAATGCTTGAGCCGCCACCCCACCGCCACTGAAGCTGTTGCCCCACTGCCACCGATGCTGCCGCTTCTCCACAACCAGATCTGCTGCAACCCGGACCTACTGTCTCCTCCCCATTATCCTGTAGAATGTAAGCCCGCAAGGGCAGGGTCCTCTCCCCTCTGTACCAGTCTGTTATTGTTAATTTGTTTACTGTAAACTATATCTATAATTTTGTATGTAACCCCTTCTCATGTACAGCACCATGGAATTAATGGTGCTATATAAATAATATTAATAATAATAATAATAATAATAACATTATTTACATTTTTGTCATATCTATGTATTGACTCCTTTTTTCTGTATGTATTCATTATAGATAACTATACTTTGATAAAGACTCTGAGTCGAAACGTCAGTAATACTACAGTAATACTATTGGACTGTGTCACATCTATGTGAGCAATAAAACTGGACATTAATGACCATACGTGTCCATCGACATTTTTTCATATTAATTGTGTGCCAAAATACCATTTCTTAGAAGTGTATTTTTTGCTTTGTGCACCTGATATGGTGAGCCACTCTTCACTATATTGATATGGAAAAATAAGAGACCTCCTGGACTTCAGGAAAAGATGATAAATTTCATGGGTGTCACCAAAGTCATGGAAAAACAAGAGACCTCCTGGACTGGGTGTCACCAAAGTCATCCCAAACCTTCTTGATGGTGGCTCTTCCAGGACATAACAGATGGAGCCATGAACTCCATTTACCCATTTAAAGGTTGGGAAAACTAGGGTTTGGAGGGTGGTGGCATCCAAAAAGTTTCATGGTTTTGGGTGAAAATTTTTGACTGGTCAGAAATATTTAAAATTGGGTTTCTTCTTAGATAACACATTGAGAAATGCACCATTACAGTATTGAGTCCTTTGGATGTCCCAAAGAACATTTTTGTGCTCATGTTTTCACCTTTCTATTTCCCCAGGATTCTTCATGGTGTAATGTCCTTATCATAGTTGCTAGCTGTTGGATGTCAATTCTATAAACCATACGCACCTTGATACTTCATCCTGTGCATGTCCAGCTTGCCGACCACTCCCTGTTTTACTCCCCTAGTAGAAGGTCTTTTGCGGTGCTGCATTGTAGTCTTAAAGCTTTGCTGCATCCTCCTGTTTGCAGACCTTCCATCTGGCAAGGAAGCTGCGCCCATACTGGGATTTACTGTGTCCAGCAGAGTTCAACTTCCCTGTCCCTCCTATTTAGGCCTAATCCAGCAGAGTTCAGCTTCCCTGTCCCTCCTCTCTAGGCCTAAACCAGCAGAGTTCAGCTTCCCTGTCCCTCCTCTCTAGATCTAATCCAGAAGAGTTCAGCTTCCCTGTCCCTCCTCTCTAGATCTAATCCAGAAGAGTTCAGCTTCCCTGTCCCTCCTCTCTAGATCTAATCCAGAAGAGTTCAGCTTCCCTGTCCCTCCTCTCTAGATCTAATCCAGAAGAGTTCAGCTTCCTGTCCCTCCTCTCTAGATCTAATCCAGAAGAGTTCAGCTTCCCTGTCCCTCCTCTATAGGTCTAATGCAGCAGAGTTCAGCCTCCCTGTCCTCCTCTCTAGTCCAGCAGAGTTCAGCTTCCCTGTCCCTCCTCTCTAGGTCCAGCAGAGTTCAGCTTCCTTGTCCTCCTCTCTAGGTCCAGCAGAGTTCAGCTTCCTTGTCCCTCCTCTCTAGGTCCAGCAGAGTTCAGCTTCCTTGTCCCTCCTCTCTATGTCCAGCAGAGTTCAGCTTCCTTGTCCCTCCTCTCTAGGTCTAATCCAGCAGAATTCAGCTTCCCTGTCCCTCCTCTCTAGGTCCAGCAGAGTTCAGTTTCCTTGTCCTCCTCTCTAGGTCTAATCCAGCAGAATTCAGCTTCCCTGTCCCTCCTCTCTAGGTCCAGCAGAGTTCAGTTTCCTTGTCCCTCCTCTCTAGGTCTAATCCAGCAGAATTCAGCTTCCCTGTCCTCCTCTCTAGGTCCAGCAGAGTTCAGCTTCCTTGTCCCTCCTCTCTAGGTCCAGCAGAGTTCAGCTTCCTTGTCCCTCCTCTCTAGGTCCAGCAGAGTTCAGCTTCCTTGTCCCTCCTCTCTAGGTCCAGCAGAGTTCAGCTTCCTTGTCCCTCCTCTCTATGTCCAGCAGAGTTCAGCTTCCTTGTCCCTCCTCTCTAGGTCTAATCCAGCAGAATTCAGCTTCCCTGTCCCTCCTCTCTAGGTCCAGCAGTGTTCAGCTTCCTTGTCCCTCCTCTCTAGGTCCAGCAGTGTTCAGCTTCCCTGCCCCTCCTCTCTAGGTCTAATCCAGAAGAATTCAGCTTCCCTGTCCCTCCTCTCTATGTCCAGCAGAGTTCAGCTTACTTATCCCTCCTCTCTAGGTCAGCAGTATTCAGCTTCCTTGTCCCCCTCTCTAGGTCCAGCAGTGTTCAGCTTCCCTGCCCTCCTCTCTAGGTCTAATCCAGAAGAATTCAGCTTCCCTGTCACTCCTCTCTAGTTCTGTCCTTTTATTTAGAATGCTTTAGTTTTTGTGGCCTGCATATGTTGTCCATTATCCCTGTGTTGCTCAGTTTGTCGTCCTGCGTGCAATTTCAGTCTGAGTTTTGTTGCTTGCAAGTTCTATCTATATTATTGGTCTACCTACTTGCAAGTTCTGTTTGTGTCTGCAGTCTGTCTAGTCAGTCAATGTAAGTTTTCATCATGTCTCTATTTTATCTCTCCTAGTTTTGCCCTGACTTGCCTCCTCTTTGTTCCTGACCTCTTTTCTCTAGTCCTTGTCTGTTACCTGAATCTATTCAGTTTGTCCTGTCCTTGTTCAGTTTGCCCTTTTGTCATGGTTCTGTCGTATGTCATCGGCACACTGACCCTCAACTGTTGTAGGCCCGGGGACCGCCCTGGTGGATACCTGCGACTGAAGCCTAACCTCACCATTGTAGACTCTAATGAAGGCCAAGAGGGTGCTTAGTTACACCTTATTCATGGGGTAAGCCTGGGTCCCATGGCGCAATGGGTCCACTCACTCTCTCACTGTATGTGTGGCACCTCAGAGTCTGGTTGCCATAATGGCAATGCCTCCCTCAGGGAGGATGTCATGCTTGGAAGCAAGAAGGGGTATCCACACCAGGTAAGCCCACAGCATGCAACACTTTTCCTGACTTCAGACCAGAAGGGGAAGCTCAGAAACCCAGGTTCAGGGGAGCTTCCCTATAAATTATGGCCTGGGGGCATGGTTAGTTAGTTCAGTGCCTAGGAGGACTGTGAAGACAACCTCCAGGCAGTGTAGAGAGTGAAGGAACAGCAAGTGTGAGGGACCCTTAGGAGAGGGTATGAGGAAGGAGAGAAGAAGGCCTGGGGAGTGGAGCCAGTTGACCGGCTCACCCCAGAGGAGAGCGCCAGAAACGGACACTGGAGGCACAGCAGAATCGGAGAGCTCAGGGACAGTTGCCAGAGGAGTGGTGCCCGGAAGGGCTCAAGCTGCCTGCCATCTTGGTGAGAGACTTACAAGCAGGAAGAGAGGGTTACAGCTTAGCTACAGGCAGCCAGGACCAGCAAAGAGGAGCACAGCAGGGAGGCCTCAAAACTCACTGGATAAGGAGATCCCCAACTTGCTTCCAGGCCAACTGGATTCCTAACATCTCCTGTGGACAGTGTCTTAGTCTGAACCTGCAACTACCAGTAAAGGTAAAGGAGACTATGTACTGAGTGTCTGTCGGTTATTCCGCGCACTCAGTCCTGCACCCCAATGGCCTACCACTGCCATAGACTTTACCTGTTGCCCTGGGGAACCGCTCCACCCGTGGGGAGCGATACTACCTTAGTTGCGAATCCATCATACCCAGAGGTCCCGCACCGCAGAGTTGGTCATCAACAGCCAAACATCACAGGTGGTGTCATGACTTCTATCCCCAAAACCAAAATCTCCAAACTTTTTTTTGATACCCAGGGTCACAGAGCCAGGTCTTGATGCCCGTTACTCCCCAGAAGTATTCAGAGAACCCTATGGCCCTGGGGGTGCTTCACATGTCTACCCCGGCAATCATAACATTAGGGTTGCTTGTTTAGACGGTTCTTGGGTGTGGTGCCTCTTTTTTCAAGTCATAATGTGTCTATGCTTCATTTATGCCACCTTTTGTGCTTCTTGATTGTTTGTTTGGGTACCCTAGCTCTCATGAATGAGCATCTTGGTGTTACATAAAGGAAACCTTTTGAAAGAGCTGCTTTCTGGAAGATTTCAAGAGTCTCCAACATTTGCCCAGTAGACATACCATCTTTTCTAAGAGTCCAGAAAACTTCCACTTATTTTGGGAGAATTGCAAATATAGTCTTTATAAGTGCCCCATCTGGAGGTTTAGGGTGGGATGCATAGCCATCAGATTTCCTGTCCACTGGCCATCTCTGTGGAAGCCAAACCTAGTTATAGAGCCTAAGGGATGCTTTGGGAGCCTGTGTACAAATAGGTCTACCCAAGTTTTATTAAGGGGTGCTCCTGGATCATGGAGAACCTCCTGAGTTCTGAGTATCTGGGAATAGGAATGGGACTATTCTTTTTTTTTTTTTTAGAAATGGTTAATACATAATATATGAGAAAGTGCCAATATCATCAAAATGGAGATCTAGAGGATCCTCAACTATTTTCCTCAAAGAACTATCCCTTACATTTTGTAAAGTCAAACTCACCGAATGCCCAAACTCGGTTCCCTAAAAATGCCAACAGGCAACTCTAAAACCTAACCCTAATGGTACCTTTACACGCCGCCACGGCAGGCTGGATACATCGCGCTACAAGCTACAATTGTAGCTTGTAGCGTCCATATCGCCTGTAGTAGCGGCGTCTGAAGAGGCGACGCTACAGCCGGCGACAGATACATCTGTTTATGGGCTCTGCTCATAAACTTAAGGCAACATCGCCGATTGTAGCGAGCTGTATCGGCGTGTAAAGAAGCAACGGAAGGCAACTCTGGACACCCGGCGATGTGGCTGCCATGTATCTAAGGCGTGACACAGTCGCCATGTTACCGCGCCCCATCTGCGATCATTGGAGGTCGCTCCTGCTTTATGATTGGTAGTCGCAGCATAGGGCGGGATATTTAAGGAGCTGACCAGTCACACTACACAATTACTCGAGCGTGCTCTATTAACCAGCCTCCTGCGATGCCTGGCCAATCCTGATGATATTGCGCTGTCCTATCATCATACGGACGGCTCGTAATCCAAGATTGTTGCACGCCTATGTGCTATCCCTGCTGCACCGGGTCCGCCCATAGTAGCTTGTTGGAGCGGTGTGTAAACATGGTACCTACGCTACAGCTGGCTACTTGAGACACCCGGCGATGTAGCTAGCTATAGATGTAGCGTGGCGTAGCGCACCTTGTCGCGGCGTGTAAAGAGGGTGCGTTGACCGTTTGTAGCCGTTTGAGCGTGCTCGTGCACGCGAAGTAGCGCGATGTATCCAGCCTGCCGTCGCGGCGTGTAAAGGTACCATAACACTTAACCATAACCCTAACACCTAACCCTAACACCTATCCCTTACACTTAACCCTAACCATAACCCTTACATCTAACCATAACCCTAACGCCTAACCCTAATGGTACCTTTACACGCCGCGACGGCAGGCTGGATACATCGCGCTACAAGCTACAATTGTAGCTTGTAGCGTCCATATCGCCTGTAGTAGAGGCGTCTGAAGAGGCGACGCTACAGCCGGCGACAGATACATCTGTTTATGGGCTCTGCTCATAAACTTAAGGCAACATCGCCGATTGTAGCGAGCTGTATCGGCGTGTAAAGAAGCAACGGAAGGCAACTCTGGACACCCGGCGATGTGGCTGCCATGTATCTAAGGCGTGACACAGTCGCCATGTTACCGCGCCCCATCTGCGATCATTGGAGGTCGCTCCTGCTTTATGATTGGTAGTCGCAGCATAGGGCGGGATATTTAAGGAGCTGACCAGTCACACTACACAATTACTCGAGCGTGCTCTATTAACCAGCCTCCTGCGATGCCTGGCCAATCCTGATGATATTGCGCTGTCCTATCATCATACGGACGGCTCGTAATCCAAGATTGTTGCACACCTATGTGCTATCCCTGCTGCACCGGGTCCGCCCATAGTAGCTTGTTGGAGCGGTGTGTAAACATGGTACGCTACGCTACAGCTGGCTACTTGAGACACCCGGCGATGTAGCTAGCTATAGATGTAGCGTGGCGTAGCGCACCTTGTCGCGGCGTGTAAAGAGGGTGCGTTGACCGTTTGTAGCCGTTTGAGCGTGCTCGTGCACGCGAAGTAGCGCGATGTATCCAGCCTGCCGTCGCGGCGTGTAAAGGTACCATGATGGTACCTTTACACGCCGCGACGGCAGGCTGGATACATCGCGCTACAAGCTACAATTGTAGCTTGTAGCGTCCATATCGCCTGTAGTAGCGGCGTCTGAAGAGGCGACGCTACAGCCGGCGACAGATACATCTGTTTATGGGCTCTGCTCATAAACTTAAGGCAACATCGCCGATTGTAGCGAGCTGTATCGGCGTGTAAAGAAGCAACGGAAGGCAACTCTGGACACCCGGCGATGTGGCTGCCATGTATCTAAGGCGTGACACAGTCGCCATGTTACCGCGCCCCATCTGCGATCATTGGAGGTCGCTCCTGCTTTATGATTGGTAGTCGCAGCATAGGGCGGGATATTTAAGGAGCTGACCAGTCACACTACACAATTACTCGAGCGTGCTCTATTAACCAGCCTCCTGCGATGCCTGGCCAATCCTGATGATATTGCGCTGTCCTATCATCATACGGACGGCTCGTAATCCAAGATTGTTGCACGCCTATGTGCTATCCCTGCTGCACCGGGTCCGCCCATAGTAGCTTGTTGGAGCGGTGTGTAAACATGGTACGCTACGCTACAGCTGGCTACTTGAGACACCCGGCGATGTAGCTAGCTATAGATGTAGCGTGGCGTAGCGCACCTTGTCGCGGCGTGTAAAGAGGGTGCGTTTGACCGTTTGTAGCCGTCTTGAGCGTGCTCGTGCACGCGAAGTAGCGCGATGTATCCAGCCTGCCGTCGCGGCGTGTAAAGGTACCATAAAGGTACTTTACACGCCGCTAAAACAGGATGGATACAACCCCTACAGGCTACAAATGTAGCTTGTAGCGCCAAATCGCCCGTAGTAGCGGCGTTGAAGACGGGACGCGACAGCCGGCTACAGATACATCTGTTTCCGAGCACTGCCCAATAACAGATGGCTACAAAGCCGATTGTAGCGAGCTTATCGGCGTGTAAGAAGGAACAGAAGGTTTGTTCCTACACCATGCTATGTAGCTGGGGCGTGACACAGGCCCGGGTTTCCGCGCCCTTCAGCATCTATGAGGAAGCTCCTGCGTTGCTGATTGTTTGTCGCGAAGTCACATACAAATTGCTCGAGCGTCCAAGTATTAATCAGCTCCTGCGAGCCTGTCCAATCATGGTATTATTGCTTTGTCCATCAGCGTACGGACGTTCGTAATCCACAATTGTAGCACGCCTTATGTGCTGTCCCTGCTGCACCAGAAACGCCCATAGTAGCTGTTGTAGCGGTGTGTAAATGAGCTACAGATGGCTACTTGAGACACCCGCGATTGTAGCTACTGTAATGTAGCGTACGTAGCGCACCTTGTGGCGCGTGTAAAGAGGTGCGTTTACCCGTTGTAACCGTTGGGCGTGCTCGTGCACGTGAGTAGCGGTGGTATCCATCCTGATTAGCGGCGTGCAAAGTACCTTAAGGTACCTTCACACACAGCAATATTGCTAGGAAATTTCACTGGCAATTTGCTGGTTGCAGTGAAATCATGGACACATTGTTCTATTTTGTTGCTGTGTACAAATGTAACAATGTCTCCATGATTTCACTGCAACCTGCAAATAGCCTGTGAAATTGCCTAGCAATATTGCTGTGTGTGAAGGTACCTTATCACCTAACCCTAATGGTACCTTTACAAGCCGCCACCGAGGGTAGCAACAGGTAGGCACTGTCACGTGCACGCGCACGGTTTCAACGGTTCCTAACGGTACTGATGCGGCATATACACGCCGCCACAAGGTGCTCCACAGAAGGTATTTTCGTTCCCCTGAAGTGCCGAGGGTGCCGCATGTTACCTTCTGTGGAGCACCTTCCCTGATTTACACGCCGCTACAACAAGAGAATATGGGCGGACCTGGGGCAGCAGGGACAACACATAGGCGTGCCAGAGTTGTGATTACGAGACGCTCGTACGATGATTGGACAATGCAAATGTGTATTGTGACTGGTCAGCTCGTTAAATATGCCGCCCTGTGTAGGAACAGCTAATGGGTACACAGTAGCCACCACCAATGATAGCTGATGGGGCGTGGAATACATGACACTGTGGCACGCCCCAGGGAAATCAAATACTGTGCCTGTGCCCCGATTACACGCCGCCACCATAGGGATTATACCTGCTTGTTTTTGAGCACGGCTGAAACACAGGTATCCAAAGAGACAGGAAGGAACACCTGAATTACACGCCGCCACTTGCGGTGTTTTGAAGGTAAAAGGTACAATTGTGTCCGATACCTGCCAGTTTCTACCTTTCGGTGGCGGCGTGTAAAGGTACCATAACCCTAACACCTTAAACTAACCGTAACCCTAACCATAACCCCTAAACCTAACCCACCCTGTGGGCATTTTTCTTTTGGGCATTTTTTGGTCACCCCCAAACTCACATGATGATAGCCGCAGGAGATGTGTGCATACATTTGCTCACTTGGTATAACACTGCTGTTGTGGTTGTGTTCTGTGGCATCGGTCCAATCTGTTAAAGTAAATTAGAAGGACATGGTTATATATATTTACATAGGATATATCCATAATCATATCCATCCTAAAACACACAAATGACTAACACAACTATGAAGCCCTGTGTAAACCCAACATAACAGAGGTTGCATTAAGCCGACATCTGGCAATGAAGCCGCAACGGAAAACCCACCAACTTATCGAAATTCCCCTTCCTTTCTCAAAATTCTAACATTTTTGGATCCTTAACTCATCGGCAGATTTATAACACTTTTCTCTTTGTTATTACAGAGCAGCTTATTATATCGTGTTATGATATGCGGCTCGCTGAAAGAGCTATTACTGTCAAGTGCCCAAAACGCGCTGTGCTTATTTATTCAGCATCTCCTGTAAACTCTGAGACATGAACATGAATGAATGTGAAGATGTTGTCTCGGATTTCAGCATTAATTATGGAGGCCCAAAGCCTGAAAAAATAAAATGCTGTGATAAACACCTGCCCTATACACGATGTGAGACTGAGTGCTCCAATGTAAACCATCTATGTTACAACAGTTATATTCTTGTAATTGGGGCAGTTGTATAGTAATTTCTTTCTGGTATATAGGGGCAGTATTATAGTAGTTACAGTATACCTTGCACATAGGGGCAGTATTATAGTTATATTATTGTACATAAGAGCAATATTATAGTAGTTATATTCATGTACATATGTAGCACCCCAGGGTATGGGAACTCGGATGTCTGGGCCTCTTACTCTCCAAGCAGGGAATGTCGCCGGTGGCCTGCCCAGATCCGTGGCCCGGGAGGGGGGGGGCAGCCTCAAATAAAAACGTTTTTTTTAGTATTTACACGGATTAAGGTCTTTGTCTCGTGATGCCACCTGTAGTACCTGGTGACTAGACACCAGCGTCGCCACAGTCCTCCCGAGGGTGGTGGAATTGCGGCTAGGGTGGAGCAGCTCCCTACAGGTAGAGCTAAGCCTCCGGAGCAGTGTTACCTGTGCCAGGACGGTGCAAACCGTTGAGAAAAGTCAATGAAGCAGGACAGAAAGACAGAGGCAGTTCACTCTTCCAGATACTTTACTTGCAGAAACTGATCAAGATGGTGATACTGCTCACAGTACTTCCCTCAAGACGGCCGGCCGGGTAGTCGCAGCAGAATGCAGAATTGTGGAAGTCTCTGGTGGTACTTTCTTGGATCTAATCCTTGTCCTGTCCCTTCTCTCTCTCTTCTCGTAGCCTGCTTCTTGGGCAGTAATACGTCCCAGGGGATGAACACCCCGAGAACGTCTTCGGAGCCGGGACGAGTACGGGCGGTGGGTGAACACTCCAGGCCGCATTGTCAGACCCATGCACTCC
Organism: Allobates femoralis; assembly: GCA_033576535.1. NCBI lineage: Eukaryota > Metazoa > Chordata > Amphibia > Anura > Aromobatidae > Allobates > Allobates femoralis. The sequence continues at coordinate 447,918,181 of JARQOC010000006.1, read as the reverse complement.
GGGTGAACAAGTCAGGACCTTTCTGTCTGGGCTACTTCTCTCTCTCGCCCTCCTTTGAAGCCCCCTTTCTCTCTCGGGTAAGCTCCCGTTCTCTGTCTTTCCTCGGGAAAGACACTCCTGAAGACTCCCCGTGGGTTCTCCAACTCTGCTCCTCTCACACTTCCCAACTGTCCAACTCTCTTTTTTGGGACTTCCCCCCAGTTGCATCGGTGGGTGTGTGTTGGGGTCAAATCCTTCCACAGTGTTCTGCATTCTACTTGCAACAGGGATAACCACACGCTCATCTTTGGGTGCAGTACCTCACTTGTGACGCCTGACCAGTGGGGCGCCACACATAGGGGCAATATTATAGTAGTTATATTCTTGTACATAAGGGCAGTATTATAGTAGATATATTCTTGTACATAGGGGCAGTATTATAGTAGTTATGTTCTTGTACATAAGGGCAGTATTATAGTAGATATATTCTTGTAAATAGGAGCAGTATTATAGTAGTTATATTCTTGTACATAGGGGCAGTATTATAGTAGTTATATTCTTGTACATGGAAGCAGTATTATAGTAGATATATTCTTGTACATAGGGGCAGTATTATAGTAGTTATATTCTTGTACATAGGAACAGTATTATAGTAGTTATATTCTTGTACATAGGTGCAGTATTATAGCAGTTATATTCTTGTACATAGGAGCAATATTATATTAGTTATATTCTTGTACATAGGAGCAGTATTATAGTAGTTATATTCTTGTACATAGGAGGCAGTATTATTATAGTAATTATATTCTTGTACATAGGGATAGTATTATAGTGGTTATATTCTTGTGTACAGGGGCAGTATTATAGTAGTTATATTCTTGTACATAGGGGCAGTATTATAGTAGTTATATTCTTGTACATAGGGGGCAGTATTATAGTAGTTATATTCTTGTACATAGGAGCAGTATTATAGTAGTTATATTCTTGTACATAGAGGCAGTATTATAGTAGTTATATTCTTGTACATAGGGGCAGTATTATAGTAGTTATATTCTTGTACATATAGGCAGTGTTATAGTAGTTATATTCTTGTACATAGGGGCAGTATTATAGTAGCTATATTCTTGTACATAGGGGCAGTATTATAGTAGTTATATTCTTGTATATAGAAGCAGTATTATAGTAGTTATATTCTTGTACATAGGGGCACTATTATAGTAGTTATATTCTTGTACATAGGGGCAGTATTATAGTAGTTATATTCTTATACATAGGAGCAGTATTATAGTAGTTATATTCTTGTACATAGGAGCAGTATTATAGTAGTTATATTCTTGTACATAGGAGGCAGTATTATAGTAGTTATATTATTGTACATAGGAGCAGTATTATAGTAGTTATATTCTTGTACATAGGAGCAGTATTATAGTAGTTATATTCTTGTACATAGTGGCAGTATTATAGTAGTAATTCTTTATTAGCTGGCCTCCCCCACAATAAGCTTTCCCCTCTCCAGTCTATCCTCAACGCAGCAGCCAGGATCACTTATCTAGCAAACCGTTACTCAGATGTTTCTGCTCTGTGCCAGTCATTACATTGGCTACCCATATACTATAGAATCCAATTCAAATTGCTCGTTGTCACCCACAAAGCTATTCACGGCGGCACCTCCTTACCTCTCCACCCTCATCTCTGTCTACCACCCCACCCGTCCACTTCGCTCTGAACAGGACCTCAGACTAACATCGGCATTAATCCGAACCTCCCATTCCCGACTCCAAGACTTCTCTCGAGCTGCACCAAACCTCTGGAATGCTCTACCCCAAGAAATTAGGACCATCCACAACTTGCATAGCTTCAGACGCTCCCTAAAAACACACCTCTTCAGGGCGGCCTATCCTTCTCCCTAACAGTAGTCATTTAGACATAAGATATTCATTGTTATAAGCCTCTGTACTTTGCGTTCCCATCCCGTCTTAGATTGTAAGCTCCTTCGAGCAGGGTCACCTTCATTTTTTGCCTTTTTATTGTTTATTTCCTAAGTTGATTCTATGTTTATTGTATGTAACTACTGTTCTGCATTACCTTTCTGTACCGTATATTTTTCTTATATGTACCATTGTACTGTAAAGCGCTGCGGAATATGTTGGCGCTATACAAATAAAGTTTTATTATTATTATTATTAGTTATATTCTTCTACATAGGGGCATTATTATAGTAGTTATATTCTTGTACATAGGGGCATTATTATAGTAGTTATATTCTTGTACATAGGGAGCAGTATTATAGTAGTTATATTCTTGTATATAGTGGGCAGTATTATAGTAGTTATATTCTTGTACATAGGAGCAGTATTATAGTAGTTATATATCTTCTAGATAGGGGCATTATTATAGTAGTTATATTCTTGTACATAGGAGCAGTATTATAGTAGTTATATTCTTGTACATAGGAGCAGTATTATAGCAGGTATATTCTTGTACATAGGGGCATTATTATAGTAGTTATATTCTTGTAGATAGGGGCATTATTATAGTAGTTATATTCTTGTACATAGGAGCAGTATTATAGTAGTTATATTCTTGTACATAGGAGCAGTATTATAGCAGGTATATTCTTGTACATAGGGGCATTATTATAGTAGTTATATTCTTGTAGATAGGGGCATTATTATAGTAGTTATATTCTTGTACATAGGGGCATTATTATAGTAGTTATTTTCTTGTACATAGGGGCAGTATTATAGTAGTTATATTCTTGGACATAGTGGGCAGTATTATAGTAATTATATTCTTGTACATAGGGGCAGTATTATAGTAGTTATATTATTGTACATAGGGGCAGTATTATAGTAATTATATTCTTGTACATAGGGGCAGTATTATAGTAGTTATATTATTGTACATAGGGGCAGTATTATAGTAATAATATTCTTGTACATAGGGGCAGTATTATAGTAGTTATATTATTGTACATAGGGGGCAGTATTATAGTAGTTATATTCTTGTACATAGGAACAGTATTATAGTAGTTATATTCTTGTACATAGGGCATTATTATAGTAGTTATATTCTTGTACATAGAGGCATTATTATAGTAGTTATTTTCTTGTACATAGGGGCAGTATTATAGTAGTTATATTCTTGGACATAGTGGGCAGTATTATAGTAATTATATTCTTGTACATAGGGAGCAGTATTATATTAGTTATATTCCTGTACATATGGGACAGTATTATAGTAGTTATATTCTTGTACATAGGGACAGTATTATAGTAGTGATATTCTTGTACATAGGAGCAGTATTATATTAGTTATATTCTTGTACATAGGAGGCAGTATTATAGTAGTTATATTATTGTACATAGGGGCAGTATTATAGTAGTTATATTATTGTACATAGGGGGCAGTATTATAGTAGTTATATTCTTGTACATAGGAACAGTATTATAGTAGTTATATTCTTGTACATAGGGGCATTATTATAGTAGTTATATTCTTGTACATAGGGGCATTATTATAGTAGTTATATTCTTGTACATAGGGGCATTATTATAGTAGTTATCTTCTTGGACATAGTGGGCAGTATTATAGTAGTTATATTCTTGTACACAGGAGCAGTATTATAGTAGTTATATTATTGTACATAGGGGCAGTATTATAGTAGTTATATTCTTGTACATAGAGGGCAGTATTATAGTAATTACATTCTTGTACATAGGGGCAGTATTATAGTAGTTATATTATTGTACATAGGGGCAGTATTATAGTAGTTATATTCTTGTAGATAGGGGTAGTATTATAGTGGTTATATTCTTGTACATAGGGGCAGTATTATAGTAGTTACTATACTTTCTTTTACATAGTGGACAGTATTATAGTAGTTATGTTGTTGTACACATAGGGTAATCTTATGGTAGATCTAGTCTTGTACATAGGGGCAGTATTGAAGTTTTTTTAGTATTATAAATAGGAGGCAGCATTATAGTATTTATGTTTGTATGCATCAAGTCAATAGTATAGTAGTTTTATATTTTTTGTATGTTGGGGCATTGATGCTTTGCATAATGTTCAGGTCTTGGGTAGATAATGTCATATGTAATTTTATTATGTTTCTATTATTTATATATGTGCATCACGTGAGGGAAATGCAAAATTTACTGATTTGTATTGAAAGTAATTATGGAACATAGGGAGAATAATGTGAAGTGAACAGACTTCAGAAACTCATTGATCTTGACTTTGAAGATTCAAGCGTCAGATGACATGAAGTTTATCGCTTAGATTTCGTTATTTGTATATAGCCTCGAGGGCTGTGATTTAAGTCCTGGATTCCTAATGGTACGAAAGCACTTAGCACTGGCTGACGCATGCACTTGACAAGTTGATGTCTATCCGGTATTAAAAAGCTTCTGGATAGTTGTTCTTCCAAAGTTTATCAATCCCTATTTGAAAAGGATTCTTAAAGTGCCAATTCACATTAGAAGATAGACCCTCCAGAGAAAGAAATGATGGCTTTATTAAATTGTGATCTTTTCTTCATAAATGTTACTTTAATCTCCAATACTCCCCTAGAGCACAAATATTGAATCTGGCATGTTTGATCTTTCATATCCCAGAAGACTACACAAAATATAAAAGGGGGGGGACAAGAGGCGCAATAGTGCCCTATCACTAGTGACACTAGTGTAATATGGTGGTGCTATGGAGCCACTCACCTGGTCCAGTTGTCGTCCCCACAACTGGTTTGAAGGCATTTAGGAATCAATGTTCCAAGCTGCTGCAGGACCTCCACCTACCACTGGATAGTGGTACGTTCCAAGAGAAATGATGGGAGTGATGGTGTGCCACGGTCCGCGCTTTTCTGGGTTCAAAATAACTCACCAAAGAGCCAAGCAACTTTTCATCCTCTTTATTCCTCCTTCTCCTACGCGTTTCAGCGCCACACAGACTACACAGACAACTTTGGTAATGTCTTACTTTCATCTTCCTATATTTTGAGTGGTTAAGGTTATTGGCTCAAATATTATAGTGTCACATTCCCAAAGTCTACTCCTGCAACTTCTGTGTCTGCCACCAGGCGTCGCTGTGTTCACTCCAAAGGTGGGGCTGGGGATGTAGTTGTTTGACTTATAGATCTGTTGTATGGCTGCCCAGCTGTCGTCATTAACTCTGACTTCAGTCAATTAGGAAATACTGCAGTCTATTTGAATTGTCTGTGTGTTTCTGCAAGATATACACTGTGTGCAGAATTATTAAGCAAGTTGTATTTTAGAGGATTATTTTTATTATTGATCAACAACTATGTTCTCAATCAACCAAAAGACTCATAAATATCAAAGCTTAATATTTTTGGAAGTTGGAGTGTTTTTTTTTAGATTTGGCTCTTAGGAGGATATCTGTTTGTGCAGGTAACTATTACTGTGCAGAATTATTAGGCAACTTAACAAAAACCAAATATATTGCCATCAATCTTGTTTATTTACACCAGGTAAACCTATATAACTGCAGAAAATGTAGAAAAAAACATTTCTGACATGCAAAAATAAAACACAAAAAATGAGTGCCCAATATAGCCACCTTTCTTTATGATGACACTCAGCAGCCTTCCATCCATAGATTCTGTCAGTTGCTTGATCTGTTTACGAGGGACCACAGGTTCTCTATGGGGTTCAGATCAGGTGAACAAGGGGGCCATGTCATTATTTTTTCTCTTTTAGACCTTTACTGGCCAGCCACGCTGTGGAGTAGTTGGATGCATGTGATGGAGCATTGTCCTGCATGAAAATCATGTTTTTCTGGAACGATACTGACTTCTTCCTGTACCACTGCTTGAAGAAGTTGTCTTCTAGAAACTGACTATAGGTCCGGGAGTTGAGCTTCACTCCATCCTCAACCTGAAAAGGTCCCACAAGTTCATCTTTGATGATACCAGCCCATACCAGTACCCCACCTCCACCTTGCTGGCATCTGAGTCGGAGAGGAGCTCTCTGCCCTTTACTGATCCAGCCCCTGGCCCATCCATCTGGATCATCAAGAGTCACTCTCATTTCATCAGTCCATAAAACGTTTGAAAAATCAGTCTTTGATATTTCTTGGCCCAATCTTGACATTTTATCTTATGTTTCTTGTTCAAAGGTGGTCGTTTTTAAGCCTTTCTTACCTTGGCCATGTCCCCGAGTATGGCAACCTTGTGCTTTTTGATACTCCAGTAATGTTGCAGCTCTGAAATATGGCAAAACTGGGTGCAAATGGCATCTTGGCAGCTTCACGCTTGATTTTCCTCAATTCATGTGCACTTCTTTTGCGCCTTTTTTGCCCATCACGCCTCTTGCGACCCTGTTGGCTATTTGCCATGAAACACTTGATTGTTCGGTGATCACGCTTCAAAGGTTTGGCAATTTCAAGACTGCTGCATCCCTCTGCAAGACATCTGACGATTTTGGACTTTTCTGAGCCCGTCACATCTCTCTTCTGACCCATTTTGCCTAAGGAAAGGCATTTGCCTAATAATTAAGCACACCTTATATAGGGTGTTGATGTCATTACACCACACCCCTCCTCATTACAGAGATGCACATCACCTGATTTACTTAATTGGTAGTTGGTTCTCAAGCCTATACAGCTTGGAGTAGGACAACATGTATAAAAAGTATCATGTGATCAAAATACTCATTGGCCTAATAATTCTGCATACAGCGTATTCCCTGGTTTACTTGTTATTATTCTTGCTTTGTATTATTTATTTTCTGGATTGACATCTGCCTGATTTTGTATTATTCTCCAGTCTAACAATTTTGTACTTTTCTGACCGCTTGGTTTTGACCCTGCTTGCTGACTTTTTTATTCCTGGACTGCAACCCATCTATTAGAAGCAACCCTCTGGACTTTGCAGTAAAGCAGGATCCCTATATAGCGGTAAAAGGGTGCCTAGGTATCTTGGGGTTCTGCCAGGTGATGTGGTTTGCAATTAGCCTGTCTGGGATTCCTCTTTTTACCTATAATTAGGATGGATATTACAAGTAGATGATGCAGGAGATGAACACAGTAAAAGCACCAATCCAGAAGTTTTAATTTAAATTCAGTACTGGGTGCTACTTTTAATGTCAGCCCTCTACCTCCAATCTTATATTCACCTTTCAGCGTCTTCATCTTTTACCAGCCACACTTTGGTCCCGCGGTGCCATCTTGGGCCTGTAACTTCTCATTGTCCAGATGTCAGAAGTTATCACACAAGAGCTCAATGCATCTCTATGAGAGTCAGAACGAGGCCAGAATTAAGTTCTCATAGAGATATATATGGGTTTCGGCTCACCTTACACCTTATTCACTCTCCATGGAGCACAGGAAACTGGTTTTGCCATGACCAAAAAATCCAATAATTCAATAGAATTAATCCAGCTCCAAACATGAAGAATTTTGAAGAAGTGCAAACAGAGACAAGTATGCATGGTTAGCCTGACCCCAGTCAACACGTTTCGAATGTTGCAGGCATCCTTACTCATGAGGCCGTAGATTCATTCTATTGGATTCTAATAGAGATGTATTGATTTGTGATCTCCAGGGCACTCCATCAAATACTGGAGCTTCTGGAAGGTCACAAATCACTGGAGACTGAACAAAGAGCCACTGCAAAAAGGTAATGGGGTCAGAAGGTGAGTATCAGACAGGAGTCAGGGTACTTACCAGGGGCGGACCTACTGTGGTGCAGCTTGGTCAGCTGTACCAGGGCCCCGACCGGCTAGGGGGCCCCTCAAGCACCTGTAGGAGGCCCTGCACAGCCACCCCCCGTGACCCAGTGTCAGAGGAGAGGAGGTTAACTGAGGGAAGCTTCCTGCTTCCCTCGGCTGTTCCCGCCCCATCTCTCCTCTGTCACCCCGGCTCCCAGACCTGTAATGCTCGGCGCAGGTAGGAGCCACTCGCAAAGACTTCCCCCCCGCTCCTCATCTACAACTGCCAGCATCCCTTCCCCCCAGGGCCCGCCAGGCTCAAATTCCGCCACTGGTACTTACAATTAAAGGACTACTCCAGTGGGGCATTAAAAAAAAATATGGGAGTGGTGCGTTAATTCCTCACAGTGTCTGCAGGTGAACATCGCCACCTGGTGTACACAAATAATAGAGAAAGGACCAACAGGAACTTAAGAGTGAAGTGCATGTTTCCGGAGAGGTTGAAGGAGATGCCAATTCAGGCGACAGCTGTGTCACAGTTACTACATTTAAAAAGCACAAAAAGGCAGAGAAGGGGAGGGGTTGGCTGCAGGACTTGTAGCAGGGCAGTAGTGTGATCTGCGAAGTGGAATTACAGCTCCAGATCCCAGAGAAGATCTGAGACCAGATGCCAGAAAAGATGTGAGACAAGATCCCAGAGAAGATTCGAGATCAGATCAAACACCATTTTCTAGAGAAGACCCAAGACCAGTTCCAAAAGATGATCCAACCAAGAACAGACCACAGAGAACCAGAGCCAAAGGAGGGAGAGACAACCAAGTCATAACAGAGGATCGTCTGTGTTTTCCGTCACTTTCTGCATAAATATACTGTTACCAAGTGGAGACTGAGGCTGCGCTTCAGAGAACAAAGGCGGTCAGTGTGTTGAGGGTGCAGAAAACTCACCAATTGGGACTTGCGGCTTAGTGGTTAGTCTTGTTCACCCTGCTGTGGCCCATGTGACATTTCATACAGCCAAAAGGGTGACAATGGTAACAGGTACAGTAGCAACATTGATATTATCTGTGTTGTGGTGTTGAGACTAAAACATTAGTGATTGTAACCATTACTTCATGATTAACATAGAACTAAAGTGTGTAAATAACGTTCTATTGATCTCCTATTTATCTAAATTGCAGCATTTTACTTGTTATATAATCTGCTCTTGGCATTATTCTCACTACTCCTTGACCCTGTCCCAAAGGCATCTTTTATTTGTGGTAAGTGAATAAACCATTGTTGATTCAACTACCACTGTCTACTCATTGTCTGCGCTTATTTACTTAAGGCCCTGTCTCACATAACCGCTCCAGTGATCCCGACAGCGATAACGACCTGCCGGGATCGCTGGAGCGTCGTTACCTGATCGCTGGGGAGCTGTCAAACAGGCAGATCTCCCCAGTGGTCAGGGACCTGGGAACAGCCTCCCACATCGCTGAAGGCGATGTCAGCGTCCTCCCTGCTTACAGGCAGCGCTAAGCAGGGAGAAGGCTGGTAACTATGATAAACACCGGGTATCCAGGCAGCGCACGCTGTCTAGATACCCGGTATTTACCATGGTTACCTACCCTGTGAGGTCACTGATCGCTGGTTTCTCGCGGTCACACGCAGCAATGCGTGCTGACCAGCGGGAAACCAACGATCAAAAAATGACCCAGAGCAGAATGTAACGATCAGCGACCTCACAGCAGGGGCCTGATCGTTACTAGATGTCACATACAGTGACATCACTGGAGAGATCGTTGTAACGTCACAGTTACAACGATCTCTCTAACGATATCGTTATGTGTGACAGGGCCTTTAGTAGAAACTACTCAGGAGTTAAGCCCCAGTCACACATAACGAGATCATTAGCGAGATCGTTGTAACTATGACGTAACAACGATCTCTCCAGCAATGTCGCTATGTGTAACATCTAGCAGCGATCAGGCCCCGGCTGTGAGGTCACTGATTGCTGCAAAGGGCTCAGGGCAATTTTCTGGTCGTTGGTCTCCTGCTGGTCCACACGCATCGCTGCGTGTGACAGCGAGAAACCAGAGATCAGCGACCTCACAGGCTGGTAACCATGGTAAACACTGGGTATCTAGGCAGCGCGCGCTGTCTGAATACCCAGTGTTTATCATAGTCACCAGCTTCCTTCCTGCTTAGCTCATCCTGTAAGCAGGGAGGAAGCTTCTAACTATGATAAACACCAGGTATCCAGGCAGTGCACGCTGCTTAGATACCCGTTGTTTATCATAATTACCAGCTTACTCCCTGCTTACAGGCTGAGCTAAGCAGGGAGGACGCTGGTAACATCGCTTCCAGTGATGTGGGAGGTGGCTCCCTGATCGCTGGGGAGATCTGCCTGTTTGACAACTCCCCAGCTACCAGGTAATGACGCTCCAGCGATCCCGGCAGGTCGTTATCGCTGTCGGGATCGCTGGAGCGTCGTTGTGTGTGACTGGACCTTTACTGTCCAAAAATAATTAAACTTTATTGATTAAAAGCACACATACAGGTAATGACACATATAGGAAGTAAATGGTGAGGAGATTCCAATGATGTGCCACATCAGGGTAATAACAGGAGACTGGGCTAAGTCTGAGCTATTTCAGATGCACATATTAAGGGCAAAATAGTCACAGAGAAATTGCAGGGTTAGCAACCATTCATCCATCAGACTCACCCATAAGATTGTGAAGTATAGCTGCTGATTTCGTGCCCAGTATCACTGCTCTAGTCCGTGGCGACCCCAATGCACGTTTCGCGTGGATGCTTTTTCGAGGGGTGGTAAGTGAATAAACCATTGTTGATTCAGCTATCACCGTCTACACATTGTCTGCTCTGTTGCGTCCTCGTACCTGTCAACACTGAGACTCAATTCTTTGCCGTTTTGGGTGAAAAGTTCTCTGTTGGCTGTTTAATGACCATTTGGCCACAAAATATTCTAGAAACAACTTGTCTTGGTCCCCTTTAAGAGTCTTCAGAAATCTTCGTGCCTAACCTTGGTTGATTGCAGAGGGAAATAATCACTTTACCTTGTACATTGATTCATGAGCACGGTCTTTTGCTTATCTTTATAGATTCTGACATAGTAACTACTATATTTCCCACCAAGCTTCCCGCAGGACCTCTCCGCCGACTGAAACAATAGATTATGATAAATTGCTTTGGGATTTGTTTCATTTTATTGGCTTGATAAATTGTCCACATTGTGCAAAGTGCAGCATAATATAGTGAAGCTAAAACTGGCGGCTGTTCAAATATGCCTGAACTCTGCAAATTATTTCACCGGCGGATATTAGTCAATGTTTGATTGGACTTCAGAATTAAATGATATCCCTTCGGGCGCTCTCTGGTATGACAAAATCATTTACTAACTACATAGTCCACAGTTCATGGGCATATATATATAGAATATGGAGCCCTGTGAATGAAATGGGTTCCTTTAGGGGTGTTGGTTTATGTCACCTTATATCATAGGACTAGATGTTCTCCAACTCAGGGATGTAGGTAGGTGCCACCAGGCCCTGGTCGCTGGAGCTCTCCTCAATTGTCTTACCCAACGTCTCCATCCATTGATGGAGGTATATGCTTCAGGTTTGTTTCTTTTCCCTTTTTAGGCTGCCTCACACTTGCGTCTGGAGAGCAGCGCACCAAACGTAGCCAAATGCTTGCACACATGCGTTCCTATGTTTAACATGGGAACACATGTGCCTGCGTATGGCTGCGTTTGGCCGCATTTGCGTACGGATGCGCATAATTTATGCGCCTCTCGACCGCATTCCGAACGCAGCATGCAGAATTTTTTGTGCGGACAAGGGTGCTTGTTTTATCCGCAAGCGCACAATAAATGCATGGATCTCAATATGGATCCGCATCCCATTGAAATCTCTCCCGGTGGCCACCGGGAGATCATGCAGAGCCACAGCTGATCTCCCGGCAGTGTCAGCGGGGAGATACAGCTGATCTGACAGCTGTATAAATCTCCTGCGCTGACGCCAAATAGGTGATGTCGGCGCGGGAGATTTGAAGCAGCGATCAGCTGTTTCTTAGCTCCTGCACTGATATCACCTATGTCAGATCAGCTGCATCTCCCCCCTGACACCGGTGGGAGATCAGCTGTGCCGGGAGGAGGAGATTTCTGATGCTGTTTCTCCTCCTCCCGGCCGCCACCAGAGACAGCTGATTGGCTGCCCGGGCACCATACTAATGTGAACTCATGCAGAGATTCTCCGCTGCGTTCACATTAGTATGGGCTGCGTTTGCCTGCATTTGCGTCTGCATGCCCTCCGCATGCAAACACAAACGCAAGTGTGAAGGCAGCCTTACTTCTATGAGAAAGGTTGCACAGGCCAAGATGAGAAGTACTTATGAGTCTCCCAAAGGGTACTGAGGCTGCATTTATGGTCTGCAGGCCTTGTTCTGATGGCCTGAGCTGACTGTTGTTTACGAGTGGAGGTTATGTTTTTCCTTAAAAGAATGTGTTAAAGAGGTTATCACATCTTTTTAATTTGGGTATTATGTGAAGTTGGATTGACCCAACTGAAATCCCCCTGTGCTAGTCCAATGCTACATCTCCTTGTACAATGGGAAAGAGCACTGTTCGAATTTACAGTAAAACCATGTGGCTGGTCCAATACTGTATATCTTGAAGAGCACACATGAAGCTGGGAGGTAGGTGAGCAATGTGCTCTTGAAGAAAAACGATGAAACAATCCAATTAAATGTGGCTAATGAGTGCAGTTACAGTCAATACATAAGGACCTCCTCTTAAAGGTCTCAGCCTAGTTACCCACCAAGACAATTGCAGGGGAGGTAAGACGCAAAAATGTTACTAAAACCTTAGAATTAGTTGAGCCCAAACAACTCCTGAAAACTAGAAAGAGAGAGAAATAGGACTTAAAAACTTCACACCCTGAGAAGGATCACTTGTGTGAGAGAGAAAAGAGAGAAATAGAGATTGGAGAGTCTGAGAGCGACCATTGTTCAAAGGTCCAGTGACAGTCTATTGTTAATAGAGCATCATATTAGCAATGACTTGGCATGTTTAAAGGCCAGAGCAAAAATTAGATTGTGCCAATCAATAATGTGGTTGGAGGAGGCAATGAGATCCAACTATAGGAGGAAATACCAGTGAGACATTGTCCCCTATGAGTTGACAAGATCTTCTCTGGAGCCCTAAGGTATCCAGGGCTGTGGAGTCGGAGTCGGTGTCCATTTTGGGTGTAGTCGGAGTTGGATTCAGGGAAATTTAGGAGTCAGAGTTGGAGTCAAATATTTAGCTTACTGACTTCACAGCATTGGTTGTGGAGTTGGAATTGTGGAGTCGGAGTCCATTTGGTGGAGTTGGAGTCAGAGTTGCATTCAGGGAAATTAAGAGTCAGAGTCGAAAGTCTGGTTACTGACTCCACAGTACTGAAGGTCTCATCCTGGAAATGCCGGGATTAGTTGTGGTAGGAGGAAGCCTCCTTTTGACGTCTAGTGGCACAGTTGAATTGGGCTACAGCCATTAGTGTGTGCAATTTGGCCTCCTATAGGAATTGTGGTATGCCGCCCCGACTAAAGAACTGCTGCTAAATCTGAAACTATCTCACTGTATAAATACAAGTCCCTACAGATGGACATAAAGATTGGTTCTCCCCAACATGTTGGCTATTGACTTACCCTTATTAGACAAGGAGGAGCATCAGACCTATATCTTACTGATGGAAGTTTTTGGAAAGAGCAAGGGAGAGGGTGTAGGACTTAGAATAATTCATACGTCAATTTCTTGAAGGAGAATCATAAGAACACAAGGAGAGGATGGTATGTTCAGATAAACTACCAAAGGGTCAATATTATCTTATGGTTAAAGTATGGAAACTGGTTACATCAAATATATTCCATTGGGGTTAGAGAAGGTAAGTTCTACTTGTGCTGTGACACACCCCACTCGGGGAAGTTGTAGGTAATTTGTAGTAACACAATGGTCAGTTACGTAGACGTGTCTATATCTAGGAAAAATGAGGATCCGAAAAGAAGCTTCAAGCAACTTGGAAAGAGAACGAATAATTTAGCCTCACAGCAGACTGAAGACGATGAGGCCACACGACATTAGACAATTACGGTAACTTTCTGCTATCTAAAGTCATCTGATAACTGTCAGGTCCCTTCTCCAGATCATTGGTTATCACTGAAAATATCTTTGCTTCTGTCAACTGCAGTCAGGTTGTTGTCAAAGCTAATTGGGCTACTGACTACATGATACTGTCTAAGAGAGGAAACTAAATATTATCGCCTGTCACGAGCACTGTATGTATATACTTCAAATACTGCTACATATCAAATGTCTGATTACTATAGTCCCTGAATACCGCACAAGCAGCGGTACAATATTATAGTATTTGTATTCTTGTACAGAGCAGGCAATATTTTAGTAATCATATTCTTGTACATAGGGGCAGTATTATAGTAGTTATATTCTTGTATATAGGGGGCAGTATTATAGTAGTTATATTCTTGTACATAGAGAGCAGTATTATAGTAGTTATATACTTGTATATAGGGGCAGTATTATAGTAGATATATTCTTGTACATTAGGTCAGTATTATAGTAGTTATAATCTTGTACATGAAGGCAGTATTATAGTAGTTATATTCTTGTACATAGGGACAGTATTTTAGTAATCATATTCTTGTACATAGGGGCAGTATTATAGTAGTTATATTCTTGTATATAGGGGGTAGTATTATAGTAGTTATATTCTTGTACATAGAGAGCAGTATTAAAGTAGTTATATACTTGTATATAGGGGCAGTATTTTAGTAGATATATTCTTGTACATTAGGTCAGTATTATAGTAGTTATAATCTTGTACATCAGGGGTCTCAAACACGCGGCCCGAGGGCCGCATGCGGCCCCTGGGGCTTCACTATGCGGCCCGCGGCACCTTGGACAACTTAATGATGCATCTCCCCAGTGCAGGGGGCCGCTGCAGTCCCCACTGTGTGATGACTTCCATCCGCGGCACTAACAAGATCTGCCACTCAGCAAGATTAATGCAAGCTGCCAGCCAATGAGAGGTCCACAGCTGATGGCAGAATATGATGTCACATGCATCCTCTGGCTGGCAGATTGCATTGACCTTGCTGAGCAACAGAGCTTGTCTGAGTGGCAGCTGGAAAATGTCATAGCACAGCGGAGGCCGGAAGTCAGCACAGCGGGGACCGCAGCGGCCCCCTGCACTGGAGCGAAACATCATTAAAGTGAGAAAAGTGTGAATGTGTGTGAGTGTGAGGGTGTGAGTATGTGAGTGAGGATATGTGTATAAGAAAGTGTGTGTGAGTTTCAGTGTGTGTGTGTGAGTGTGTATATGAGGATGTGTGTGTGAGTGAGTGTGTGTGAGTGTGAGAGAGTATGTGTGTGTGTGGGGGTTTGTATGAGTGTGAATGAGTAGGTATGTGAGTGTGTAAAAAGAAGGTAAAACAGGATGGGGGCATCACTATAAAAGTAGATTAGGATGGGAGACATCAGTACAAAAGGGGACCAGGATGCGGGACCTCACTACAAAAGGGGACGGGGATGGAGGACATCACTACTAAGGGGGATCGGGATGGGGGACATCACTACTAAAGGGGATCTGGATTGGGGACATCACTACAAAAGGGGATCAGGATGGGGGACAACACTACAAAAGAGGATCAGGATGGGGGACATAACTACAAAAAGGGATCAGGATGGGGGACATCACAAAAATGGAATCAGGATGGGGACATCACTAGAAAAGGGGATCAGGATGGGGACATCAGTAGAAAAGGGGATAAGGATGGGGAACATTACTAGAAAAGGGGATCAGGATGGCGACATCACTACAAAAGGGGATCAGGATGGGGACATCACTACAAAAGGGGATCAGGATGGGGACATCACTACAAAAGGGGATCAGGATGGGGGACATCACTAGAAAAGGGGATCAGGATGGGGGGCATCACTACAAAAAGGGATCAGGATGGGGGTCATCACTAGAAAAAGGGATCAAAATGGGGGACATCACTAGAAAAATGGATCACGATGGGGAACATCAGTAGAAAAGGGGATCAGGATGGGGACATCAGTAGAAAATGACATTACTACAAGAAGGGGACCAGGATTTGTACTTTACTACATTGAGCAAAAAATTCCCTACAAGGGATGCGGCCCCCCGCTATAAATGTTTTTCTATGTGCGGCCCACCAACCCAGCCGAGTTTGAGACCCCTGTTGTACATGGAGGCAGTATTATAGTAGTTATATTCTTGTACATAGGGACAGTATTTTAGTAATCATATTCTTGTACATAGGGGCAGTATTATAGTAGTTATATTCTTGTACATAGGGACAGTATTTTAGTAATCATATTCTTGTACATAGGAGCAGTATTATAGTAGTTATATTCTTGTACATAGGGACAGTATTTTAGTAATCATATTCTTGTACATAGGGGCAGTATTATAGTAGTTATATTCTAGTACATAGGGGCAGTATTATAGTAGTTATGTTCTTCTACATAGGGACAGTATTATAGTAGTTATATTCTTGTACATAGGAGCAGTATTATAGTAGTTATATTCTTGTACATGAGGGCAGTATTATAGTAGTTATATTCTTGTACATAGAGAGCAGTATTATAGTAGTTATATACTTGTATATAGGGGCAGTATTATAGTAGTTATATTCTTGTACATAGGGGCAGTATTATAGTAATCATATTCTTGTACATAGGGGCAGTATTATAGTAGTTATATTCTTGATTATAGGGGGCAGAATTATAGTAGTTATATTCTTGTACATTAGGTCAGTATTATAGTAGTTATAATCTTGTACATGGAGGCAGTATTATAGTAGTTATATTCTTGTACATAGGGCACTATTATAGTAGTTATGTTCTTCTACATAGGGACAGTATTATAGTAGTTATATTCTTGTACATAGGAGCAGTATTATAGTAGTTATATTCTTGTACATAGGAGCAGTATTATAGTAGTTATATTCTTGTACATAGAGAGCAGTATTATAGTAGTTATATACTTGTATATAGGGGCAGTATTATAGTAGTTATATTCTTGTACATAGAGAGCAGTATTATAGTAGTTATATACTTATATATAGGGGCAGTATTATAGTAGTTATATTCTTGTACATGAGGGCAGTATTATAGTAGTTATATTCTTGTGCATAGAGAGCAGTATTATAGTAGTTATATACTTGTATATAGGGGCAGTATTATAGTAGTTATATTCTTGTACATAGAGAGCAGTATTATAGTAGTTATATACTTGTATATAGGAGCAGTATTATAGTAGTTATATTATTGTACATAGGAGCAGTATTATAGTAGTTATATTCTTGTACATAGGGGCAGTATTATAGTAGTTATATTTTTGTGCATAGGAGCAGTATTATAGTAGTTATATTCTTGTACATAGGGGCAGTATTATAGTAGTTATATTCTTGTACATAGAGGGTAGTATTATAGTAGTTATACTCTTCTAGGGGCAGTAATATAGTACCATATATACTCGTGTATAAGCCGAGTTTGTCAGCACAAAAATTGTGCTGAAAAGTGCCCCCCTCGGCTTATACACGAGTCAGTGACGGCTCCCCCTCCCTGTGGTAGTATACAGCAGCCCGCCGCCCCCCCCCCGTGCTATATACCTTCCCCCCGTTGCTGCCGCCGCACACCTGTTAAAGAAGAGCTTTCATACTTACCCTCCTGTGACTGCGCGCGCATCCCCCGCTCTCCTTCCTGTTTCTGTGACCGCGCGCCTGTAATGACGTTATTATTTGTGCACGGTCATATGGATGGACGCTGGGTAGAAGCAGGAAGGAGAGCAGGGGATGCGCGAGCGGTCACAGGAGGGTAAGTTTGAAAGCTCTTCTTTTACAGGTGTGCGGCGGCAGCAACGGGGGGCCTGTATATAGCACAAGGTGGGGGCAGGCTGCTGTATACTACCACAGAGGGCCTGTATACACCACAGGGGGGAGGGCTGCTGTATACTACCACAGGGGGCCTGTATATACCACAGGGGGGATGGCTGCTGTATACTACCAATGGGGAGACTGCTGTATGCTACCACTGGGGAGACTGCTGTATACTACCACTGCGGAGGCTGCTGTATACTACCAATGGGGAGGCCTGTATACCACTGGGGGGGCCTGTATACCTGTGCTGGGGTCCACCCTCGGCTTATACACAAGTCAATAGGTTTTCCCAGGTTTTGGGGGCAAAAGTAGGGGGGTCGGCTTATACACGGGTCGGCTTATACACGAGTATATACGGTAGTTATATTGTTGTACATGGGGCAGTATTACAGTGGTTATGTTCTTGTACATAGCGGCAGTATTATTGTAATTAGACTTATAGATAGGGGGCAGTATTATTAGTATTGATACTATAATACTATTACTAGTATTGAGTATCTGAAATCATGGGAGTGACATTCAGAACTCCTTAATATTTATGGTGAAGAAATTATGCTAAGTATATTAGGTGTTTCCCTTATGCGACTGTGGGATCATTTGAAGGTTGTACTTCATCATTTCTAGAACTTTCCAATATAAATATTTTAGCCTCTTCCATCAAATATTAATTATCTAATTATGTGTTGTTGATAAGGATTGCGGTTTCACGGCTCTAATGGTCCCAGATGGGGCATGTGAAGTCTATGAAATCTGGAGGAACCTGCTTATAAATGCCCTGCTCGCATTCAGCAATCACTCGGGCTGCACGTACAAAGTCATTTACATCTGCATAAATACATTTTAGAAAATCTACACTAATTGCGACTTTATCATTTACCATGGCGCTGTGCTAAATTATATGTTGAGTAAATGCTTTCAGATCTCACAGCTTTGATATGTCGGTGGCATAGCAAATTCAGCTGGCATTGCTTACTTTGTTAATTTTCTGTACTTAGAAGTTTATCTCAGTTATTGAGTCTTCAAGCTGCAAATATGTGTGAAGTGGTACAATGTGATTGTGGAGTTCAGAAAAGAGTGCGGGGGTTGAATAGTGGGCACCTTTGGATCCGAGAAGGTAATGTTGGCAGCAGATTATTCACGATACTCTCCAAGCATGGGACAATAACAGTTGGTTTCTTAGGGAACAATCAGGAACAAAATAATAAGCTCAATAGATCAGCATAGATCAGCAATAAATCATTTCTGTGTGTCTCTATCTGCAGCGTCTTTTAAAGGAAGCTGCCTGCAGATGCTGCAGATGGAGACACACAGAAATGATTTATTGCTGATCTTTTAAGCTTATTATTTTGTTTCTAATTGTTCTTGAATAAACTCTCTCTTCTGGAGAGTATCGTGAATAATCGATTGCCAACAGGTAATGACTCAGAAATATTACTGGATTATTAGAGAGATATAAATCAGTTCTCTTATATCGCTATTCAGGGACAAGGTGTTCATTAGAGATGAGAGAATCAATTCTAAACAAATTGATTTTGCCATAAAAATTTGGATTCTAATTAATTATAATTTTTTTGGGATTCAATTTGCACGAGTAATGCAAAATGAAAAATATTAAATTCTCAAACTCCCGTCTGTCCCATTCACATGCCAATGCTACTCCCCGCCTGGTCCTCCAATCGACCAAGGGGGAGGGAAGTTCTTGACATTAACCTGTATTGTACCAGACAAGACCTTGTGGGCAGGGGCGCAACTATAATAGGTGCAAGGGTTGCAATCATACCCAAGCTCTAGAGCCTAGAGGACCGCAAAAGCCCTATTAGCCAATATAAAAAGACTAATACTATTAAAGATTTGCAATAATTGGGGGCCCCTTTGGAGCTTTCGCTTCGGGGCCCATGGGCCTGATGCTACGCCACTGGTCAGACATATATACACTGCTAGTTCATCTGTTAAGGGTCACATGTTTACTGCTCTGCAGTCTATGTGAAAAGCTCTGCAGTAGTTTCAATGGGAGTAAACTCCCTTGGCACATTCAATGCTAATGTCAGAAGCTGCTGCTGTCTGTGTGTCCACGCCTCTCCAGGTGCAGGTGAGCTGCTGCTGATGTGTCAGCTGTCACAGTTGTCCACGCCCCTGGTCTTTAAATACTTCCCTCTTCCAACATATCATGTCACATGTCGCTGATAGAGTTTAGTCTCTGCAAAACCTGGAGCCGAGAAGACGTGTGTGCTTTCTGCTGACAATGTCTTTGTATTTTCCTTCTTTTGTGGGAGTTGCTGTGCTTCCCATTCTGTTGGAGGAGTTGAGGGGTGTCAGCCTAGGGCTGATCAGGAGAGAAAAGGGGTGGGGGCCTGGATGTCCTCACCATCAGAGGTAATTCCTGGCCCCCCAATCTAAGGGTTAGACTAGTTCCCCTGATTGACTTTTTTCCATCTATCCATCCTGCTTCCTTATCCCCTTACCACCTTGGGTGACATTAAGCTGTAATTGGCAGCATCTGAGAGGGAGGGATGAAATCACAGAGAAGACTCTGGAGAAACACCCAGATAGACTGCCAGCAGAGATTTCACATAATATGCTTCAATGTAAAAAAAAAGTGAGTATCTGTGCAATGGAGCGGTGCAGGGCAACACAAAAAAGAGCTGCAGAATCATGAGAGCACAAGGAATCTTAAGTTATTTAACTCAATATTTGACCTAATACCAGGTACTCTTTAGGCGTTCTTTTGGATCCTCAAATCTTTAAAGATGTTTGTCCATGGTCATGTTTTCTTGTCTGTTGCCTCTCTTTTGTGCACAGATTGTCTACTGTTTGCCAAAAAGTTCTTGTCTTCACTATGATTTATGTCTGTCATCTTAGCACTTCAACTAGAAGTCTGAAGACATCTTATGTGCCAGCTGTTTCTAAATGAAACTACTCTGGGGTTATCAATCTGGAAATGATTGCTGTAGAGTGCATAATCCCTTAAACTCTGCTACCTGGTTTAGCCCAAACCCAACTCGGTAATGAATCAGTGTGTCCATATCTCCTGTAGGACACATTACATCCACAGGTTGTATAGTAGTAGATTGACTGTTCCACAGTGTGTGGGAGATGAGGTTGATGATTCCAGAGTGTGTAGAAGATAAGATTGACTATTTCACACTGTGTCTCCAAAATGTGTAGTGGATTTTCCCTCTCGAGATAGAAGGAGTTAAGCCTTTTTCACACTGCCGTCTTCTCGCTGCATGGTCCACCGGTGCAGCATGACACGTTAATGTCCTTTACACGCTATGGAAAAGACAGCATTAGCTTTTCCTCAGAAAACTCTGGAGACTTGTTATCGATTGATGTCATTTATAATCCCTAGGGCTCGGAAATAGCTCGGATTGCCAGAATACACAGTATTGCAATGTTCACAGCACTATGAATAGAACCATGTTTCAAAATAAGGATTTTCATTTGAGCCGCTCCAGTGACACACGTTAACCCTACGTGAGACCAACATTTCAGGTCATGGAACAATGAAACGCACTCCAGGATTGTGTAATTAACAGATTTCTGGAACAATATGCCTGGTATGTCTTACCAGACTACTTTGACTATATCTACCACAATGTAAGGACATATTTGAAGACAGACACAATCCGAAAAGGATCATGGTCCTGAATTTTGACACCCTGGGGACTGTTGTTTTCTTCATTTATTTATCCACGACACCAGTGGCATAACTTGAAGCTCATGGCCCCAATGCGAAAGCTCCAACAAGGCCCCCATATTGCAAATTATTGGTTATTTCATATAGGCCAAAGGGACTTTTGGGGCCCACTTTTGACACCTATTGTAGTGACGCCCCTGTATAGCACTCAAACATTGTCTCTTCTTGCCTCCGGTTGATACAATAAACATTTCGGCAATAGCTGATACTAGAGATGAGTTAAAAAACCAGAGTGGAGTTGAATTCGACTCAAAGATCTGCCTTCGCCAAAATGCAGATTGTTTTGTAATTTGCTTCCGCAAGTATTCAGCATGATGGCAATCACTTTAAAGAGCCATCAAAAGGTTAACAGTAATCTTGTACTCACCTTACCGCTCACTTCTATGGCTTCTCCGCTCCTCATCGTCACCCATCTGGTCCTTCTCGAATCTTCTGATCTCCACTGTGAGAGCTAAAATCCATGGGCCGCTCATGCTAAGTCAAGGACTTTCAGCTCTCATGAGGCACATAACCATGCAAGCTCATGGGGCACATTGTGACGTCTAGATGTTGAGACCTTTTGCACAGAACCCTCCTGGGCCTCATCAGAGATGGAAGTCCCATCTTCCTGTGCTGTTTCCACGCTCATAGCTGAGTTTAGAAGATGCGACAAGAACCGGATGGGTGAGGAGAGGCTGCAGAGGTGAGGTGAGGTAAGGTGAGTATAAGGATTTATATTATTTTTCACATTTCATAATTATTTTGCTCTGGGGTCTAGAGATCTTAGAGCATAATAACGGAGATTAATATCATGGTGAAAACCTTCTCTGAATTGTATTGAATTTCCACGCAAATCTGTTTGCAAATCTCCGATATTACCCGATCCTGCCATCTCTGCCTGATACAAATACTGGTGGCACAAACACCAAGTTACTGGCCAATATCAGGGCATTTTACTTCAGCTTTATGTTTCTCAGATAATTTGACTACCGTTAGAGTTTGACTTGGTTCCATTATAGCTTTACCCTTTCATTGATACTGAGCTTTAGCTTGTCTGGCCTGTCTCCTACTACACTCCTACCACTATGGTATTGCAAACCTAGATCTACTTGATTGCTATTTCTACAGCCTTTGCTTCCTTACTACTACTACACTACTTACTACTACAATATCTTCCCAAGAACTATAACTGTCTTTGCCTGAGATCTGTTGCCAACTTCTGTATTCTTAACCACACTTTATAATCCATCTTCCTAATTTATTGTAGTAATATTTTTCTTAGAAACCTCATTTTTAGTCACTCCTACTTTTTGGTCCATTGACTCATCAGGTAATACTCGTAAAGAAGTACTCTAGAGACTAGGTATAGGCACTGCGGTTAGCTGATGGAGTGCTGCTGATAAAATTGTGCTGTTCAGTTGTTTTTTCTTCAGATATCTAGTCATAAGGCCCATCTCCCATGGCATAACTAGAGTCCGATGGACCCCGGACCTGGGCTCCCCACACTCGTAGGTCAGAATTATAGGCCCTTGCAGCATTCTAAATCCTGTAGACTTATACATTTCTGAATTGCCCCCCTCGCCCTTCATTTTGTATTACTGTCCCACATCATTATATACACATATATACATATATATATACAGTACAGACCAAAAGTTTGGACACACCTTCTCATTCAAAGAGTTTTCTTTATTTTCATGACTATGAAAATTGTAGATTCACACTGAAGGCATCAAAACTATGTATTAACACATGTGGAATCATATACTTAACAAAAAAGTGTGAAACAACTGAAAATATGTCTAAGGGGCCTTTCACACTTGCGTTTTTTTCCTGATCTGGAAGATCAGGAAAAAACCTGATTCTTACAGGATTCCTTTTTTTGCCCGTTCACTTTAAAGGCCACTTTACACACACAGATATCTATGTCCAACTTCTGAACAGATCTCTGGTTGCAGTGAAATCATGGGACACATTGTTCCATTTTGTGGCTGTGTACAAATGTAACAATGTGTCCATGATTTCACTGCAACCATAGATCTATTCAGATGTTGGACACAGATATCTGTGTGTGTAAAGTGGCCTTAATAATTTCAAGAAAAAACCTGAAGCAACAAGATTCTACCTGAAATCATTAAAGTGAATGAGCAAAAAATGAATCCTGTAAGGGTACCTTTACACGTCGCAACATTGCATGCAATTTCACTTGCAACTTACTGGTTGCAGTGAAATCATGGACACATTGATCCACTTTGTAGCCGTGTACAAATAGAACAATGTGTCCATGATTTCACTGCAACTGATCTTCCAGATCAGGAAAAAAACACAAGTGTGAAAGGCCCCTTATATTCATAGGTTCATCAAAGTAGCCACCTTTTGCTTTGATTACTGCTTTGCACACTCTTGGCATTCTCTTGATGAGCTTTAATGGTGGTGTTTACACACACCAATTTATCTGTTCAATATCTGAACCAATCTCTGGTTGCAGTGAAATCATGGATACATTGCTCCATTTTGTGGCTGTGTACAACATGGAGCAATGTATCCATGATTTCACTGCAACCAGAGATTGGTTCAGATATTGAACAGATAAATTGGTGTGTGTAAACCCACCATAAGAGGTAGTCACCGGAAATGGTCTTCCAACAGTCTTGAAGGAGTTCCCAGAGATGCTTTGCACTTGTTGGCCCTTTCGCCTTCACTCTGCGTTCCAGCTCACCACAAACCATCTCGATTGGGTTCAGGTCTGGTGACTGGAGGCCAGGTCATCTGGCATAGCACCCCATCACCATCACACCTCCTCCTCCATGCTTTAAGGTGGGAACCAGGCATGTAGAGTCCATCCGTTCACCTTTTCTGTGTCACACAAAGACACGGTGGTTGGAACCAAAGATCTCAAATTTAGACTCATGAGAACAAAGCACAGATTTCCACTGATCTAATGTCCAAACAAGTCTCTTCTGCTTGTTGCCTGTCCTTAGCAGTGGTTTCCTAGCAGCTAATTTACCATGAAGGCCTGCTGCACAAAGTCTCCTTTTAACAGTTGAGATGTGTCTGTTGCTAGAACTCTGTGTGGCATTGACCTGGTCTCTAATCTGAACTGCTGTTAACCTGCGATTTCTGAGGCTGGTGACTCGGATGAACTTATCCTCCGCAGCAGAGGTGACTCTTGGTCTTCCTTTCCGGGGGCGGTCCTCATGTGAGCCAGTTTGTTTGTAGCGCTTGATGGTTTTTGCAACTGTATTTGGGGACACTTTCAAAGTTTTCCCAAATTTTCGGACTGACTGACCTTCATTTCTTAAAGTAATGATGGTCACTTGTTTTTCTTTACTTAGCTGCTTTTTTCTTGCCATAACACAAATTCTAACAGTCTATTCAGTAGGACTATCAGCTGTGTATCCACCAGACGTCTGCACAATACAACTGGTGGTCTCAACCCCATTTATAAGGCAAGAAATCCCACTTATTAAACCTGACAGGGCACACCTGTGAAGTGAGAACCATTTCCCGTGACTACCTCTTGAAGCTCATCAAGAGAATGCCAGGAGTGTGCAAAGCAGTAATCAAAGCAAAAGGTGGCTACTTTGATGAACCTATTAATATAAGGGGCCTTTCACACTTGCGTTTTTTTCCTGATCTGGAAGATCAGGAAAAAACCTGATTCTTACAGGATTCATTTTTTGCCCATTCACTTTAATGATTTCAGGTAGAATCTGTTGCTTCAGGTTTTTACTCTGTACAGTTCTTACGGGCTTAGGTTCTCACTGCAGCTAGAATGGTTCCTCTGCGTCATTCCCCCCTCAGTGCACCTCTTGCGTCCTTTTGTTCTCTCCGCGTGTGGGTATGGTCACGGGCTCTTTAGTGATTTGTCCCACTCTTTAGGTCACTAGCCCTAGTACGATGGCTTTCTCCATTACCACACCGTTTGTTAGGTCTCGGAACATAGTGTTCCTGCATCCTGCCGAGCTTCTTGTGGTTGGGGGCTTGAAGCTTGTCCTGCCACATCTACAGAGCCGGCACTCAGTAAGTAATTAATGCAGTGAATGAAAAACATGCAAAGCAACCTATACTGGTTGTCCGCATTTTTATTATCTTGCAGTATTATACACAGAGTCCATATATCAGTTTAGTGTAACATAACAAAGATATTAGTACATACATATCCTGTTACAAGAAAAGAATATACAGTAACCTAATGTGAAATATCTTTCTTCGATAATGTCCACATTTTTAATATAAATGTAATAAATAACAATAACTCGTACCTATATGGATTGTGCTTAAAAGGATCCTGCATAAAGTAGCTGGGAACCAGTGAGAATAATCTGTGTGATGAAACAGACAATTATTACATCATAACTGATGTTCTGCAAGGAATTCTACTACAGAGATTACAAGAGTATAAAGTAAGTAATAAGAGAGAACAAGAGCAAAGGGAAGCTGGAAAAGGAGGGGGTGTAACAAAAGAAATAGGGGTAAGGAAAAGGCAATAGAAGAGAAGAAGAGAGAGAGAGACATTGACTTACCAAATACCCTATGAGTACTTATTATTCCTTATCTCTGCATCTAGTCACCAGATAGCTGTAGCTATATCACCATATTGATTTATACTTGTATTCCCTTACACCCTGAGGGTGTCTCCTTATGTATTTGTGGCGCCCCGGGGTCCGGTAATCACATTACAAGTTTGGAGGCAAGGCATCCACCAGGTGAAGCACACATATAACACATCCCAACCTGGGCCTGTAGGGGGAGCTCTAACAGCTGAGGTCAGGTCAGTTGCTGACGTCAGTAGCGGTCCCCTAGATATGCAAGTGCAGAGGGCAGAGCTAGTCAGTTCCTCTCAGGAGAGCTGAGGTGACAGTTGGGCAGAGCAGAAGGAGGAGAGGAAAGTGATCTTGGGGACAGGAGCCGTGTTAGGCCGCACCAAGGAAACTGACAGTGTGTGCAGCCCATAGCGATGGCCTGAGGAGGAGAGAAGAAAGATCTGGGAGTGGTAGTAGTGCCAGCAAGCCCAGAATTAAGTATAGTACAGTAAAGGATTAATACACCCAGCAGCCAAATCTGGAGAACGGATAGTTATATAGCGCCCCGTTCACGGTAAAGCTAAAGAGACACAGCCGCACTACAGAGCCCAGGAGAGCGAAGTAGACATACAGCCAAGAGAAGGGTTCACGCTGCTTGTACTACAGCTAGTACAGAACAGAGAGGGTCACAGCATTGCTTTATGCCGCCAGGGCCCAACGGACACAATCTAAAAGGAAAGCCTCAGGACTTGCCTGGGTGGAAAGCCTAAAATTACCTCCAAACTCCGGACCCCGTGAACTTTAGAAAAAGAGTACCTGGTACTACCTGAGTTCCACCATTATGGTACATTTACACGCGGCCACAGGAAGGTAGGAACAGCAGGCATCGGACACAATTGTGCCTGTTGCCTTGAAAAGACCACGATGTGGCTGCGTGTAATTCAGGACTTTCCTTCCTTCAGGAAAGACACAGGAAGGAAAGTCCTGAATTACACGCCGCCACATCGTGGTCTTTTCAAGGCAACAGGCACAATTGTGTCCGATGCCTGCCTGTTCCTACCTTCCTGTGGCTGCGTGTAAATGTACCATTAAAGGTAAAGAAAAGACTGTTACTCTTGTGTCTCCACATCATTTTGAGCTAATTCCTTCATCCCCTTCAACACCAATAACAATTATTATCACCAGCTCAGGGATCATCCTAGCCCTACCTGTGGAGGGTTTATCATCCTGCTGCATCCCAACATCATCCCCTGAAGCTGAGATAAGCAGAGGTGGTCATATCCGGCCGCATCCCACAGGTGGCGTCACTGACAAACTCTTATTTGTATTTTTATTTTTTCCCTTTTTAATTGTAGTCCCTCCAGGGCCGCGGAACCGGTCCACGGCCACCACCGTGACATCCCCCTGTAAGCAGAGAATAAGGACCGGTCCTTAGTATCCCATAGCCCTAAGGGCGATAGATATTTTCCTTGCTAATAATAGCATATATTCCAAGGTAACAACATAACATTGAATCTCTCTGTACATGTCACGGCGGTTGTGGCACGATATATAGCACAGTTATTTACACATGATATCTCACCCTACAGTTAGAACTATACGGCCTCATTATACCTATCCAGTATTTGAGACACTGGGATCCCCTGACGGATGACACAATTGCCCCAGGCCTTGCTCTTACCACACTCTCCTTTGGTAAGCCAATGTCTCTCTCTTTCTCTTCTTCATCTTCTATTCCCTTTTCCTTACCCCTATTTCTTTTTTATACCCCCCTTTTCATCTTCCCTTTGCTCTTGTTCTCTCTTTGTTCTCTCTTTTTACTCACTTTATACTTTTGCAACCAGTAATGGTGGAATTCCTTGCAGAATATAAATTATGATGTAATAACTGTCTGTTTCATCACACAGATTATTCTCATGGTTCCCAGCTACTTGTATGCAGGATTCTTTTAAGCACAATCCATATAGGTACGAGTTTTTGTTATTTATTACATTTATATTAAACATGTGGACATTATTGGAGAAAGATATTTCACATTAGGCTTACTGTATATTGTTTTCTTGTAACAGTTATGTATGTATAGTACTAATATCTTTGTTATGTTTTATTTATGACTTTTTGTTATTGTTCATTTATGCGAAACCTTTAGTTTGTCTGATGAAGGTGAAATACGCCGAAACGTTACATTAAACTGATATATGGACTCTGTGCATAATACTGCAAGATAATAAAGATACGGACAACCAGTTACTCAACCATATACATAACCCGTATACATCGCTTTGCGTGTTTTTCATCTACTGCATTAATCACTTACTGAGTGCCGGGATTTTTTCTATACTGAACACTTTATTCCCCCGTGGCACCACACAGAGTAGCCAGGCCTTTTTTGATACTGTACATCTACAGAGGCGGCGCTCTGGTTCTCTGGCCCAGCCACCAGTGTCCTGCGTCAGTCGAGCACACCTGGCTCCTTCCTTCCTCGGTTTCAGCCTTGGTCCCCGGCCGGCCATTAATGGTGCAGGCCGCCGGTCCCTCTATTCTTAGTGTCGTCTCAGTCACTGACTAGCTGATGAGTGTCTCTGCTTAGGAGTTCTCCACTTTCTCCAACTCCTCTACTCAAGAGCTCTCCCTAACTTCAGTTCCTGGGTTTTACTCCAGTTCCTCCACCCCTTCTCCGGGTTCTTTCTTACGCTCCTCCCACAACTTTGTTTCTTCCGCCATCCCTTGCCTAACATAAAGTGACTTAGGCTAAGGTTTGGATCGTCTGTGTGGGTGTTGGTGCGAGGTGACCGTCTTACCAATCCTCAGCTGCAGTTCTCCTCTGTGGCCACCCGGTTGCAGGGGCGCCACATAAAGCAAAAAATATGGTAATTACCAGACTAGGTATAGACACTGTGGTTAGCTGAAATAGTGCTGCAAATCAAATCATGCTGTTTGATTGTTTTTTCTCCAGATTTCTAGTTCATAATGAGAGCCATCTACAGTGGTGTAACTAGAGTCTGATGAGCCCCGGTGCAAAATTTGGACCTGCCCCTCCCTCCCCCACACGTTGGTCAGATGTATGGGCCCTTGTAGAGTTCCAAATCCTATAAAGACTTATGAATTTGCCCCCCTCCCCCTTCATTATGTATGCCTGTCCCCCACAACTCTGACTCCACAACTCTGACTCCACAACTCTGACTCCACAACTCTGACTCCACAACTCTGACTCCACAACTCTGACTCCACAACTCTGACTCCACAACTCTGACTCCACAACTCTGACTCCACAACTCTGACTCCACAACTCTGACTCCACAACCATGGCTGTGAAGTCAGTAAGCCACACATCTGACTCTTCAATTTCCTTGAATCTGATTCCAACCCTGTCTCCACCCAAAATGGACACCGACTGCACGACTCCAACTCTACAGCCCTGATCACTTGTCTGCTTTAATTACTTTTTTATTGTCTATATAGAACCTTGCATATTATCTTTTAATCAAATGAACCAATAAAGAAAATCAGTTTGTAACTTTATCTTGGAATTTCTAGCTCGTGTTAATTTCCTACTGATACACAATCATTCGTCGGCCAGCAGTGGAGCAGCGACCTTTATCTCCAGTGAAGGGATTGATAAAGTTAGTGATGAGCCCAGCCTTCAAGAAACTTCTTTTTACTAATTACTCTTCATCTACAGAACTCTCAGATCTCCGATTCACCCACTATAATTTAATGGCTGGTCGAGCATAATTTTTTTCTTGAAAATTAGCTTGTAATGTAACTGGATTGACGAGGCAGTAGCATTCATCTGGAACCAATTTGTGGATAAATATGCCAAAAACCTTCTTGTCACCCAATAATTGGGCATGTATCCTAACAAAGTACATGATATTATGTAGTCCTAAACATAAAATGTGTCTTCTCTAGTGATTTTATGTTTCCTACCATATACCCATAAGTAGATAAAGTAAATGCCTTTTGTTTTTGCTTTGGTTGTCCAAGATGGTCAAGACTGAAGGGCACATATTATGATGTGACGTCCACCAAGGCAACAGGCACAAAAGGGCCATCTCGGACAGACTAGGCAAAAGCAGCTCTATTAGGCAGAACCCCGAGAAACACTGACACCCTTTAATCTCTATATCTGGATTTACAACAGGGTCCAGGGTGTTTCTGCCCAGTGGCGCACCCAGAAATTTCCCAAGGTAGGGGTCCAAGAAGCACACCGGCCCTGAAAAGGGGGTGTCACCCCCCAGCGGGGTTCTGAGGGGCACAGCCCCCGGTGGGGGGTTTTGGGGGAGCGAAGCCCCCCTAAAAGCCAAGCGCTTTTTGTAAATTTGAATACCTAATTAATGCTTAATACTGCACGAAAACGGTCTTATTTGTAATGACGCTGTGCAGTCGGTCTCGGTTGCTCAGCAGTTCCGCTTTTTTATTTTCGTTATGGCATACAGTAAATATCTCCCCCATCCTGGCCCCTTGCCAAACAGTAACACTGACACTGGGGTAAAGGACAATGACACTGGGGGTACAGGATAATGACACTGGGGGTACAGGATAATGACACTGGGGGTACAGGATAATGACACTGGGGGTACAGGATAATGACACTGGGGGTACAGGATAATGACACTGACACTGGGGGTACAGGACAATGACACGGACACTGGGGGTACAGGACAATGACGCTGAGGGTACAGGACAATGACACTGGGGGTACAGGATAATGACACTGGGGGTACAGGATAATGACACTGGGGGGTACAGGACACTGACACTGGGGGTACAGGACAATGACACTGGGGTACAGGACAATGACACGGACACTGGGGGTACAGGACAATGACGCTGGGGGTACAGGACAATGACGCTGGAGGTACAGGATAATGACACTGGGGGTACAGGATAATGACACGGACACTGGGGTACAGGATAATGACACTGGGGGTACATGATAATGACAACTGGGGGTACATGATAATGACAACTGGGGGTACATGATAATGACAACTGGGGCACAGGATAATGACACTGGGGGCACAGGATAATGACACTGGGGTACAGGATAATGACACTGGGGGGTACAGGACACTGACACTGGGGGGTACAGGACAATGACACTGGGGGTACAGGACAATGACACGGACACTGGGGGTACAGGACAATGACGCTGGGGGTACAGGATAATGACACGGACACTGGGGGTACAGGATAATGACACTGGGGGTACATGATAATGACAACTGGGGGT